>MVNT01000011.1:0-388011 GCA_002109505.1 Yamadazyma laniorum | reverse complement strand
AGAATAAAAAACAACTTAAAGTGTGGATTTCGAAGTACAGGAAGTCTGGCAAGGCACAGGCGTATATTTATAACCCCTAAAGATACCCAGGCATAAGTAACACCTCTAAAAATCAGATTATCGCCTCAATTATTTGATCGACGCCTTGAAACCGCTTCTTTTGTCAATAGAAGTTCGTGCTGCCACCCGTGCGATATCTCCAGGTATTTTCAGATAAAGAATTTGTGTTATCTATAAGTACATGTTATTATCACCGAATTCCACATACTGATCGGATTCATATACCAAGGTGGAACATCCTATCACAAGTGTAAAATCTTTTAAGTGGGATGCACTGTAATGCCGCTGTGCTGAAGGGCTCTTGCCATGGACCTCTTCGATTTTCCAAGGACCTCGGCAGTTGTCCGTTTTGCGGTAAAATTTGATCGGATCTGATTTGAATTTCGGGATCAATAGAAAGACCTCTTATATCAGTGTGCGACTTTCTCACAATCTAATGTTACATTTGCAGAAATAAGTCCAATGTTCTTCACCAAACAAAGTGGATTCAATCCAGAATCAATCAAATACTATAATCCTGAATTTGAAAACAAGACTGCCGTTATAACCGGCGGTAACCAGGGAATTGGATATTTTACTGTGTTGTTTTTGTATCTACATGGATTTAAGGTGTATATGCTTGCCAGAAATGAAGAAAAAGCCTTGGAAGCAATTGAAGGCATAAAGCTTGAGGCAACGAAGCGGACAAACAAGTATTCTATTACAGAAAGGGCTTCAAGATACCTTGGTAGCATTGATTATATTCAGTGTGACTTAAAAGACTTGAAGAACGTGGAAAAAGCTGCTGAGGCTGTTAAGCAGTCGGAGGACCACTTGGACATTTTGATAAACAATGCTGGCCTTATGGGATGCCCTTTTGAAATGACAAAAGACAACTTTGAAGTTCAGTTGCAAGTAAATCTGGTAGCACATATACTTTTGACATTCAAGTTGCTTCCTTTGCTCGAGAGCTCCGATTCTCCTCGTGTGGTGCACCTTTCATCAGTGGGCCATAATATTGCCAGATCATTCTATGAGAATACACACGATTTGGATAGGTCACCACATGTTTATTATGCAATGTTAAGATACAGCGTCTCAAAAATTGCCACTATCCACTTTATGAAAGTTTTGGCCCAAAAGCATCCTCGTATCTTATGCATTGCGGTTCATCCAGGTGTCATTGTCACTTCCTTGTATGACTCAATTTGGCAGACTACTGGTATCATTGGAAAGGTATCTCAAGTGTTAATGGGACTAGGATCTGGTATTATAGCCGTCTCTTCAGAAGTTGGGTCTTACTCCACTCTTCGAGCAGCATTGGACCCAAGTTTGACTCTTGAAAAAGATAATGGATGTTATTTGACAACTGGTGGAATCAAGTCCAATGCAAGTAAAATAGCAAGCAATATGAACTATGCCGAGAAGACGTGGCAATGGAACGTAGAACAACTTAGAGAACGAGGATTTACTTTTGCTGTGTAGTTAAATTTAATCTGATCTCGAGAAATGTATACTGTATGTTAGGAACTTATTCTAATGATTTTTCAAAAGCTGCTAAGTTTTCAATATCACCCTTGAACTTATTCCAAACTTCTAAGTTAACTTTGTGATTCAAAGGTGGTCTACCGGAAATTTGTGGAACTCCAAATCCGTGAATCACATTTATGGTATACTTTACGCCAACCAAATTAAGACTAAATACCATTTGGTTAGCTTTAGTAACCAAATATTGTAGCTTTTGAGCTTCTTTGAACTTCCCATTGTTGTAAAGGTCGAAAAGCTTAAGCATAGATTTGGGGAAGACACCAGACAAACCATCGATAGCACCAAATGCACCAATAGCCAAGGAAGGAACCAAAATCTGGCCCAATCCAGTAAATGGTCTGAAGTTATTAACCTCATTCTCTTCAACTCTTCCAGTCAAAAGAACATACTTGTCCATGTTGAAATGTGTTAACTTCACACCAATAATACTGGGATGTTTCAGCAAAGTCTCAAACGTCTCTGCATCAATTTCGGTACCATTGCTAACTCCAGGATAATGGTAGATAACAATTGGCAAATCCAGTTCATCTCCAACGAGTGTGAAGTAGTCTATAATACCTTGTTGAGTGGTTAATGTGTTACCGTAGTACCCAGGGGTCAACAAGATAGCATAATCAGCACCCACATCCTTTAAAGCTTTAATCTCTGCAATGGTATCACGAATATTTGTATAGGGCATACCTGATATGATCTTGAAATCTTTATCTGGGACTGCGGCCCTTATGCTCTTTACAATTTGAAGCCTTTCATCCCGGGTCAAATGAATAGATTCCCCCATTGAACCAGCAGTAACTACTCCATTTATACCACTTTTATGTAAAAACCTAGCATGAGCCACCTGACTATCAAGGTCCAAGTCATACTTCTCTCCTTTGAAGAAAGTAGGAACAGGCGTATAGATTCCCTTACCAAGGGGTTTATCGAAATTAGTCATTAGAGTAAGAAAACATTAAGTGGAGATAGTGTCTCATTTTGTATTCTTTCTCGTTGACGGAAAGTTCAAAATCCCGAAGAACTGTCCACTATCATTGAGCCATGTCATCAATGATCGGGCCAATTCGAAGATTTAGAGGAGGGCCTCCGCATTTTTTTTTTTGTTCTCACTCAAAACTGTCGGGTTTTATCTGACCCGAGATTTTTGTGATTTAACTCGCTTCTTGGTGAAGGGCACGAATGATTTAAGCTACGTGCAGCAAGTAGACTTGTGGAGGGCGATCTAAAAAACGAAGAACAAAAGAAATATATTTGAACTATTCAAAGTATACAAGTTATTCGGAAGAATCGAAAACCACAACTGGATCCCATGGAGGAGAGACGAATCTTTGAGGCCCTCCTCTATTTTCAGCAATCCTGTTCAATGTTTCACCATCTTTATCATCAAGATCAATGATTTCCAAGTTACTTTCGATTCTCTCCGATTTAACTGATTTTGGCAACACAACAGTTCCCCTCCACACTGCCCAAGAGATGATCACGGTAGAAGAGGAAACTCCGTACTTTTCAGCGACTTCTTTTATTGATTCATCTTTCAATAATGGGGCATCAGCGGAACCTAATGGAGAGTAGGCTTCGAGGACAATGCCATGTTCCTTTGCAAACTTTAGCAACTTATGCTGAGGCAAGTAGGGATGCAATTCTACTTGGTTGCAAACAGGTTTCACTGTTATACCTGATTCAAATAATTCCTGCATTTTAGAAATTGTGCAGTTCGAAATTCCAAGTGATTTTGTCAAACCCTTCTCTACTAGTGGTTCCATCAACTTGTAAGTTTTTGTGAATTTCCAATCGTAAAGTATATCTCTCATCCCATCTGGCCTAGTAGGGATCGCAGGATTATTACCATTTGGATTCAATGCCAAGGGCCAATGCATCAAATAAAGGTCCACATATTCGAGCCCTAATTTCTGAAGCGATTCTTTCAACGCAACCTCAGGCTCATGATGCCTTGTGGACCATAATTTGGTAGTCACAAAGATGTCCTTTCTATCAATCCCTGAATGCTTTATAGCTCTTCCAATTGGTTCTTCGTTACCGTAACCAGCAGCGGTATCAATATGTCTATAACCGGCCTTTAATGCGGTTAATACAGAATTGTACACTTCTTCATCAGTGGCCCTCCAAGTACCCAAACCAATGGCTGGGATGGAGGCACCGGTTGACAACCTGTAAGTTTTTGAGGATCTGAAAGCTTTTCCCATTTTCAACAATTGGGGTCAGCAAAGCCACCAGAGACTTCCTTTAAATTTATACAAAACAGTTGTTGGTTATGACCGCTGAAGAGGGGGCACACTTTTTAATCGCTTTGATGATTTGACGAGCAACTCGTAAAAAAGTCGGGTAATGAAAATACAAATTTCCGGCTTCCTCGAGAATCAATAAGTCGGGCACGAGAAGTACCCCACATTACTAGAAGTGGGGACCGTCCTTATATGCTACCAGACGCAACATAAAAACCCTACTGAAGTAATCCTTCGCAGTGATAAAACAACCGTTCTCAAATTTGTGCTTAGAACGTCCATTTTTTGACTTACTAGAGCTAATGGTATTATTGGAAAACAAAGTAGCTATTATCACTGGTGCTGTGACAGGTATCGGAAGGCTGATTGCTCTCGGAATGGCAAAAGAAGGTGCTAAAATATGTGTGAATCATTTGCCTACTGAAAGTCAATCTAAATTAGCCAAGGAAATGGAAGAGGCTGTTGGCTCTGATAACTTCCTCGCCGTTCCTGGAGACATCTCAAAGCCGGAAACCAGTACGAAGATTGTGGAAGAAACTGTCAAAAAGTTCGGCGAAATCAATATCTTAGTTTCTAATGCAGGTATATGTGAATTCAAAGACTTTTTGGATACAGAACCAGAGATATACCTTAATACTGTCGAAATCAACTTGAATGGGTGTTATTTCATCACACAAGCAGTTGGAAGACAGATGAAGAAGCAGGGAAAAGGCGGAAGCATCATTGGTATCAGCAGTATTTCCGCCTTAGTTGGTGGAGGTCGCCAAGCTCATTACACTCCTACGAAGGCGGGTGTTCTTTCATTAATGCAATCTTGTGCGTGCGCATTAGGGCCATATGGTATTAGATGTAATGCCCTTCTCCCTGGAACAATTCGTACTGCTGTCAATGAAGAAGACATAGCCAACGAAGAAAAGAGGAAGTATATGGAAGGCAGAACTCCATTAGGCAGACTAGGAAAACCTGATGATTTAGCAGGCCCTGCCATCTTTTTAGCGAGTGAGCTTTCTTCGTATATGTCTGGATCACAATTGTTAGTTGACGGTGGTATGTTCGTTAACTTACAATAATCTATAGCTTTATGGAAATACATACAGATACTTAAGATTTGCGTTGCATCCTGTTGTAGCTCATTACTCGCCGAATCAATGAAGACTTGAAAACTCAAACTTCTCGCGTTCGGGAAATCTCTGCGTGCTGATTTCCCCGGATTATTGTGAGCCCCGATAAATAACTCGGTCAAAAGACTACACGAGGAATATAGGTAAGTTCTTAGTGGGGTTTGAGGGCCCTTTCAGCTTCCCGAAACCATATAAAGCGGATGCAATGAGTTGTACATTTTTTCTTCAAGTTTACAATTTTATATTAGAAAACATTGAAATAAAAAATGGTATTAAAAGAATTTCCAAAGATTGTTGAAATCAAGACCTATATTGTCAAGGAAAAGGGTAGCGGAGGTGATTATCATGATGTAGCTAAAGGTCACTGGCTTGTGGACAGCAAGATCTCTACTCCTATGACCAAGTTCCCTGAGTACAGACTGAACAGAACCAGTTGGGGTATCAATGTTTTGGGCTCCTTTTGTGTCGAAATCATTGCATCTGATGGTACTAGTGGGTTCGCTACTGGTTTTGGTGGTCCACCCGGCTGTTGGTTAGCAAAAGAACACTTCTGGAGATTCTTGAAAGATGAAGATCCTAGAAATCTCAATGCTATTTGGGATAAACTTTTCAGAGCTTCCATGTATTATGGTAGAAAGGGTCTTCCCATCGCTGTTATTAGTGTCATTGATTTGGCGCTTTGGGATTTATTGGGTAAGATAAGAAATGAACCAGTCTACAAAATGATTGGTGGTTCTACTAGAGATAAGTTGGACTTTTATTGTACCGGGTGTGACCCAAAAGCTGCAAAGGAAATGGGATTTTGGGGTGGTAAAGTCGCTCTTCCATATGGTCCTGATGAAGGTTTCCAAGGGTTGAGAAAGAACGTTGAATTCTTGAAGAAGCACCGTAAAGCTGTCGGACCTGATTTCCCATTGATGGTAGATTGCTACATGTCCCTCAATGTTCAATACGCAATCCAATTGGCAGATGCCACACAAGACCTTAACATCAACTGGTTCGAAGAAACACTTCACCCAGATGACACTGAGGGTTATGCATTATTGAAGAGAGCCCACCCAAGAATGAAATGGACAACCGGTGAACATGAGTATACAAGATACGGTTTCAGGAAGTTAATCGAAGATCGTAATCTTGACATTGTTCAACCAGACATTATGTGGGTTGGGGGTATGACTGAAATTCTTAGAATAGCTGCTCATGCAGCTGCGTACGACATTCCTGTTGTTCCTCATGCTTCCGGTCCTTACTCTTACCACTTTGTCGTTTCTCAACCAAATACACCATTTCATGAGTATCTTGCCAATTCACCTGACTCGAAGAGCGTTTTGCCTGTTTTCGGAAATCTTTTCATTGATGAACCTGTCCCAACTAAGGGATATCTTGACACTTCTATTTTAGACAAACCGGGTTTCGGACTTACTCTCAATCCTAAAATTCAATTAATCGAAGGTGACTCCTTGTTCAACCCTACTCCTGAAAGGCCTTTGAAGATTGAACAAGATGTCAAAAAAGAAGAGTAAATTCTGTAACTTGTGATTTAATAATTTTCAGTATAGTTAACGTAAATAATCCTATATCAATATAACTGCGATGGCATGAAAACATTGTTTAGCGGCAATTTAAACCAGTCAAAAATGGACAAGTCATCAACATTTCCTTTTGCACTTTTATATCTTGCAACTTTTTTGGAGAGTAGTGTGTCCAAGGAACTTGCATTGAGCTTGATATCCGCAATGAGTCTCGCATCTTCACTGTAAGAATTTGACAGGAAGTATTCACCGGTTCCATCATGACTGGAAGTGTCCACAGTCAAGGTATCATCCTTGAAAAACTCAAGTATACTTGCGTACTTGGCTGCACATTCCCATTTCTGGCCTATACGGTTTAAAAGGGAGATTGCGTAATCAAATTCACCTTCTAGTTGTCCTTGAGAGTGAATAGCATCGACAAGAATAACTCTACCAGATACCCACACAGCAAATGCATAATAAGGACCAAAAAGTTGAAAGACAACATTTTCATCCAACTGAAAAAGAGATGGCAAAGATTTTGATATTTTCAATATCAGGTGTGCCGATTTTAAACATTTAGCTTTAGAAGTTTGGGCTGATATAAGATACTTATCTTGAGAATCGGAGAATGCAGTCGGTGAATGTAATCTTATAATCATAGTATGGTATAAAGAATGAAGAATAACCTCTTTAACTGTAATCTGGCTGGAGAAAAATATATCATTATCGAGAAATTGGGAAACAGAATCGGGTAAGCAAGACTTCCACGCTAATATTTCCTTTTCAAAATCATAGCAACCCAATTGCCAAGCTAGTATACTTCCCATATCTTTAATATCCATGGGACTACCTCTAAATTTCAGACCCCTTCCCATCAAGTTCAATACCTGAATTATGTAGCAGTTACTTCCATAAATATCGTAGTCCCCAGGTCTGAAGTTGAAGTTTTGATCATTTAAGGTATGCACTTGCCCTTTCTCAATTAGGGCTTGATTGTACAATGATTTAAATTCCCAAAAGTCTGATTTAAGTGGAAGCAAACAGGATATTTCCCCTTGTGGAAGTTTAGAGACAAAATGGCTCCCCATGCTAGAAAGCTTGTCAAGCTTGTAGATCTCCCAAACCAAGTTCCTTAAAGATTCCTTTTCAACCCATGACTCCCAGTCAGAATCGTCGGACACATAAGCCGATACAATATCACTTTCTTGTACTCCCAAGAGGTCTATGTTCAACGGGAAGTCTTTCACAATGCCCAAATGGAGACATCCCCCAACAGCTAATGAGATCATGCTCCAAGATTCATGATTATTAGACTCCCCATACAAGGTAAAGGCCAAAAGAGCCACAGCTTTCAATTCATGTACTGAAGTTACAGCAAAACAACTCGATACAATTCTTGTTTTGAAAGAATTGTAATAGCCTTCAGCATCTTGCGGAGTGAACAAATTGTATTGTAGTTTGAGAGTGGAAACTAGAACTCCCAAGAGAAGAACATTTGAAGTGTCTAGCGTCTTCAAGATTCTGGCCCTGTCCAATGTAGGGTGAAGTATTGGAAAAACTGGGTTGACTAGTTCAAAATATAAATCAACCAATGAAATAATTTTGTCTGAAGATGGAACATTGTTGTAATCACCTAAAGGGGGCATAGTATTCGGCATGTTTGTCTTTGGAGTGAATCCATGATTATGGTTATTACCCAGAAACACAGAGTTAGCGGAAGGATTCAAAGACTTATCAAGACTCATAGCAGAAACAGGAGGGGTAACTGTTGGATCAGGGGCAGTGTGTGAAAAGTCCAAAGTATTCGAGCGGATGTTTGGTGAACAATATCGTTTTTCAAGACTATCGAATTTCTCCTCTAGTAGCTTCAATTTCTCCTTCAACTGAATATTTTCAACCTCATGTTGGGTCTTGCTTTCCTCCACATATTTATCAAGCTTTTCAATTCGATCGAAAACTTGTCTCCCGTACCCGGAACGCAACCCGGGCTTTTTCATCACACTGTAAATGCATATTTCTTCATACTTGATGCAATTGGCACACGTCGGCTTCTTCTGGTCGCATTTGATCTTTTTCAGCTTGCAATAATCGCAAGATTTGGATATCTTTCCTGTGGGGGAAGACAATGGCTTCGTCACTCTACCGACATCATACCTCGACAAATAGTCCACCTTTCCACTATCGCTCTCCGAGGCAGAGTTCTCCATCTTCCTCACGGATCAATGATAATAAGAAAATTTTTGTTTGGGGGAGCGTTGGAAACATATCACCCGAAAAATTGTGGGGTCCATTTCTATGGGCGGATGATATTCCGCAGCCCGCGATCATAACCTTTTCCACACACGATCGTAATCAATATTTCAAACGTTCGAAATTCTGATCTCTGAATCCCGTCTTGTGTATCTAATGTTGAAAACTGCTATTGGAAGAACCAGACTCAGAGCTGTTTCTGATTTAAGACGTATTGGCCCTAGACATTTGTCTCGCTCGTTGAATACTGGCCAATTGAAATCTAAAGGCTTTACGAAGTGGGCTTTATTTGTTTCCGCTGCCACTGTCGGAGTAGGATTACAAGCTTTCATCACTCCCGATACTATTTATTTGGATAAGAAAATCCACCCAGACGAGGTTGCAGCTCATGATAACTTGGACGATGGTGTATGGGTTGTGATAAATGGGAAAGTGTATGATTTGACTGAGTTTCTCAATATGCATCCGGGAGGAACTTCCATCATTCTCAAATATGCTGGCAGAGATGCTTCCTTTTTGTTTAACAAGGTTCATTCTCGAGGAACCATCGAGGCCATGCTTCCAGAAGAGGCATACTTGGGCGAGCTTGAAGGAGAACTCGAAGAGTTCGATGACCCCATGATAGCAGAGGAAAAACGAAGTCAAGAGATGAGGACAAAGAGACCACCTTTGACATCTATTTTGAATCTTACAGAATTCGAGTACGTGGCAAAGAAAGTATTACCTATTCATGCATGGGCATACTACTCCGGAGGGGCCGATGATGAGGTTACCTTGAGGGAGAACAATACCGCTTATGGAAAATACTTTTTCAAGCCAAAGGTTCTTGTCGATGTCGATGATGTAGATATATCAACAAAGATGTTGGGTATTGAAACATCCGCTCCATTTTACTGTTCAGCTGCAGCACTGGCAATGCTTGGCTACCCAGATGGGGAGCTATCGATTGCCAGAGGTCTTTTTAGGGAGAATATTATCCAAATGATTTCAAGTGCCTCTTCTTATCCAATGGATGAGATTGTGGACGAAACTGCTGGACCCAAATGGTTTCAATTGTATGTGAAGCCCAACAGGGAAGAGAGTTTAGCAACGATCAAGCATTGTGAAGCAAAGGGAATTAAGGCTATTTTTGTTACTGTTGACACTCCACTATTTGGAAGACGTGAAAAGGATTTGAGGTTCAAGATTGCAGACACCGAAGACATAGATGCGGTTGACTTAACTCTTAAGGATAGTGATGATTTCATTTTGTCTTATGACAAAATTCGTCTCAAGTGGTCTGACATAAAAACTTTCAAGGAGAGATCAACCATTCCCATCGTTGTTAAAGGTATTCAAAGGGTAGAAGACGTTCTTCTCGCAATAGAAAATAAAGCTGATGCAGTTGTTTTGTCCAATCATGGTGGTAGACAATTGGATTTTGCACGGCCTCCCATTGACGTTTTGGCTGAACTTATGCCTGTTTTGAGATCAAGGCACTTAGAAGATAAAATTGAGGTATTTATTGATGGTGGTATCAGAAGAGGGAGTGACGTGCTCAAGGCTCTATGCTTAGGAGCTAAGGGAGTTGGTCTAGGAAGATCATTCTTGTATGCTAATTCCTCGTATGGAGAAAATGGGGTTGTAAAGGCTTGTAAGTTGTTGAAAGATGAAATTTCCAGAGATATGAAATTGTTAGGAGTCACTAAAGTCGAAGAATTAAATCCAGATTTGATTCATGCCTACCCTTCGGTATTCAATAATCACATGAACATTGTCTATGAGCCTTTGTACTTACCAGAATTCAAAGAGTGATATAGTATTTATTTATATAGAAAAAATGGTAATTTTGCAGCCATTTAGTGACATTTTATTCTAGAGCATTATTGACCTAGAGAGTAATACTTTGTTCACAAGAAGTGATCTCACTTATGAAGTTGTCGAGCTTGTTCCAGTTATTGGTGGTATCCTTATTCAAAGGCATGCGTCCCAAGTAGGTTTCTCCGAAGCCAGTTGCTTCGTGAATGATTCTTTTGATTCCGATGACTCCATACTCAGCGACCACCTTTTCTCCCCTGATGATTACCAATTGAAGTCTCTGAGCTTCTTTGTAATCGCCTTTGTCATAAGCTTCCATTAACTTGGTATAAATTTTTGGAAATGCTCCGCTTATAGCATCTACAGTTCCTTTGAAGCCAACGGAGAGAGCTGGTAATAATAAATGCCCAAGACCAGTTAAACAAACAAAGTCTTTTACATCTTCATCAAGAGAGACTTCACTATAACTAGTAACGTCAGCGTGGGAGAATTTGATTCCCACTATATTCTTGTGCAAAGACAAGGTTTTGATAGTGCTAGGAGCAACGTGGACATTGTTAGTAACACCTGGGTACACGTAGATCAAAACAGGTAAAGGAGATTTGTCAGCTACTGCAGTATACCACTCCACTAAAGCTTGCTGAGTGATAGAGGGCCCAAAGTAACTTGAAGGCAATACTAATGCAAAAGAAGCGCCAGACTTAGCAACGGAGGCAATCTCTTCAAAGGTCTCTTCTAAACAATTCTGGGCAATTCCTGCTATGATTGGAAATCCTTTGACATTTTGGTGGATTTGTTTGACAAGTTCGCTTCTCTCAGCTCTTGTTAAATGTGCATTTTCTCCAGTGGAACCCAACAAAGTTATACCTTTTATGCCATTCTCTTGCAAGAACTTGGCATGAGCAATTTGAGTTTCATAGTCGATGGTTTTCAAATCAGATTTGAAAAAGGTTGGTACAGGTGTATAAACACCTTTCTCTGGCAACAGCAGCATACTGTCGAAATCCCACGCTCACTGGGGATGTCATTATATAGTATCGAATATATCGTTGCATCATTAACGCGATTTACCGGTTTGTGGGGTCCGTACGCTCTCGGAATTTTTCTTGAACTGTCAGACAAGAAGAGGGGGGACGTAGTGGGGAAAGATCGAGCATCTTTCAGATTCGGGCCTGCCGCTTCGGAGCATTGTGATTGCAATCTGATGAGGTCGGTTTGATCAACAGCCCGTGAAAATTCTTTATATATCCTGGAAGCCATTTGACCCCAGAATTTGCCAAAAAAAGTATATCAAATACAATGCCTGCTGATTTATTTGACCTTAAAGCTAACGATATTGATGCCCTTATCAATCGTTTGATTGACAATTTGGTACATATTAAAGATGAAACTGGCCAATTCTTGATGACCATTCCAGATGGAAGAATTATAGACACCAAAGGTTGGATCACTGGTTGGGAGTGGACCCACGGTATTGGCCTTTATGGAATGTGGCATTATTACCAGCTCAAAAATGACGAAAAGATTCTACAACACATAGAGGAATGGTTTCAGGCTCAAATGTTAGGGCCTGATGGAAGTACCTCCAAGAACATCAATACCATGGCAGTCTTCTTGTCTTTGGCCTATGTCTACGAAAAGTTTGGCAACCAAAGGTATCTCCCATTCTTGGACTCATGGGCTGAATGGGCTATGTACGATTTACAGAAGACAAAATGTGGAGGTTTCCAGCATGCCACTTATTTGACTGACAACCATGAACAGATGTGGGATGATACATTGATGATGACAGTAATGCCTCTTGCAAAGATTGGCTTGTTGTTGAAGAGACAACACTACGTTGAAGAGGCAAAGAAGCAGATGCTTTTACATATTAAGTACCTTTGTGATGCAAAGACTGGGTTATGGTACCATGGATACACTTTCGAAGGAAATCATAATTTTGCCAACGCCTTTTGGGCTCGAGGTAACTCGTGGATCACCATCGTTATTCCCGAGTTTATTGAGTTGTTAGATTTGCAACCGGGTGACTTCTTAAGGGAGTTGTTGATTGAAACTCTAGATTCCCAAGTGGCTCAATTGGCAAACCTTCAAGACCCTGCGACAGGATTGTGGCACACTTTGTTGGATGACCGGAGCTCTTATCTTGAATCATCAGCTGCTGCTGGCTTTGCATATGGGATTTTGAAGGGCATCAGAAAGAGATTTTTGAGTCCTAAATATAAAGCTGTGGCCATTAATGCTATCAAAGGGGTTATTGACCAAATCGATGACAGAGGAGAACTACTTAACACATCTTTTGGTACAGGGATGGGTAGTGACTTACAATTCTATCGGGACATTCCTTTAACTTCAATGCCTTATGGACAGGCTATGGCCATTATGGCTCTTGTTGAGTTTTCGAAATTATATTTATAAAATAAATGCATGTCCCAATTACTCCTCCCTACGAAACGATACCATGTAAGCAATGTGAATTAGGATACAAACTCTGTCCATAAATATTGCTCTCTGGCGTTGTTTAAGGAGTTACAAGACAAAGAATAAATGTCACTCAAATTAATTCATTCAATTAGATCCCATATATACATATACTCAGTAAGCATACCTAAAGTTGACGTTTTGTCTGTCTGTCATATCGTCAAAAGCGTGTTTCAAATTCACATCAACAGTTGCCTGACCACTGGCAATCATCTTGTCTTTCCTTCTGTTTTCCTTCATCAACCATAATCTCATTGATATTAACAACAAGATCAAGGCAGCATAACAGCCCATATGTGTTCCGAAGGCAGTCAAATATCTTGGTGCCTCATTGGCACGAAAAACTTGTGGTCCAACAATGTTTCCAGTTGCCCAACCAACAAAGTTAAAAGTGGTACAAATGGACTTCTTAGATTGACCTGCAATATTTCTGGAAAGCAATGAAAGACCCAAATTGGCGACGCCCCAGAAGGAAAGGGTTAAGTAATAGCAAAACAATAATACTCCAGACCTGAGTCTTCTTTCATAGGAACCCAAAGGGTATTCTGTATAAGTCACCGTCATCAACACCACTGTACCAACGATGGAAGGAACCACGTACATGATCATGAAAAAAATATTCTGACTGAATCTCTTCGACAAATAAGCTGAAGACAAAAGCAAGAAAATCAAGTAAGCACCCAAAACCATCGACAACAACTGGGTCTGCAATACCGAAAATCCAAAGGATGAAATAATAATATTAGCGAAGGCACCTAAGCCTGAAGTGGGCAAGGCAGTCAAAAATTGGATCAAGAAGTAGCAGTAAGTTTGTGGATCTTTCATAGCTTCAAGAAGATGTTCCATTTTGAATTTTCTGTTTTGAAGACCTGTTTGGTTACCACGAACTCTTTCAACCATTAATCTTTTGTCTTCTTCACTCCAACATTTTGCACTCATTGGGGAGTCTGGGGTATAAAAAAAGAGAAAGATACCCCAAACAACAGTGATACAACCGTAAACTAAGAACAATATTTCCCAGTTCTTCAAGGCAGCGCCCGTGATTAAAGTGAAACAATAAGAAAGCAAGCCACCAACAATTTGTTGGCCACCATTCATCATATACCATAATGCAACAATTAGGGCTTGTTCATCTCTTTTATACCACATAGAGGACATTAAGATGAATGCAGGCTGGCAACAGCATTCGAATGCTCCTAACAAGGTTCTAACGACCACCAATATAGTAAAATTTTTTCCCAAAGCATGACAACCTAAAACAATTCCCCAAAGAATAATATTTAAAGTCAAATATTTAACAACGGGAATTTTTTGAATGATAACGTTAGTAGGCAATTCGAAAACCAAAACGGCAATGTAAGTACAGGTAGTCAACCAAGAATATTGCTGACCGACTAAGTGTGCATCTTCTTGAATACCCATAATAGAAGAAAAAGCTAAAGTACCTTTGTCTAAAGCTTGTAAAAAGTAAGTACCAATCATACAAGGCAAGATTCTTCTGTGAATCATCCACCTTAATCTCCTGTTAGTTTGGTCATCGATCTCAATAGCATCTTCATGAATATAATCCAAGATTTGATCGTCAATCTTTTGTTTTTCGAGTTCTTCAACTGCTTCTTTATTCTGAAACAGAGATGTTTCCACGTTTTCTACATGGTTGATACTTTCCTTCAACATATCAATCTCACCTAATCTTGAGGAGCTGGAACTCGATCTGTTGGGTCTCATATTTAATATATAAAGTTGGCTTAGCTTCTTTTTATTAGACACAAGTGGCGGCCCTTCCTGGCTTTTATATTATTGCAACTAGGACCAAGAAATCTTCTACATACTGGCTGATCTCACTCACTGCACTCGGACCTTTATTGACCCAGTTATCTGCCCCACTATGTATAGTGTCCCGCACTAGATTCGTCTCTCCCCACATTTTTCGCCTTTCGACGCGGATTTCGTGCACATGAACTCCGAATCTGGGGTACGAGGTGAGCTTACAACTTCTAAAAACATTGAACATCTTCAACTACGAGAGTGGGAGAACTCTCTTGAATTCTCGTTTGCGAAGAGATTTAATTTTTTGTTGAAGACGGGAAGAAGGTCTACATGCGTATGGCTTTGAAGGCTTTTTGAGTTCCAAAATGAGTTAAATGAGTAAGTGTCTTCATGCTGAAGGTCACAATAAAGCATACATATACATTGTTTGGTAGTCAATATTCGCGCCGAATCTCGGGCGGGTTGTTCCCAAGAGAGAGGAGGATTTTAACTAGCCGTTCCTTTCAACCATTACTCTATAAAATTCTTACGATCGACAGATACCATGAATATAAGAGGGGGGACTTATACGAGCTTTGATGGTCGTTCACATGCAGTCTATTACTCTATGTGGACCAAGGACCAAGTAAGTTAAAGGAATTAAAATTTAGATGAACTTTTTCTCAGTTTGTTCGTGTGGTTTCGACCATCTAGTTGGACTAAGTCGAAAATATTTATCAGTCTTAGTCAGCTCAAGTGTGAACTCAAGAACCACTTTATTCCAACTGTTTTTTGCTTCTTGATATCCTAAAGACACTATATATCTCCACTACCAAAAAATACAATTCTTTTCTGCTGGTATACTTTGCTCAACTCCACTATACTATATTTTCGGCTTAATATTAGCTATTTGTTCCCCCATTTTAGTTCAACAATTTCTCTACTTTTTATTTTCCCGAGCCCCTCTATACAGATAAGCCTATCATCAGGGCATGAAAACTTGAGCCAGACATGCTTGATAACCAATGGGATAGATCGACACACGCTGTGAAGTAGATGTCTTTATGGCTCGAGTTTTTTATTGAAGAGACAATTGGACTAAACTACTTATTTACCGTCACAAATAACTTTTGAGCGGTTCATTGATGAATATGATTTAAATGAGCAGTTTACAGTCCACAGATGCACAAGAGTACCTTGGTCCAAACTCAAAAACTCTTTCCTTGAAGACTTTCACATACAAATGCAATTGAATTCTATGAAGGTATCATGCTGCAACACTGCTAGGTAGATTAGGCACATAGATAATTAGTTTCCTCTTTTATTCGAACTTTTCGGTGGCTTAGTTACTTCATAGCTATCTGAATAATCAGCTTATTCTCTGTCTGATATACAAAATCTTATACCTCTAGTATACTGGCGGTTTTCCATACAAATACGTCATTCGTTCTAGGTACTTGAATTCCGTTATGAATATTCTTTATGTAGATTCAAGTATGCGATTGTCTTGAAAGTCAACTAAGCTCAAAAAGTTGAAAATACCCACTTTTTATACTGATCTTCAAATGAAACATACTTGAAAACTCAAATGTAGGACAAGGGCCGATCCCAGCCTTGTTTGTGACATGTGAGTATGGTTTTTCATGATAACATTGAAACTGCAATCGAACAAAGTGATATAAAATCGTCTTATAATACTAAGTACTGATTTCAGATTTGAAAATGGTCGACTTTTTTGTTTTTAAACCATATTGAATCTATGGTTACTAAAAAATAAAAATGTACTTGGTGAAGACATCCAAGTTCTTTTTGTAGAGTAGAGTAAATGACAGTACGAATTACTAGACAACATCCGCTTAAATACCCTCCAGTTATTGTTATCAAAGTAAGTACAGAAGCTCAAAGGTAGATGAATGTACCCACAAATGTGTATGCAAATACCACTTGTTCTTTACTTCTTATAAGAGCACCTTTATTCTTTCAGACTCTACGAGCACTAAGCAACATGTCCTATAACTCATCGGTTCAACCCCAAAAAACATGTAGCCAGTAAAAGCTGCAACTTGGGAGAGCTTTTTCCTGCATACTATTAAACATAATCATTGTACTGGCTAGTTCATCCACTCTTTACGAAGCTCACCCCGTTCTTTATCGTAGCTCTACCATTCCGCTTTTCTCGCACTTTCTCTCCGATTAAAACATAGGCATATCACACCAGAAGACAAAGTAATATGAGAGGATTAGACACTCAAGATTCTAGAAAGAAAAGGTCCTTGATTTTGCCAGCTGCCGTGGCCGGGATTGTTGGATTATCTTTAATTGCAGGAACTTATCTCAATGTTTTTTCAAGCAAAGACTCTTTGAGTACTGACGGTCTTTGCCCAATTTTGCCTATCAAAGCTCCAGATTCTTTCAAGACAGACAATTCAAGTGTTCTAAACATCTTACATGGTAAGGATTTCAGGAAGAAATCGGCTGAGAAGTTATCCAAAGCTATCCAAGTTGAAACAGTGGTCTTCGACAGACCTCCAGAACCAGCAGATGATCCTGAATACTGGACAAAATTCTTGAAGTTTCATCAGTACTTGGAGGATAGTTTCCCCACCGTTCACAAGAAATTGAAACTCGAGAAAGTGAACACCTATGGATTGGTTTATACATGGGAAGGTTCAAATCCCGATTTGAAACCTATTATGTTGACTGCTCACCAAGATGTGGTTCCTGTTCAACAAGACTCTTTAAGTCAATGGAAACACCCACCATTCGAGGGTTTCTTTGACGGAAAATTCTTGTTTGGAAGAGGTTCTTGTGACTGCAAGAACGTATTGACAGCCATTATGGAATCACTAGAATTGTTGATTGAAAAGAATTTTGAGCCTGAAAGAACTATAATTGCAGCTTTTGGAATGGACGAAGAGTCGGGTGGAATAGTTGGTGCCCGTCATATAGGGGAGTTCCTCGAAAAGAGATACGGAGTGAATGGTGTATATGCTATCATTGATGAAGGATTTCCTTTTACCATTGAGCCCAACACCGGTGCCATCATAGCTACTCCAGCAGTTTCTGAGAAGGGGATTGTGACCATAAACCTGCAGCTACAAACCCCAGGTGGTCACTCATCAATGCCACCTGATCATACTTCGATTGGTATGATTAGTGAATTGGTGTATTTGCTCGAAAACAATCCTTTCGAGCCATTATTAACCACCAAAAATCCAATACTTAATGTTCTTCAATGTGTGGCTACTCATTTTGGGGACAAGATTCCTCCCGAATACAGAAAAGCAATCTTGAAAGCTGATTATGATGATAAATCGAACCAGGTAGTAGTCAACGGTTTACAGAAAGACATCTCAACTAGGTATCTTATCAGAACTTCTCAAGCAGTCGACATAATCAAAGGTGGTGAGAAAGCTAATGCTTTACCCGAGTCTGTGAGTTTCACTGTGAACCACAGAATTGCCCTTGAAAGTTCTGTTGACGAAACAGTACAGAGATTCCTCAAATATGCTAAAATCATAGCTTCCAAATACAATTTAGGTATTGACCTAGAAGGTGATAGTATCATCAGTAGTGAAGGAAAGTTTGGCATTTTGACTATAAACCTTGACGAAAACAAGCTTGAACCTGTTGATCCATCACCAACTGATGATAAGGTCTGGGAGTACTTGGCGGGGGTTTCAAGGCATATGATGCATGATTTGATCAAGCCTGATTTGGAGTACGATCTTGTCGTTGCCCCGATGGTCATGCTGGCCAATACAGACACTTCTCGTTACCATAAGCTTACCAAGAATATTTTCAGATACACTCCAATGCTTGCACAAATGCTTGATTATCATAGTATCGATGAACGTCTCGAGTTCGATGGGCACTTACATTTGATTGCCTTCTTTTTCGAATACTTACAAACAATCAACACTCCCGAAGCCGAGAATGAGTGAAACAAAAAAAGAACTAGGTGAAACGAGATCTTTTACAAGTTTATATATGTATACATATGTACAAGTAGTTCTTCAGCAAAATGCTTTTTCATTTTCATAAAACCCCAAGTATGTGAAAAGTCTATCCCACTGGCCCTTTTTGTGCAACATTGCAAGAATTAAGACCGCTGGCAAATGGTACACTGAGCACCAGAAAAGCTTTCGAGCTTGTCCATTAGCCAATTGCAATCCTTCTGGACTTGGTCCTTGGGGGGATCCATAGTTGATTTTCTGCTGTTTCCAAAAATTGAATGCAAGATAGGCAAGCCAAGAATTCACAATTGCAGAATCCAACTGGAATACCCAGTCAGTAACTTCAAAGTAGCTCAACCCAAAGCATAAGGGAAACATTAGAAGTGAGTATCTCAACGATACCCGAGCGTTGAGTTTTGGATTCTCTGCTGCTGCCATGACATACCCTGCTTCTTTGTATTGCAGGGCAATGTTATGTGACAAGGAATTGAAGTGAGGAAACTGCCAGGCGTATAGTAAGCCCGCTAAACACCAAGCTCCTGGATGCAATAATGACGAAGAGGCGGCCCAGCCCATCAAAGGGGGTATAGCACCAACCAAGGCCCCAACCCAGGTATTCAAAATGGATTTTCGCTTCATTGAAGTGTATATCCATGAATATAGAACAATATTCAATATTCCCAAGAATGACACAATAGGATTCACGCCGAAGTAAAGCATTAAGCCACCAACTGAACCAGTTACAGCGGCGAACTGGAAAGCCTGCGTGTTTGATAACTGGCCTGTGACTATAGGTCTATTCGACGTTCTAACCATCCTTCTGTCGAAATCAGGCTCCCTTCCCATATTTATAGCGTTGGCTGCTCCAGAGCACAATGTTGTCCCTATAGTAAGAAAAAGTAGCTCGCTTATGGATACGGTGTACGGTGATAATGCATAAGAACAGACCGAACTTAACATAACTAAAACGGTGAGATTTGGTTTGGTCAATTTGATGTAGGGCTTGATTAGAGCCTTCAACGACGTATCTTCGACTACAACCTTCTTTGGAGTCACCTTGAACGGTATGTGTGTATCCTGGCATGTCAAGACCTTAGACGTAACTTCATGGAGCACTCTTTTTCCTTCATGTGTCGCAGGGGTGTCAGACTTTTTGTATAGCTGCCTGTAATTGAGGAGGTATTGGTTATTGATGAAATTGTGAGAAACCACAAGGCGTTTTTTGGTATTATTGAAGAAGAAATTGAAGTTGTTGACGTGGTTTAGCCTGTTTACCACAAACAACTTGGAGGACATGATCTGATATGGACTTTAATTGGGCGGTAATGGATCGACCTTTATTCGATGAAAATTTTTAGACTTCGCACTAAGGTTATCCAATTAAACATTTACAGGTACAAGGTGTTTGTCATGTAGATACGTATATTTGATCAGGAGTTTACAAGTTAAGCTATAAAGCCTTCTCTTCGTTCACCTTTTTGTTCTCCAATTTATTTTCAATCAAGTCGTGGAAGGCAATGATACTTCTTACCAAGGTACTGATATACACCATCATCAATTGATCGTTTGTCTTCACCGTGAAAGCAGTGTTCAAGGGGTTGGTTGAATCCTTGGGGTCGTTTCCGGCGTCCATCATATTGCCTTCGTTTAAGTTGGGTAATAAGTTAAACACATTCTGTAATTTTCCTAATATTGTGTGGTTAATGGGCAAAACCTGCTTGTAGACCTTGTCCAAATAGCTAGAGATGTCACTCAACTTCTGGTGCAATCCCAAAAGAGACTGGTAGTTCTGTGTGACCTTTAAAGATAAAGAGCCAGCTGCCTGGTCCCGTATGTCTCTGAGCAAATGCTCAACTCCAATCTCTTCAGCTTCTTCAGCTTCGATGATCGAGGGCACATGAATGAATGTTCTTTCGGCAGCTGACCCGTCATTCTTTATGTCGTCCACCGCATAGTATGCATCTGTAGGTATACCGATAGACACCCGAGGCTGAACGTCTACAATCAAAAGCATGGGATTAGGAGTGTACTTCTTGAACACATCGTTAATCTTCAAGTCACTGGGCTTCAACTTGGGGCCCGAGTGATACCAACCAATCAACTTTTCCTTGGCATTGATCTTCTTGTACATTTCTCCCATACTCTCGATGAAGTTGTGGTCCAAGAACCACACACCGGGGTTTTTGTCATCTTCTTCGAACGGAATCGCATAACTGTTGGTGGCTCGAATGGTGTCGGACGAATTGTCTCCAAGCAAGACTCCCACCACCCGCTTGTTCGAGTCCTGTGCTACTCTGTTGAAATGGTCAACCACCGACAAAAGCACGAGTGGTGACACTGTCACTGTCTTGTTCAAAAAAATCGATTCACTGGTCGACATGTCTATGGGTTTAACTTAGTTTGCCCTCGAAACATTTTGTCGCGCACTTCGATTCATCGACTGCAATGTTTGGGCAGATAGTCATCGGGCCACCAGGCAGCGGGAAGTCTACGTACTGCTATGGAATGCATCAGTTCCTTCTGGCCATAGGGCGAAAACCCAGTGTGATCAATCTTGATCCTGCAAATGACCACGTGCCGTACCCGGTAGAGCTTGATATCCGAGATTACATTACTGTGGAAGAGATCATGGATGAGTTGAGTTTGGGACCGAACGGCTCGCTTATGTACGCCATATCAAATTTACTGGATCACCTCATAGACGAGTTCATAGGGGAGGTCAAGCAGCTTGTCAAAGATGGCAGTTATTTGTTGTTTGACTGTCCAGGACAGGTGGAATTATTCACGCATGATAATTCCATGTTCAGGTTGTTCAAGAAGTTGACCAAGGCTGATGATTTGAGACTCTGTTGTGTGAACCTCGTGGACTCGGTCCACCTTGTATCTCCCTCTCTGTACATTTCTGTATTACTTTTGAGTTTGCGGACAATGTTGCAAATGGACTTGCCCCAGATCAATGTCATCTCCAAGATAGACATGCTAAAAAGTTACGGTGAGTTGCCCTTCCGTCTCGACTATTACACAGAAGTTCAGGACTTGAAATACTTGAGCCCTTTTCTTGAAAAAGAATCCAACTCCATATTGGGCAAACGATTCGTACAGTTGAGTGAAACTTTGGGAGACATCATCGAGGACTTCAATCTCGTATCTTTTGAGGTGCTCAGTGTTGAGAACAAGAAGAGTATGATCAACATTTTAGCTACGATAGACAAAGCCAATGGCTATAGCTTTGGGTCCAACGAAATTGGAGGCGACACCATTTGGAGTGATGCGGTCAGATCGTCGTCGTCGAATATGATTGATATTGACATACACGAGAGGTGGGTAGAAAACAAGGAGACGTTTGACGAACAGGAACAAAAAGAAGTACAGGAGATGCTCGATCCACAAGAAACTCCAGAAGTAACAGAAGATGAACAATGGGAAGCAGAGTTAAAAAACTGGGAGAAAACTACGGGAATCAACCCCATAAGACGATGATTTGTAACCATGCATACACTTGTAAATATATTTAGGTATTTAATTCAATAACGAACGGGCTAATGTCAAGTCCTCGTCTCCATTGTATTCTTTCAAGAAGTCTGCCAAGCTATTTTTGTGGCTTTGGATCTTCTTGGTCAATTCAACCACCATTCTTTGGCTTTCCTCTAACACTTCGGCTTGTTTCTTCAACTCGTAAGGGTCCACGTTGTTAGATTTCATCTGATCAACAATGCTAGATTGTTCAGCAACTTCTTTCTTGTACAATGACTCTTCCTTGATAAGCCTTTTCAACGCATTGGTCTTGATTTCTAAAGGTGTTGGAGCCATTACGTTCGTGTTCATATGTTATATTTTAGGACTGCGAATTTTTTAGGCTAGCAATTCCGAAACAATGAGTGGATTCGTGGATGTGGACTACTTAAGGTCCCAGCGGAACATTTTGGTGACTCAGATAGACTCCTACGAACAGCTTAAGACCAGCATTAGTCAAAACCCCCCTTCAGATGACAAAGTCATGGTTCTAATAGGTGATGGGTATTTTGCAGAGAAGAGTGTAAGCGATGCACTTCAGTTCTTAGACAGAAGAATCCACAGTTTGAGTGCCATCGTTGATAGTTTCAATGCCAGTATAGAGCATGGAACTCAAAAGGTGAGAGGTATCAATATGAAGCCGACTTCCGGCAACTATAATGAGGTGATGGATCTAGCCAAGTCCGAAGAAAAACTCAATGAAGAAGGGCTTCCTTTCATGGATATAATAGAGACATTAGATGACGAGGACAACATTATTGGGATTGAGATAAACAACAAGAAACATGAATTTCCTGCACTGAACCAGGCTACCTCCCCAAAAGACAAGATGTTATCCACAGAAAACGAGAAGATAAAGGATGAATCACCTGCAAAGGACTTTGAAGAGGAGGAGTTTATAGATATTCAAGAGGAACTAGATGATGAAGGAAACGTCATTGATGTCAAGTTAGGAAAGTTTGACGAGCCTGGGATTTCTCGCAATATGGCACGAACAAGCTTCAATGACAATGACACACAGATAAAAGAGTTGCTTGAGGATATGGAAGTGTTTGGAGAGAAAACTAAACAAGCCAACATACTCGAGAAGCTTGACGAATTAAAACTATCCTATGAAGACAAAGTAAAGGTCAAGCTGCTTGTACTTGCTAAAGAAAAAGAGAGTGGGGGTCCTAAGATAACGGAAGTCATGGGAGAAGAGATCAGCAACGCAGCCGACGCTGTAGAGCAGGCTAATGATGAAGAGGATTATGAGGAAGAGCTACCCCAAGATCATATAATGATTGATAGGAATGACTTGATTGAGTTGGAGATTCTTGCAGATGAAGTCAACGATGGTAATGTTGATGAGGATTTCGAGGACGAATACGACTATGATTTTGATGCTATGGAAGGCGAAGTCAGCTATGAGATTGATTTTGATGACGAAGATGAGGATGAAGATGAAGATGAAGATTATACTGATAGGAGTAACTTTTTGAGCCATTCTAAAGCGAATGATATGTTGTGGAGTCAAATCAGCAAGTTAAGAGAAGTCAAACAAAAGGAGAAACCTCCTATACAAACCAAGAGTGTACTTATCAAATCTGATATGAAGATGAAGGCCAAGAAATCAGTAACTTTCAGCGAAGAGTTGGATATTTTTGAGATAGAGAAGATCAAGAAAGAGGATTATGAGGAACCCAAAGTGTGGTCAAAATTCAAACAACTAAAGGAACGCCAAAACGAATCATCCAGAAAGTCCACTCCTGGCCAAAATATGGTGGTTCCGGAACACCCTGTGAACGATATCATAGAAAGGCCTGTAAATGACGTTGTAGAAAGGCCTGTGAATGACGTTGTAGAAAGGCCTGTGAATGATATCATAGAAAAACCTATGAAAGATATCATAAATGACGTTGTAGAAAAACCTATGAACGATATCATACATAGACCTGTGAATGTCGAGAGGTCCATAAGTAATGCCACTGAAAGATCAAATGACAAGCCAACTAAGATACCAACGAAACATATAGTTGACTCAGCAAGTAAGGAGCCTAAAGAGGACAATAAAGTAGAGCCTAGGGTCTCTCGTTTTAGGAGAGATAAGGAACAAAGGAAAGAATCAAATACAAGTCTGAAAGAAACTCTCGTTTCCAAAGGACCTATGAGCGACGTGGTCGAACGAGAGTTTATAGGTGTCACGGAAACCCCCATCATCCCGGAAATACAACAACCAGACCTGGAACAGGAGCTCCTCAAGATGATACACGACTACAATCAGGAGAATCATGAGATTGAGGGACCAGTAATTCAAACCTTGAGTGATATTCAAAAGTTGAACGAATTGCATGAACGCTTGGACGTTGACAGCTACGAGATAGGCCACGATCATGGCCATGATCACGATAACCATGATCACGATAACCAAGGTCATGGCGAACAGAAGCGAAAAAGTCTGTCAACTGAAGTGGTAATGCTTGACGACATTTCGACCACTGAGAAGGAGACTCATGTAACTGGAAATTTGACTGAAGTTATGGAGGATGAAAGAATAGAAACAGACGTCAAAAAAGAGTACTTTATGCTCAAGGACAAACTCAAGGCAAAAAGCAATGCCAATAAGGAAATAGAAACACCAGTGAAGCAGAGTAAGTTCAAGCAGAGATTACACCAGTAGTGGAACTTAGAATAAAAAAACTTAGTCACGCTGACAAACAAAGTTATAGTGTAAATAGTATACAACGTCCTCATCACATGTTCAGTTGACTAACCAGTACGCAGCGGTACAGATACCACGAAGTCCGCCTGCGTAGACGACCAAAACAGTAAGGGGTATCGATGTGTTTTCGAACAAATCCCAACGATCATGGAACTCTTGCCCTTATAGTAAGACTTCCCCACACATTCGGCTAGTGTGTTTGTGCCCATGGTCTGCTTGAGGAACAAAAGTATGGGGTCGCATGAAATGGAACACATATCATTGGTCGAGAACTCCGATTTAACCGGTTTAGGGGCGATCTGGAGTTAAGCACCAACCGCCACTTCCCGGCGACAGGCCACTACTCACACCCACAAATGTCTTAATCAAACTTCTACCCACCACTGTAAATGCATCTCTCCAGCAAATGCTCGTTTGATGCAAATTTGCAGCCACCGGATAAATTGCTATCTTCCCCTCGATTCTACATGAACTTAGCCACTGTTGGCTCCTCTCCATATCTTCCCCTCCGACTCTCGGTTTCTCACACAGAACTTTTGTCAATATGCAGCTGTGTACAGGAACGGAGTTTAATGTCGCGCAACCATTTGAACCAGTTCATGAGCAGCCATCTGCTTCTACGCCATTTCAGCAACGGATATGGGCGACAAAAACGAGACAATTGTCAGGAACTACACTGGGACTGACAGGCCAGTGTCTCGAAGTCTCCAAACTCCCTTCTTTTCCGTGATGTTCGAACACCCAACAATAGGTGTTAGGATACTTTGGGTTGATTAGCGCGCACATTCTATGTAGCTCGCCTCAACGAATTTCTTTTCCTCCACTATAAATACAAAAACATTTCCACGGATTTTTTTCTTCACTAAAACAACTTATAACATGTCTTCGATCCTTAAACAAAGAGTCAGATACCAACCCTATTTGAAAAAGTTAAGAACCGCCGAGGAATGTGTCAGCTTATTCAAGCATGGCCAGTATTTGGGATGGTCAGGTTTCACCGGTGTTGGTGCTCCCAAAGCGATCCCAAGCGCATTGGCAGATCACGTGGAGAAGAACAACTTACAAGGTAAGTTTGGTTTCAATTTGTTTGTCGGTGCCTCTGCTGGTCCAGAAGAAAGCAGATGGGCAGAAAACTCCATGATTTTGAGGAGATCTCCCCATCAAGTCGGTAAGCCCATCGCCGCCGCTATCAATGATGGCAGAACTCAATTTTTCGATAAGCATCTTTCCATGTTCCCACAAGATTTGACATATGGCTTCTACACCAAGAACAAGCCAGACAACTCTAACTTGGATTTCACCATCATTGAAGCCACTGCTATCAAGGAGGATGGTTCAATTGTTCCAGGTCCCGCTGTGGGGGCATCTCCAGAAATGTTGAGCGTCTCCAACAATATAATCATCGAAGTCAATACCAAGACTCCAAGTTTCGAGGGTTTGCACGACATTGACTTGCCAGTGAATCCTCCTTTCAGACAACCATACCCACACACCTCTGCCGATTTCAAGGTGGGCGTTGACTCCATTCCAGTCGATCCATCCAAGGTGATAGCCATTGTAGAGACCACCGAGGGTGACAAGGTTCCTCCAAATACGCCAAGTGACCAGATGTCCAAGAACATTGCCGGCCACTTGATCGAGTTTTTGGAACATGAAGTGGCCCAGGGCAGATTACCATCTAATTTGCACCCATTGCAAAGTGGTATCGGTAACATTGCCAATGCCGTGGTTGAAGGATTGGCCGACTCCAACTTCAAGAACTTGACTGTGTGGACCGAAGTCTTACAGGATTCTTTCTTGGATTTTTTCTCCAGTGGATCATTGGATTACGCTACTGCCACCTCCATCAGATTAACTGAAGCAGGATTCGAAAGATTCTACGAAAACTGGGATGAATTCTCCAAAAAGCTTTGTCTCAGATCCCAAGTGGTGTCCAATTCTCCAGAGATCATCAGAAGATTGGGAGTTATTGCCATGAACACCCCGGTTGAAGTTGATATGTACGCACATGCCAACTCTACCAACGTTATGGGATCCAGAATGTTGAACGGTTTGGGTGGTTCAGCCGACTTCTTGAGAAACGCCAAGTTGTCGATCATGCACACTCCTTCTGCTAGACCTTCCAAGATTGATCCTACTGGTGTCTCTTGTATAGTGCCAATGGCTACTCACATTGACCAAACCGAACACGATTTGGACGTAATAGTTACTGACCAAGGCTTGGCCGATTTGAGAGGAATGAGTCCAAAGGAAAGAGCCGTGGAAATCATCAAGAAGTGTGCTCACCCGGATTACCAAGACCAATTGATGGACTACTTTAACAGAGCCCTGTTTGAAATGAAGAAGAAGAAGATGTTGCACGAACCCCACATCTTGAAGGATGCTTTCAAGATGCACCTCAACTTCCAAGAAAACGGCACCATGAAATTGGACAGTTGGGATGTGAAGTTCTAAACAAGTAGATATATTCATGTTTATAGGCGAGAGATGTATACTAATATCATAATGCGTAAGCTGAATCATTCCAAGTACGACATTTTCCCTCGCATCCTCCGCGACATTGGTTGGGCATCCCAACTTTTTGGAAAGGAGGGGAAGATAATATGGAGGGGTATGGATAATCCGCTTTATTGCAGTGAAACTTAGCCTTTAATCAGCTCATAAACGAGCAATACGACAACTGTTTCAGTTGTTGAGCACCTAAACGACAAACTGTTGTTGACAAAAATCATTGGGCCCACCCGAAGACTAAGATGTCGCACTGGACCTAGCTAAATGTCGCGTCCGAACTGTGTGGACAGAACCATCTCACGTGACAGGTCGTGTGTTCCCGCGCTGGATTATAAAATTTTCTAGAAGCTGTAACAGTTTATCTCAGTCTTCACAACATGTTTAGGAACTTAGCCAGGCTAAATATCAAGCAAAAGGCGCCTTGTTATAAGCGTATTCATTTTCCACATGTGTACAGATTCCATACGTCTGCAAAGTTGGCCATCAACTTCGATCCTTACAAGACACTTGGCGTGCAAAAAGATGCCGACCAGAAAGCCATCAAGAAGGCTTACTATGATCTAGTAAAAAAACACCATCCCGACGTCAACAAACAAGACGGTGCAGAAGAAAAGTTCCACAAGATTCAGGAATCGTACGAGCTTTTGAGTGACAAAGAAAAGAGAGCTCAATATGATACATATGGCCAGAACTTTGATAATCCGTATGGATCTGGCCAAGGTGGGTACTCAACAGGCAATCCATTTGGAGGAAATGGAGGTGGAAACCCATTTGGAGGAATGGGATTTGACTTTGAAGATTTATTCAAACAAGCTTTCAACGGGGGAAGAGGTGGTTCCGGTGGTGGAAGAAGCTTTGTTACCGAGCACATTGGTGATGACGTTGAAATTCTTCGGTCGATCCCTTTCAAAGACAGTGTCTTTGGTACTAAGATCAAGATCAACTATAAGGCCGTGGAGTCATGTTCCTCTTGTAAAGGAAGCGGATTAAAGACCGGGAAATCCAAGTCTACGTGTCCCACCTGTCATGGATCCGGACACTCCACTCATGTGATTGGAGGTTTCCATATGTCATCAACTTGTGGAACTTGTGGTGGGGCTGGTGTTACGATAAATAAAGGTGACCTGTGTTCTTCATGTAGAGGCCAGGGTGTAGAAGAGATTCCCAAATCCACTGAGATCGACTTACCTCCAGGTATAAAAGATGGTTCTCGTTTGAGAATCCCAAATATGGGTGATGCTCCTATAGTCACCAAAGATGCTTTTACTACCACCAAGAATGGTGATTTAATCATAAGAATCAATGTTCAGGATGACAAGAGATTTAAGCGTGCTGGAAATAAGATTGTCACTGAACAAGATATCCTTATGACCACTGCTAGTTTGGGAGGTGAGATTATTGTCCCAACCATTGATGGGCAAAACGTCAAGATCAAAGTGAGATCAGGAACTCAAAATGGAGTCAAGTTGAACATTCCTAATAAGGGATTCCCTATCAATAGAAACGTGGACAATAGAGACGATATGGAGGTTATACTCAACGTCAAAAGTATTGTACCTGAAACCCCCGTGCAAAAAGCCTTGCTCGAGGCATTGGCTGATACAATCAATGATAACAATGCAAAGAGATCTGAACAGCATGAGCACTTTAATGATGAATCAAAAGGCGAAGAGCACACAGAGGAATCCAAATTGCACAAAATAGGTAAGACATTATCCAAATTCTTCAACTTGGAAAAGAAACTGTAAATAGTTTGTATATATAGAAAACGACCAATTTCATGCAGCGCCATGAGACAGTGTAAATAAACAATTAATTTATTTGAGTGGGTTTCGAGTTCTATACTATACACACATACATTTTACATACTAACTCTTCAATTCGTTGAGTTTTGCAGCCAATTGTTCACCATCGTCTTTGGTTTTAACTTTGATCACATAGGTTTCCAAATTTTGACTATCATTAACGAGAGGGAATCTGACCAATCCATCACTCATGGTTTCATAGGTGAAGCTTTCAACAATACTCAGGTTGATCAAAACTCTCAAGCCTCCATCAGCACGGACCAATATTCTACTCTTTCCGGTCTCAGGGTTTTTCAATAATTTGAGCTCTCCAACACCTTTGGTGATATATGGGGGATTCTTTTCTTTGTCATACAACATAATTTTAGCTCTCTTGGTGTACTCGACATCTTCGCCTTCTTCACCTGTACTACTCTCCACCTTGTCGGTTAATTTGACCACTGGCTTGAATTTGGTATCAGGCTCGTGCTGGGGAACTTCATCCTTTCCTTCCGATTCAGTGGCATCCTTGTTTTCTGGGGCTTTGAACTGGAAGGTAGAAGTACCATTGAAAGATAGTGGCTGTTTTTGGGATGTATTCTCAGAAGTGGTAGCCCCAAAAGAGAATTGAGGCTTGTCGGCAGAAGCCCCAAAGGAGAAGGCTGGTTTATTAGTGGCGGAACCCCCAAAAGAGAATGCTGGCTTATCAGTGGTAGATCCTCCAAAAGAGAAGGCAGGTTTATCCAGAGCCTGAGATCCGAAAGAGAATGTAGGCTTTTCTTGCTCGGATGTATTTTTGTTCAGGGATTCAAGTGATGCGGCCGGCTTATCAGACGAATCTGACCCGAAGGAGAATGCAGGCTTTTCAGATGCCTTGTCGTCTGACTTGGTATTGAATGAAAAGGATGACTTCTTTGTGTCAGATCCAAACGAAAAGCCAGAGCTTTCACTAGGCTTGACACTTGTCTGTGCTCCAAAAGAGAAGATCGGTTTGTCGTTAGCTGTAGTAGTACTTTCAGGTTTTGAACCAAACGAGAATGCAGGATTTTCCGGGGCTTTGTCGTTCGACTTTGTGCTGAATGAAAAGGAAGGCTTTTCTGAAGTTTCGTCACTTTGTTTGGCTCCGAAAGAAAATGCAGGCTTTTCCTGAGCTTGGTCGTTGGACTTTTCTCCAAAAGAGGATGCTACTGAATCTGGCTTGCTGTCTGTCTTAGCACCCAAAGTGAATGCTGGGTTTGCAGCAGGAGCATCATTAGTCTTAGCACCAAACGAAAATGCTGGTTTTTCTAATGGCTTTTCGGTAGATGAACCGAACGAAAACGAAGGTTTATCAGTCGACGTATCTTCAGTTTTTCCTCCGAACGAAAAGTTTGTTGCTGGCTTATCTCCAGGCTTAGATCCAAACGAGAAGGCCGGCTTGTCTGATGATTTGTCATCTGCTTTAGTAGCAAACGAAAATGCTGGCTTTTCAGCAGACTTATCAGTCTTTCCACCGTTTGAGGCGAATGAGAAGTTTGGCTTGTCTGTTTCTTCAGTTTGATCTTTACTGTTGATCTTGAACACATCATCCTTGATGGTCTTATTAAAGGTGAATACAGGGCCCTTGATTTCTATTTCCGATTCTGAGTCAGAATCATCTTTTGGTTGTTCTTTTTTGGGGCCAAATGAAAAGGGGGAATTCTTCATTTCTGGCACACTGTTCAACGTAAACAGTGGCCCGGTCAATGCGATATCTTCCTTTTTACTTTGTGAGTTTGAAGGTGAGTCTTCAACAGTTATTGGGGCCGACTTAGACGAAACAGGAGCTGAAGCCGCAGCAGGTGCAAGTGCAGAAGGCAAGGAGGCCACAGGTTTCGTGTTAGCAGCAGATACATCGGCTGTGATTTCGTTCCTCTGGATCTTCTCGTAGAATTCGATGTACTTCTTGAATATCGGGGTGAAATCGGCAATTTGGCGTGGTTTGTTCAATTCAGTCAAGTGACTAATGACTTTTTCATTCAAAGCCCTAATCAATTCGTTTTTGGAGTCTTTGACTGGTTCAGTGCTGGGAGGATTAACAGCAAATGGAAATGCCCCAGAAGTGGGTGCGTGGGATGCACCACTTCTCCCTTTTGGCTTTACTATCTTTCTATTTTTCATCACATCCGCAGATGCTCTCTTGAACGGCCGGAAAGACTCAGAGCCATCGGTATGCTCGTTCTCATCGTCCATCCCAAAAGTCTCTCGGGCTATCTGAGAGTTTGCTGACCTCTTGGACATGTTTTCGTGTGTGTTATTACCTATTGAGTTGTTCACTAATGAAGTCCTCAGTTATTATGGACATGTCGCAAGTCAGTGAGGGAGCGCAATCGAAGGGGGCACCAGCCCTGCACACTTGCCAGATCACCACCCCTGGCCGCACAGTCACAGTTATCAACTGCCAGTGCGTCTACCAGGAGAAAATCGAAGGGCACATCCTGCACACACATCGGCTTGAGGCATCCACTCCCAATTTCCTCGCAAACCACTGCGATACTAAGAAGGAAAAGTTTTTTCTTATAGGACTTTATTATAGGACATAGAAGTTATTCAAAGTATGTAAAAGATGAAGAAAGAACACTAGATTGATGCTCAGTGACTCCTTGGTCAACGAGACTGCACTATTGTGAGTTACAGAGTGAGGCCAGAACCACTGAGAGGTGGTTAGTTCTGGCCGGGTTTACCTGGCTACGTGAAAAATTTTATTGAGATCTAAGCACACAAGGGGAACATATGGAGAAGTTTGCCGGGGACCACGCTACAGGAAACGATTCACAGCACGTACTGATCTGTTGCCAGTTGGGATTGACGTCGATTTTGTTCAAATTCAAAGGGGAAGTACTAACAGAGTTTAGATGGCTCCAAAAGTTCAACAAACCAAAGCAGCTAAAGCCGCTGCTGCCTTAGCTGGTGGTAAGAAAGGTAAGAAAAAGTGGAGTAAGGGTAAAGTTAAGGACAAGGCTCAACACGTTGTTGTCTTGGACCAAGACAAATACGACAAGATCATCAAGGATGTTCCAACTTACAAGTTCATTTCCGTCTCCGTATTGGTTGACAGATTGAAGATCGGTGGTTCTATTGCCAGAGTTGCCATCAGACAATTGGAAAACGAAGGTGTGATCCGTCCAGTTTCTAAGCACTCTAAGCAATCCATCTACGTTAGAGCTGAATAAATCTGTACATCATATTTAATATATACGAACTGTAAATCTCATTGGCTGTAGACTAACTGGAGTCTCCTGTGATCTCTTTGTTGAGATTGACTCACGTTTGGAATCGTAGGGTAATTCTGATAGGTATTGATGAGTGAGTGCTGACTTGGGAATATTTCAAAAACTCACTGCTATGCTCAAACAAGGCCAAATTAGGCGTTGTACGGCTCATCTACAGCATGGCCCTTCATTGTTGAACAGAAGCTGCCTGTTACCACCCATAGGGCACCGTTCGTTGTCCTACAAGTACACAAAGCGACTTAATTGTTCGCCTCAGCAGATCTATGATATCGTGCTTAATGTCAAGGAGTACAAGCATTTTGTTCCCTACGTGATAGACTCGGGTCACAACTACACGTATCCTAACCCTGGTATTTCAGAAGGCCAGGGAACTGGTTTTTTTACCCTAAAATTCCAGACGTATACCGAAAAAGTTGCTTGCCAATTGAATTTCACTCCTAATACTGTTATCAGCAAATGCAACAGTGGCCAGTTCAATTATTTAGTATGCAAGTGGACTTTTGATGAGGTGACAAACAAAATTACTAAGAGGCCTGAATGCATTGTAACTATAGATCTTGACTACGAGTTCAAAAGCTACATTTATAATAAGTTGAGTCAGTGGTTCACGAATGAAGTGAGTAGATTAATGGTGTTGAGTTTCGAAAAGAGACTAAAGCAACTAAATAGAAGGACATAGAGAAGCAAGCCAGTGGTGTGAGTATATATAATTATATCTATACATTGATCTATCGAAACAATAGATAAAATGTTTCGTGAAGTATAAGTATTTCTAGGATCAGTAAATATGGTATTTTATGAGTGGACCTTTGTTCCGGTGTGGATTCTTTCCGGTGGTCATATCGTTATGCATTAAGTTCGTAACAGTTTAGTTTACTCTTGGAATCAACCCGTGAGTCCCTACCACAAACTCCTTAACATAATGATTTGGTACTTTGCCAAGATTGGGGTCGTTTTTCTTGAAATTTTGAACGCTTTGCAAGTTAAGGGAGTTGTAAGTAGAGGTCAAGTTTATCATACTGAATGAGGTAGGCTTGACTAAGTTCTTTGATACCCAACTATCATCAAAATTCAACGGCTTGATGCAGCGTAAACAGTTTCTATAATATTTTCTAATATTCGGGGTTTCACAATTTGGCAACCACCTCTTTTCATCAGACCTTGACTTAGACAATCTAGGTCTGGAAGCCCGGAGCCTCTCCATTTCTGGATCATCATTGTCGTTGTCAAAATCTTCCTCGTCATCAGTATTGTAATCACTCAAATATTCGTCGTTGTCCTCCACGCCGGAAGGCTCAATACTTGATGGTTCTATGGAAATCGATTCCGGTTGGGGAATTGAATTTAAGGTACTCATGGAAATCACCGAGTTAGAATTGGAATTTGTCAAGAATGAGGAAGATGCAGAAGATACGTTGATGCCGTTAGGGCTCAACGATGCAGACAGTTCCCTCCTCAAACGAAGCTTCAACCTAGACATCTTGTTCATCAAGTTGGTTGGTTCCGAATGGGACCTAGATCTATTGGAGCCAGACGTGACGTTATCGTAGTTAAAAAACAAGGGCTCGGATACCCCATCACCTCTCCTTCTTCTTCTTCTTGGAACAGTTCTGTATTTGGGGAGCTCCCGATCAATGAGGTCAAGAGCCAAATCTTTTCCTATGTTGAGAGCCAAGTTCCAGTCGATCAAATCTTTTGTACTTTGAAAAGCTAACAAGATCTGCTCACTTTCTACTCTTACTCTCAAGACATTCGTCTTCTTTTTGTAGTCTGATGCTAAGCCGATCCGACAATGCTGTAACGAATAAGATCTGACCAATTTTTTGGCTATTTTCAACCGCTTGCAGTAGTTGAAAAACTCATAGTCATATCGGTTTGTCAAAAGTGAGTTGAACGGATGAAAGTCATCGGTTGGGGGAACAGCTACCGAAGGATAATTATGATATTCATCGAGTTTTATGCCGGCATTCCCACTGATTTGAAATCCCATCATGTGACTCTCGATGTTGCTGGGAACAGTATAGAGATTAAGTTGAGTTGAATTTAACTCTATGATGTAATTTTTCCAGGACCTACTGGTAGAAGCCTCGTAAGGACTGAGCCACTCAACTTTCCGAGAAATGGGACCGATTTTGTAGATCGAAGGCGTATAGCCTGGTAGGTCGTTATAGTAGTCGTGATTCTCGTGATGGAAGGTTGGAAACTTGGGACATCCTCCAGGTGGTAAAGAATTATATTCGGGTGGGAGCACGGGATTTGGCTCGATAAGCTGCAAATATTCGTCCTGGGGAGTCGATACCACGGAACGCATGGCGAACATGGGGCGTGGAGACGATGACTTGGAAGGTGATGGCGGGCATGTGGTGTTGGAGCTCGAGTCGCTGAAGGTATTTTCCAAAGACAAGTTAGAACGAGAACTTTCCGAAAGGTCAGAGCGAGACCTCGAGCGAGATCCTGCCTGGTGGGAGACCTCCAACAAGGGTGTACCTAATGCGGTGGATGGAGCAGGTGTAGCGGGCGCCGATAAATACATTTTTTCGAGTTTATCGTGACGTTGGTATAATGTGAGAGCCATGGGATGTTTGGGAACTTTGACCGGATAGTGCTTTAAATGAGTAGTCGACATGGGACGAATCACTAAAAAGGCAGGAGATATGAGACAGTAGAATCTCTGACGCAGGGCTGACAGCAAAGTGGCGAATCCAGCGCTTATAAGACCTCAAAGTAAGGGTATTACGGGTAAAATGTAAATGGAAACGAGATCACTATGATTTTTCTATAGGAAAAAAAACGGCTCAGGCTATTCGGGAAAAGCAAAAGTGGGGGGAAATGCTTGTAGTTTTGATCTATGAAGCGGGAGATTCAGCAGTTGGGGTTCAGTCCTTATTCCAACGCAAACAAGTCCTTATGGTGATATAAATGCACAACTATAAAGCAAACCACTGGTGAGTTATAAAAAAATCGATTCAAATTTTGGTTGCCAAAATGGTTTATCTCCTCTTATCAAATCACAAGACGGAACGATGGTTGCACACCGGATGAAACTCTGCTCACAGTTTTCCTTTTTCCTTTTTACCCCTAATCCAAAATTAGAACCGCACGCCGAGGAACAATACCGCCATAACCGCCAGCAATAGTGGGTATACAGGTATTCTGTATGGGCTGAGAGCTATCCGCAGTGCTCCGAAGGTAATAGGAGTCGATTATTTTTTGTGAACCACCAGGTTGACACTGATTACGGTTTGTGCAGACTAAGTCGGGCGCAGCTGATACGGAGAGAAACTTGGCTACAGGTGGTGTGAAGTCAAATCGAAGGCAAAACAGATTCGTGCACCAGCATATTTATTACTGTGGCTTATAGGCAACTGCATCAGAAGCGAATGATCGGGGGGCTTCGGGTGACGTTGCTGTATGTATTATTGGAATAATTAGGCTGCTGCCAGATATGCAACTTTTTGTTACTTTTTAGGCATGCATAAATTGCTATACGTCAAAGTTGCATGTGTGTCGTTTTCCGATGTCCCGAATGCGACATTAATTATACTCTGAGAGATTGATGCTGTATTCTGTAGATCTTATCAGTGGGACCGTCATTACCAAACAGATTCCGGCTGTTGGACACTCGTAATTTCGTTGGGGGATTCAATTATTCTTCGTTATCTTCCAAAAGAGCAAACATGTTGAATCCTGACTCGGGCTTCTGTCTCATCTCCCCACCTAAATGGGTGTTGGGGGTGTCATTGTCATCGTCTTCAAAGAACTGTCTAACATATTCGTCTTCTTCCTGTTGCTCCGGGTCCTTTTGCCCCTCATTATCGTTGCTGCCTACAACTTTTGTCGTCTTCTGAATCTCCTTGTTAATCTTATCCCATCCACTCTTTCTGCTTGTCTTAATGAAGTTATGTCTTGCAACTCTATTTTCGATCTTGGTGCTCAAGATCCCAGACAAGTTCAGGGTCCTGGATCTTGATCCAACTAAGTTTTTGGAGTTTTTCTTGTTCTTTCGATTTCTTTGACTTTCAAGTTTCTTAGCTAACAAATTTTCCGATAAAATAGAGTTTCTGATGATGGATTTCTTGACTTCAGATTCCTGTTTGGGAACCTGCTCGAGCTCTTTGGCTTCGTGGGAGGCAGCTTCGCCTCTACGAGCAGCCCTTGAATGCTTAGATATCTTCTTCGCCATTCTTCTTCTAGGACGATGCTACTGAAAAAATACAGCTTGATGCGATGAGTTGCAAATCTACTCCAGGTGCGACTTTTTCAGATGTCGTCATTGCTTGATATATAAATACTCTATGCTTCAGTGTCCAATAGACGCTTACCGTTCTCATTGACCTGATTGTTTGACTCTCTTACAGCCCTCACGTAGTCACCTAAAGCCTTGTCCAAAGCAAGGAAAATTGGGCTCATTATGAATTTCAAATCATTGATGTTTCTTTCTCTGGTTTTTTCAACTGTTTTGCTTGAAATCTGGGAGGTAGCTTGTTCGTTCAATTCAAGGAACTTTTTCTTGCACTCTTTCAAGGAGGTGAACAATTTTTTCAAGTTACCAGGGTTGCTTTCATTGAGGAAGATTTTCCAAAAGTGGGAGAGAAATTCATTGATGGTCAGATTCATATCGAGGATCTCTTGTATCAATTCCCTTGATAGTAGGGAGTCATCATTCTTGTGACCATTATTATGTATTAGCCTGAATGTACGGTGGTTCAACTTGACTAGATTGTTTATGTCGTTGTACGATGCGTTGATATCTTCAGCACGATAAGAGTCAGTCAAATTCGTGCCTTTTGGTGTGGGCTCAACTACTTGACTCTTCAAATAATCCACGACTGAGTTGGGATCTATAATATCCTTGGTGGTGCTGATGTCATTTGGTGAGATGTTGATATTTAAGTCGATGTATTTCAAGTCAGTTGACTCATTTAAATCATGCAAATTCAATTCATTCTCATAAGCTTGAATTGAAGGCTCTTCACGTTTGTCATTGTCAGCCTGGTGGATCATCTTAGAACTCAACTTGTTCATATTTTGCATCAAGATGATCATTTCATTTGACTTATCGTTTTCAAACTTCATGGTGAAGTCAGGTCGATTACCCATTTTTACTGAGTTGTCCATCTCGTTACTTCTCAAGTCAATTAACATATTTATGGGCGTATTATCCACCAGTGAAGCGGGATCGCTGTTTGTTGCTGCTGTAACGTCTTCATCCTTTTTGGCGTCGAAATTTTCATCGATAAACAAATACTTATCCAATATAAGGTCACCTCTGTCTGTGGAATTATTGATTTTATCACCTCTTAATCGTCTGAACAACTTCGAATTGAAAAACCTAGACCAAAATTCACCTTCTTGAAATTTGGCAGGAACCAAGTCCTTGAATGCTTTCCGGACTATTGGATATGTCTCGAATATCTCGTTGATTATCGTTCTCGTAACGTTCACATTCACTTGATTGTCGGAAGTTGCAATAGGCTTGATAGTGGACAAGACATTGTATGGACCCCGATGTTGAGAAAGAGTCAATGCGTAGGTACGAAGCAAGTTGAGTCTTGTGGACCAGAATATGTTAGGCGACAACTTGAAATTTATGACTGACTGGGTGAAAAGGTTCCTCAAATTCTTGTCTTCGAGTAACAACTTCTGCTGAAGTTGACGATTTTTTAATAAGCTTTGGTCCGATAAAGACCCGTCTGCTGCGATGTTTAAGTCACCTGATGATGTGGCTGTTGATGGTGTTACAGAACGAGCAGCTGGCGTATCACTCGCACTTGCATCTTGGCTTGGGACACTATCATTGATAACAGTTCTTTGTCTGGAGACAATCACCTGTAGAGCCTCTTTGATCTTGTTCATAGTGGGACGGTTCGTAAAAGAGAACCGGACATCCTTCTCCCCCTCTTCTCCTGGTGTCTTGTAGATAACCTTCAAGATCATCTTGGGGCTTGTCTCTTTGGTGGCCTGCAAGTTGACCAAATTATTCAACGGTATAACAATGGTGGAGGAGTTTTCAATGGACTTCCATTCGAGAATAGACGGGGTGACCTCTTCACGGATGGTACACATTCCACTCACCTTGTTGACGACACATGCTACCGAATCCAGTGACATCGCAAGCACTTCTTAGTGAAAAATGCGTGAGGATTTTGAAAAACCTCCAGCGAAAAATCATCCTACACTAGATTTGTTCATCCACAAACTATTACAGCTAAACCCCATAGTCAGGTAATCTAGTACGATGATTAGACTCGGAATACAAGGTCTTGAGAAATTTGGACTTCAAATGCTTCAGAAGCGTGGACTCCAGAAGCTGTCGACCCCCATCAATGGTGTGCTTTACACTATCATCAGATCCAACACCACAGCTGCCACCACACTTCCCAGAACCAAGAGAGTTACGGTAGACAGAGAACTCCCCGACCCGCTTAAAGACAAGTACAAGAACATGAAGTACGCTATTGCATACGGTATCGGAGTGACGGTCTCATGTATCGTGATCTTCAACTACGAGAAGACCACATCGCCTATTATCAATTCTATTTTCTACTTCTTGAGAAGGAACCCACTTGTTATTGAGCAACTCGGAGAGGATGTCAATTACAAGACGAGTTGGCCATGGATCGCCGGTGAGTTGAACACCGTGAGAGGAGAAATTGACATCAACTTTGCCGTTAAGGGCGAGAAGAACAACGGAGTGTTATACTTCAAAGCCAGCAGACCCAGAAAATCTGATCCCTTTACGGTGCATCATTGGTACTTGAAGCTGGGCGGTAAAACTATTGATTTGAAGATGCTTGACACCATCGATTTATAGTTTCATATTAACTTCGGTTTTCTCAGATGTTAAAAATAACTCTCTATGAGAGACGGGAAACTGCTAATGATCCTTGTAAATAGCAATATACAAACTTCTACAACCGTATCTCTACACTGGGGTACTGTCTACGGTCATGTGTCAATACCAACTGGCCGATGCCTTTACATATTGGCTCAATGAACCGAACTCCTGAAGTTTTCTTCCGTAACTTCCTGCGAAGCATTGTCGAAAAAGTTCCAATTTCAGAGTTTATTTCATGTCAATTTTAGTCTTTTTCCACCCACAAGTTTATGCGCATTTTTTTCTAATCTGATGGTTTAATTCTTTTGTCTTACATCTGATCTATTTTCACCTACGACTGCTCTATCGTTCTTTTCAAACAGTCAAACCGATAAGTAACCTAGTGCAGATTGCTCCATTGTTTCTCCGGTCTTTTAGAATACCGTTTTTCTCCATTTCTACCCATTATTCTCATCCAGTTTACATTCAAGCTGTTGGTTGTTGGGTTCGATCAGTTCCGTTTTTGTTTACTATTTATATCCTCACATAGATCATGGAAGAGTCCGATAGTTTAGCTGTAGGGTTGGCCGTTGGAATCCCTTCATTCTTGATAATATTGTTTGTGTTGCTATTTTGGCTCAGAAATCGAAGAAAGCTAAGAAAGGAAGATCTCAAGGAGCAATCAATTGATTTGGAGCTACAAGACAATCAAAGCTTCAACGAATTCCATGAGGAGTTGCATAAACCCAGCCAATATGGTAATACTGCAAGCGGCCACCTTAAAGCCACCGACGAGGTGAAAGCGAGTAACTCGTCGTTGAACAACTTTTCAAACTCAGGCTCTCCATCGGATGACGTTTCAGGAAGTTCAAATGGCCAGAAGGCCACTAACACTCCTACCTTCTCCGGGAGCGAGCCTTTGGATCCTGTCGACGAGAAGTTTGACGATTTGGGAAGCAGCAATTTCCCCGGGCACAGCAAGAGCAACTCTGCCTACGACTTCTACGAATCTTTCATTCCTATTCTTCCAGAAGACAACACCGGTTCCGGTGCTGGCGGCTCAACCACCCCTCGTCATTCACTCATGTCTCCTCCAACACCCAAATTCAAGAACGTGTTGCATAGACCCAACGATTCTATGGACAAGATAATACCAAATTCCAACTCAAGCACCTCAAGTCTCGATAAGGCGTCCTACAATTTGGCCAAACAGTTGAATAATCAGAACTTTTTTGAAAAGCTCCCCTCCAGGACTGGAACCATAAAGCCTCCCCAGATATCGTCAAACTTAACGAACAATAATTCACACTCCAATTCAAGTCTGGAATTAGTCAATACATACGTGGTCAATGACGCCATAAATGATAGCTATGTGCATACGGGACAAAGCTATGTTGCAGGCAACAGCAATGAAGATGGATACACTGACTCCCCACAAGATGGCGAGGTCAAGAACAGCAAGTTGTCCAATATACTAGGAGGTAATTTTGGTAATAGTTTCAATAACGAAAATGAAAATGACTTGACTGGAGGCGTGGTGTTCAAGTAATCACCTGCAAAGTATCACCAGTTGAATCTGAACAGTCCTTATCATCTTATTTTTACATATATTAATATTAAGCTCTAGAAACCAGTCGCACACATTTTTTCAAATTCTCTTATCGTCATGAAGTGGCCATCGTCATTTAAAGGCTGGAAAATGCCACTAAAATCGTTCTCCAGACATGGATTTGCTTTCAAGTCGACACTGATGCATGCAAGATCAGCACCGCCAAACGCCAGATCGTATGCAAGCTACAGAAGGTTCGAAAATTCCAGGACATTCGACTACACTCGAGTTTTTTCATCGAAACCGTTGGCTTACACCTTTTTAGGGTTGGGTGCGTTCTACGTGTACAACCAGGACGAAGCTCCTTTTACACATAGAAGGAGGTTTTTGTGGGTACCCTACTGGATGGAAAAGAAGGTGGGAGACATGAGTTATCGCCAAATTCTTGCTCAATATAAAAGCCAAATACTCCCCCACAACGACCCTATTTATTCGAAAGTTTCCAAAATTGTCAACCGACTTCTACAAGCTGCTTTTGAGAACCTGACAGACCCAAAACAAGTGGAGCACTTGAAAAGCTTAAAGTGGGAAATCAACGTGGTGCAGGTGAATCCTAATGAGACTCCACCTAATGCCTTCATCTTGCCCAACGGAAAGATATTCATCTTCTCTTCTATCTTGCCGATATGCTACGATACAAACGGAATCGCCACCGTGTTGTCCCATGAGTTATCCCATCAATTGGCTCACCATTCGATGGAGCAGCTTAGCAAGCAACCGATTTATATGGCCCTTTCGACTCTTCTCTATATGGTGACTGGTATTTCTGGATTCAATGACTTGCTCATCGCAGGTCTACTACAGATGCCAGCTTCCAGAGAAATGGAAAGTGAGGCTGACAGAATTGGGTGCGAGTTGATGGCAAGGTCCTGCTTCGATATTCACAAAATTCCAAGATTCTGGGAAAGAATGCATGCTTATGAACAGCAACAACAGGGCCGTGCACGCACGCCACTTTTTACAGAATTCCTTTCTACTCACCCCAATACCAACAAGAGAATTCATGATATCACTGGTTGGATGCCTCAACTAGAAAGCATAAAGGAGAGCTCTAACTGCAGCCAGTTTGATCAGTTCAGAAACTTCTTTTAATGTATTTGTGCTATTTACATGATTCATGATTGTGCTTGTAAAAATGGTGTTGATCACTCACATGTATTTTGTAGATCTACCTGGAAAAGGAGTAATGGCTACTTTCATCTTGTATTTATCAACAGGGTCTTCTTCTTTTTCGGGTAGTTTTAATAAATATACTTCAGCTACAGCTTTACGACTGTTATTACTCTTGAGGGGAAGAGCAAATTTGATGAACTCCAAACTATTCTTCAACTCATCAAAGTCCACAGCAATCTTCAGGACAACAAAGTTTTCAATGGCCCCTAGTTTGAAGTTAATCTGACCATTTGCATCTAAAAACAAAGGGTCGTTCTCCTTGATACTATCCTTTATTTTTTGCTCTAAAAGCTTGAGCACCTGCTCTCTGAAACTGTCAAACTCGTTTTCGATGCCTTTCACAACATTCTGTATGTCGCTCTCGTCATATTTCTTTACTTCAATAGTGTTCTCGGTTTCCATCATTTCATCATAACTAGTTGGAGCTATGACTCTCGCTTCAGATTTGTACCTGTTCTCCACGAGTCCTCTGTATACGAAGTAGCTTGCTACACCTATAGGAGGACAAACCGTCACAAGCGTGTTGACGTGGACGTTGGCCAATGCAAACGCACCGGTAAGTAAACTGACTCCATACTTGATTTTAATGGGCACTTTTTCGTACCAGAAGTATGATAGGAGCCCTGTACTAGAAACGAATGACTTTCTGGGTGGATATGATAAGTTCCTGACCCCAATTTGTGTCATCTTGAGTCTTATACAAGGAAACAGGCTAGCCAGTAGCCGCATTATGGTCACCATCTTCCAATGTATGTGAGCGAGATGAGAAAACCAAAACTGATTTGTATGTCATCGCGGACATTTCAAGAGACGTGAGAGATGGGCAGGACTAATGATATAGGAACTGCCAAGTACCAGTCAAAGAAGCTCAAGGCTGCTGGGTTACTGAAGCTCAGTTTCTACTGCCAGATTTGTGAAAAGCAGTGTCGAGATGCCAACGGCTTCAAAAACCATATCGGGTCTCCGTCGCATAAACATAAGATAACGCTGCTCTCTTCATCGACAGTAACAAATTACTCCAGAGACCTCGAAAACAACTTCCTAAAGCTCCTCAAGTCTAACCATGGCACAAAAGCTGTCAATGCCAACAAGTTTTATCAAGAATACATACTAAGTAACAGAGACCATGTACACTTGAACTCAACTAAATGGAACAACTTGACTCAATTTTTGAAGCATTTAGGAAACACGGGGAAAGTTAGAGTTGACAATGAAACAGAAGAGGAGTTTAACTTGACTATTCAATTGGTGGATCAAACTAAGAAACCCGAGACAGAGAAGAAAGGTGTTGACGATGAAAAGGCCCGTCAAAAGTTCATAGAGACACAGATACAACTAGGGAAACTACATGCAAAACAAGCACAAAATTCTTTTCCGGAAAATAAACCTGTGTACGATACTAAGGTACCCGAAAACCAAACAAATCCAGGTAACGGGAAGATCACACCAATAAAGTTGAAGAAAGTAGTCAAGGTAAAAAAGGCAAGTGCTTTTGGAGATGAATAAATGTTGGGTTACACAATCACATGCTGCTCCATAGCTATGTCGTCTACAGGTTGAGTCGGATTCACATGGGGACCACCATATGACAATGTCTGTATTATGAGCGTTCTTCTATCATTATTTCCAAACAAGGAGACGAATAACTCTCGAAAGCACTGGGTAAGCATCGACTGCATGGAAGTTTGACAGCACTTTATTTTGCGTTTTCACCTGCAGGGCCTTTGTTTGGCTGTTGTCTGTGAGATCAGCTATTGGCATCAATCTTATCCTGAACCATATATCATAGATCAAAGCTTATCGCAAGCACCAACAAAGTTCATCGGCTGTGTTTATGCATAGCTGTTATGGCTTCTTAGATCCTGGCGCAAAACGATCTTTTCGCCGCAGTTTGGGCAGTTTTCATATGAGTTCGGAGTAAACCTCCGAAGCCACAGGATCCCATTTTTAGCCATAAGGACAGAAAAGAGCCAGTATGAGTTTTGGGTAGTTAACAAAACTATGCAGTCTTATAGAAAAGCACATGGACCCAATCCAAAAATGACATTGCTCAGATGCCCCATTGACTTTTGCACCCATTTTCACAATTCACATGAACAAGTGAGAATCTTTGCATCACAAAACCCCACACTCGATTTGCATTGATACATAAAAGCTGTGAGTCCCATTGATTTAACATCAGCTATTAATGCAACTATGTCTAGTTTAAGTGAACCAGGATTTGAAGGAACGGAATTGCTCGACTTCATGAAGAGCGTATTGGATGACGATCCAAATTTGAGAAAAAAGTCGATCAAACAAGCTAAGGCGAACGTCATTCTCACCTTGAAGAACAAGGACAAGCAAACTAAATCATGGTTCTTCGAGTTCAAGACCACTGGAGAAGTAAAGAAAATAGAGGGTACGCCTCCGAAGGCTGATGTTGCTTTATTCATGTCTGATGCGGACTTTATCAAGCTTGTCAATAATGAAGCCAACCCTCAAAAGTTGTACATGAGTGGAAAGTTAAAAGTCAAGGGAAACTTGATGAAGGCCGTGTCACTTGAAAAGATTTTAAGAGCTGCTGACCCAAGATCTAAGTTGTAGGTCTACATTAGTTTAGATAAACTATAATAAATGACTTTGAATCTGATCAATGTGATATTAGACAAGCCTAGTAATTTCTTCAAAATCGCCAATAGAAGAACTAGTACTTAGTGTAATCTACTTCAAGGCCTGGAAAATCACCAAAATAAGTGTCTTATAATCTATATACCTAAAAAATATCAACTAAATCTTGAAGAACCCTAGTACATCCTGATATGAGCTCCATCAGTTAAGCTTAGAGTCAACTGTGCGTGAATACGAGGTGGATATTCACCGGTCTTGTCCTCACTAACAAGATTAGGGAACATTTGAACCAATCTCACGATAGTGTAACTAGCTTCTGTCAAAGCGAATTGTTGACCAAGACAAATACGAGGACCACCATTGAAAGGCAAGTATGCCCAACCTGGTTTAAGGTCCTTATCACCCCATCTTTCGGGGCGGAATACTTCAGCGTCTTTTCCATAATACTGGGGGTCTCTGTGAGTGGCAGAAATCAAGTAAGCCACGACAGTTCCCTTTTCGATCAAAATTGGAGACTGCAAGTCTTTACCACCACCACGAGGTAAGGTTGTATCACGCTTGGCACAACGGAAGTTTATGGGAACATTGGGGTACATTCTTAAAGTTTCATTGATGCACCACTTTAAGTATTCGTTCTTCTTTAAGCTCTCGAAAGTAATATCATTAGAGTTACAGGTTTCATAAGTACCGAAGTCATGATAAATTTCCTCCTTCAAGCGGGCAAAAATTTCAGGATTACGTGCCATTTCGTAGAAAAACAACGACAACAAACCGGCTGTTGTGTCCCTTCCAGCAATCATGATATTCAACAATTGGTCCCTCAAAACAGTTCTGTCCCGAGTTTCTTTGACCAATTCGTACAAAAAGGTATAACCATCTTTACTTTTCTCCTCGAGCTCCTTTTCGTCGTAATTCAATGCCTGTTCAATATAATAATTGGCAAACTCATGGACAACTTGATTATTCTTCCGGAAGGAGGAGGGATTGATGAAGAAGTATAAGTTTTGGGCCCAAGCACGGGAAGCACAGATCTCTTGAGAGATGTTGAAACTTTCGTAGAAGTTACCTTGACCCCTAAAGCTTCCTGGTGGGGGAACTTCCCCAATACTTTCATCCAATAAACCAAACAATGAGTGTCCAAAGAGAAATTCGGTTGACGTGTCAACCGTATAACGGAAGAAGTATTCTTGAATATCAAATGGTTGGCCCTGATGTTTGCGGATGTGCTTAGCAAGGATCTGGAGGTGCTGCTCCAATGATTGAGTATGAGCCACCTTCTCTCTTGAAAAGTTGGGTCTCAACATGGCTCTACTTTGCTTCCAGCCATGACCGTCCAAAGTGAACACACCTTCTCCCAATAGAGGACGGAAATGTGCAAGCCTCAAGCCCATAACAAAGTCATTGAACTGAGTCGCCAAGATTGCCTTGATGTTTTCAGGTTCTGAGGTAACCACAATCTGGTGACCAAGGTTGGCCTTCCAAGTATGGCCGTATTCCTTGAAGATTCCCAACACAGTAGCCAAGAGCCGGCCTTCTCGTTTGTATTTCATAAACATGTATGGGTTTCTACTGAAAATAGGGTACGATTTGGGAACTAAACGTGCTTCAGTAACCCCGAACTTGGCCCTCAAAATTGATCTCCTAATAGATCTGTAGATGTAGTACACAGCTACGACAGCAAATGCATAGGTCAAATAGTCTGTCCACTGCAATGGCGTTTCACGATTCTTAAAACTATCCAAAAGCATTGTCTCTAGTTCTTCAGAATATTCTACTTGAGGAAACAAGGGTTTATATGTATGGGGCCTGGTGGGGTGTACTCATTAATTTTGCAGCTACGTTTTGGAATCAGCCATGTGAAAAAAACTTTAACGGAGTTTTTAGGCGGAATGTCGTGCGATATATTTTGCAAGTTGGGGGGGTTGGGGGCTTAAAAGTTCTGTGGAGATAGTGTTTGCCGCTCATGGTATGAACACTAAAGGCATGTTGGATACTTTGTTTCAGACCCGGGAACCACATTCCAACTGAGATATTTACGAGAGTTTGTTGTTCTGCAGAAGAAATTAGCCGCCCTCGCTAGTACTCTAACGGGTCGCTAAATCTATGCATAAATAATGTCTACCACTTCAATGAGTCCCGAACCTACTCCTGATTGCAAAAAATAATTTACGAAATACCCAAAAATCCTTTTCCTCAAAAAATTGACAAAGTCATCTGCAGTAGTTTAGATCTAATCGGGGATGACTAAACCAACTAACTTCAATGATTATGTTGGTTGGCCATTGGAACCTGAGGTTGAAATTGCCCTTAAGAAGGTTTTAGCGTCGTTATTACAAGGTTTGGGGTTCGATGTGAAGCTTGCTACAATAAAAGATATCCAACATGCTAAATTTGTTGACTCAAAGGTCAGCTCAACTTACAAACCAATAATACTTCCCGATCCTGATATTTCAGAGCAGACGATATCCGTCGGTCTAAATATATGCCAAAAGCTTATCATGGGCAAAAAGTCCCAGACTTTCGAACCAGCTATCACCGATGCAGATGTTGCATGTTATATTCCTGCGAAGTCTAAAGTGCACCCTGCATTTCATAACTATAACATATGGGCCTTGCAGTATGCATTTCTCGCTTGCTCGAGAAATGACTACTTAGACACAGCTATACTTCGGTATGTGATTGCACGTAAATTGGACTCTGACAAAGCCATTCACATGGCCCTCTCGTGCATCAATTGGCGAAAGAATGTTCACCCTGTGGAAGATTATCTTTGGGAAGGTGACGCAATTCCGTACATGAAAGACCCAAATTCTCAGCTTGTCAAGGCTTTTAGGATGAACAAGATCTATTTGAGAGGTTATGATGTTTTTGGAAGACCTCTAGTAATTGTAAGAGTAGCAAAACACCTTAGGCATGACAGCACTGACGAAGAGTTCGAGCGAGTTATATGCCTTGTTATCGAGTGGTCTAGGCTTCGTTTTAGAGAAAGTCATGGCGTTAACAAGGGTAGCATCTTATTCGACATGAGTGGTTTTACTTTGAAAAATGCTGATTTGCATGCGATTCGCTTTTTGGCATCTGCCTTTGAAGCGAATTATCCCGAATATTTGGGAGCAGTATTGATCCACCAAGCTCCATGGATATTCAGCACTGTGTGGAAATTGATTCGGAGCTGGTTGGATCCACTTGTTGCCTCAAAAATACATTTTACCAGCTCTTACGAAGAACTACTGATTTATGTTGGAGAGAAGTATATTCCTGAACATTTAGGGGGTACTGACACCTATCAACCTGAATACATCGAGCCCACTCCCGAGAACTCACTTCCAAAGCCGGTTGATCTGCAGTATGAGAAGTTTCTCGAGGATTATTTTACCAATTTGTTACAGTATTTTGAGTCAACCTCTAGTTGGATTAACGCTAAAACTCGTGAAGAGTCTTACAACTTTCTCATTCAAAGGCTTAGGTTCCAAAAAGATATGGCCCGTTTATACTCTGAAATCGACCCTTATATACGAACCAGAAGTGTCTATGAGAGATGTAATGAAATGACTCGGATTGGCTTGTGATCGAAGACGAGATGAGAATATGATTTTTGAGTTGGAGCTCCACCTAATGTGCTCTAGCTATAATTATGGTGTATTCCTTTACAATACAATGTACTTTAGCTTCTATTATGGCTAATAGAACTTCAGATCGTGTGAATCGGTCATAGAGTTCCACAAGGCTATCTTGTCTCCATAGCACGGAGTAGTTTTCATACCACACTTCTACAACCTCAAGAATATTCTGAAAACAGTGCTTCATAATTAGGCCTATTTATCCAACTCCTCAATACTAGGACTTTCCCTAGTTGGTTGGAAATGAGAGCCCCGTTTTTTGTATATTTCTTAGCTCAAAATTAGCGAATGCATATGATAATTGCAAAGAATGCTTCTAATGATCCCCCACAAAATGCAACAAGATGAATTAATTCCTTGTAGCTCTAAACAATTCAGCTAGCTAATAATGAAGGAATTTGACCACAGTACAGCTTACTCAGCAGATACACTCGATCCCGAAATAGAGGTCGTTTTGAAGAAGGTTCTGGCCATTATATTGCATGGACTTGGTTTTGATGTAAAGTTTTCAAGTTATGATGATATTCAAAGGTTTAACTTCGTTGATTCGAAAGTTGATCCTAACTTCGTACCCCAGAAGCTACCAAATCCAGACATCTCAGAACAGAATGAAATCATTGGTTTTAATATTCTTATGAGACTTTCGGTGTTCAAAAAGTTTGAAGATACTGAACTACCACACTCCAATGATAACGCGGCACCTTTCATACCCCCGAAGTCAAAGTTACACCCGGCATTCCATGAGTTCAATATTGAGGATTTACAGTACTCTTTCTTATCTTGTATGAGAAATGACTATTTGGATACGGCCATGCTTCGGTATATTGTTGCTCGTAAACACGATACTGATAAAGCCGTTAATATGGCTATTTCGTGTCTCAATTGGAGGAAGAACGTTCACCCAGTGGACGACTATCTCTGGGAGGGTGACAGCATTCCATTTTTCAAAAACTCGAGTCCAAAAATTGCTGAGATATTCAAGAGTAATCAAATTTATCTTAGAGGTTACGATAAAGCTGGTGGACCACTCGTGGTTGTACGGGTGGCCAAACACTTGCGAAAGGATTGTCCGGACAAAGATTTTCAACGGATTATTTGTCTCGTAATTGAGTGGACCAGGATTCGGTTCAAAGAAAGTCAGGGGATCAATAAAGGTAGTTTGATTTTTGATATGCAAGGGTTTACATTAAGAAATGCCGACTTGCACGCAATTAAGTTTCTAGTAACAGCTTTTGAAGCAAACTATCCTGAATATTTGGGTACAGTTCTCATTCACCAAGCCCCTTGGGTTTTTTCAACAGTCTGGAAGTTAATCAAAGGATGGATGGATCCCGATGTGGCTGCAAAAATTCATTTCACCAACTCCGTAAGCGATTTGCGGCAATTTGTCCCGGACAAATACATTCCCAAACGATTGGGAGGACAAGACTCATACGAGCCAAAGTATGTGGAACCCACATTGGAAAACTCCTCGCCCAAGGCAGCCGATGGGGAATTCCGGAAGCTTATAGAGAGTTATAGCTCTAGTCTCCTCAACTACTTGGAGTCGACTTCAAACTGGATAAATGCCAGAACAGCAGAAGAGTCTCATAACTTGCTCGTACAGAGGCTTGGTTTCCAGAAAGAAGTAGCGTACATGTACTCAAGAATCGACCCTTATATAAGAACCCGAGGTGTATACGAAAGATGTGGAGAGGTTACTGAGGTTGGCTTATGAAGTTACTATAATCTCATAAAAACATCTTATTCAAATCATATCAAATCCTACCTATATAATCACAACATGTAAGAGAACATGTAAGCACTTACTTAGTTCTTCACTTCCTCGGACTTCGACGCAGCTTCCTTACGGCTTTGAGCTCCTTCGGTGTCTAATTTCTTGGAGGCAAACCTCCAGTTTCTTCTACCACCGTGCTTCCTACCCTTGAAACCCCTGTGTTTTTGTGCTCCTTCTGGTGCATTAGTTTCAGGCGCCTTCAACTCCAGATTCAACGACTCTTCAAGTTCCAACTTTTGGTGCTCCAGATTTGGTCCCCTGAGATTTTCCGCTGACTTGTGGTGGCATCCCTTGCCCTTATGGTGGTAGGATCCTTCTGGGGAAAGGAACCACAAGTAGCTCATCAAGTTGAAACCTCCTTCCTTGTGTGGCGATTTACCGTGGTGCGCTCTGGGAGTACTAAGCTTGTGGTGCTTACCACCTTTGTGGTGTTTAATAGAACCACTCTCGTGGTACTTTTCCTGGTGGAAACTGTCACCGTGGAAACCCTCACGAACAGGGGCACCTTCTCTCATATAATAAGCTTGGACTAATCCCTGATTCTTACCAATATGGTAACCGAAAATAGCAGCCAGAGCTATAAGCATCAAGAACATGAAGTTGAATATGGCCACCAATTTTCTACGATGATGGAGTCTCCTGTCCTTTCTGGCACGACAGTGTGATTTTTTCTGGGGTATTTCTACACTCATACAACGAGCGCAGTAAGGGGCTTGACCATAGGTTGGAGGAGTCTCCACGCTGGACTGTGTGGTTTCACTGTCACTGTGATCACTGTATGGGGCAGTCTTTTCCGAATTCAAATTTGAGTTCATTTCGATCAATTAACTTCAAAATAAGTTACGAAGGGGTTTTATTTATATGCGCAGCATCTTATGAGTGCAAAGTTCAAAACACTGTGTAATTGCAAAGAAGAGGGCTATGTCAGCAGAGCATAAGTAGGGGTAAAAAGCGGCCATTTTGGTCGAAAAAAAAATCAGTCGAGTTGTAGTTGACTGTTTGAAGGTTTCTGTAGTAATGTAAATGAAAGATATCTTTCAAGACGCTTTCGAATTATGTTTATAGCATTTCGTTCCAAATACTCACTGAGCCTGGTTAAGAAGAACCAATAGGGTGCAGTGGCTTTGAATATTATGATTACATCGTTCAAGCCTTTTTTTTTTTTGCTGTAAGAAAGGCTTGAACGCCCAATAGCCATTGTGCTGTTTCGGATATGGTCCATTAGCCATACTTGATATCGTGCTTGTAGGTCATAGTTGAATTTGGCTGCGGTGTTGTCTTCAACTGCAATGTCCCAAGATACTCACCACCTGTTCAAGTGGCTTTTGACTGGGGTATCTTCTATTCAGTGCATATGATGGCGTAGATAAGGTTTGGGGTGTGGCTACTATAAATACAAATAAATTGACTGCTACAATAAACGATTCCAAAATTAGGCTGCAACTTTAATTCGCAAAACTCATGCGGCGTCAGATCATTGAACATCTAAAGGATCTTAGGCTTCTGTAGACCCCCTGTAGTGTGAGGCATATGACACTTCCCAAGCAATATACTTCGAGACATTCCCGAGAAAGAAACACGAAATATCATCATCAGAAAAACACGATCTCGTACGACATAGAATTGAAGGAAAAACATCTAGTTGGTGCAGAGCGGGTTTCAGTGCATTTGTGCACAACTCACACTTCTGAAGGATCCTTGGAGCGGTCGGCTGGGCAGCATTGCGGTGACTGTTTTCTTGCGATGTTCGGACTATAGTCCACTCCTCTGCCACGACTTACGGCCACACTCTTCTAATTTACCCCAATTCAGAAGTGCTTTGCATTATTACAGTCCAGTCTTCGTAGACCTTTCAAAGCACATTTTCTCGTCTACTGATATTCTATAAACATGTCTGCCCTTCGGTTACCACCACTGTGCCAGGCAAACACTACTCTTCTTATCTCGCTTTATTACACCTCTCAAGCTCATCGCTCCAAAGGCGCATCTTCGGCGCATCTCAGCAAAAACCGAAGTCAATGCGCAGCTGATAATTGGAATTATAAAATTTGATAAAGAACGGCTTTGCTGATTGGGGTCTCCTTGGTTTTATAGTCACACTACACACTAGTGCTTCTCAGTTGGATCATAAGCAAGAATCCTACAAGTGACGGTTTTTCCCCCGACCACAACGAAGATTTGCCAGACCTTAGCCACATAAGCCAATGCATCCAGGAGCAGAGGTTTTCGAGGACTACAAAAGCCCTTCGAGCTCTGTAGATCCTGTTTCGGGGTCGACAAGCCCTCATGTCATTAGGCCCTCCTTGTTGGGAGGCTTGAATCAGAGACCGAGATCGTCGTCGACAAATCTGAATGGCTCCACTCATTCTTTCAATACTAGAAGCTTATCCATCGCGAGCTTGGAAAGCCCAAGGAATTCGATCGTGTCGATAGAAGACGCTAATTTCAAGTCTAGTACAAGAAATAACAGTACAACAAGTTTGGTATCGTTGTCTGGACAACCTCCCATACCAGCTACCACCAATCATCATCTGATAAAGGAGCGTATTCTCATTAACTCATCCAAGCTAAAGCCCACATCGACCGTCTTATTCTCTGATGATGATGATGACACAAAACTCATCCGTCAGTCCATGGCAGTGAAGTCAAGGTCTAACTCCTTGTCAAGTAGTACAGGCATTGCCATAAACGTTCCTTCTTCATCTTCAAGAAAGACTGAGAAACTAGCACTTAAGGAAGACTATCGCTTCAAGTTCAAAGACGTCCATAAATCCAAGCAGGTTAGTGACACAAAGGCTGTCCAGAGTGCTGTGACTTCTATTCCGGATGCTACTCCTTCTCCGTTGTCTTTAACGGTCAATGAGAATCTTCCGAACAACACTATCGAGAAAAATCGGGAGAACTTCAGGAAGAAATCGACCACAAGCCTGGCATTGAAACAATCTACAAGTCACTTGAAAAAGGCCATGATATTTTCAAAAGATGTGAGACTCGAGCTATTGAATAATAAACTCGACTTTGCCTCTAAATTTCCAAGAGGCAAGGAACAGCCAAAAGAAACCGGTGAAACACGAAACTCGCCAAGTAACCACTTAGATGAAAGCAAAGAAGATGTCAAATCACAGCCTATTCTTCATGCTCTAAGGCACCAGGATCAGTTGATAACGAAACTAAACAGAAAATGGAACAGATTCGAGAAACTAAGTTGTGTGGACAATCTTAACGAAAATGATAATCGCAAGGCATCCAACGACGACAGTATTGTTAGTAGTATGAGATTAAAAAGGCGATACCTGTCTGATAATGAATCAGACTATTGAGAGACGAATCATTTATGACTTTATTATTTTAATGTGTTGTATATTACATTGGGTGTATAATAACAAGGATATTTTTTGATTTTAGTTAAAGTATAACATCATCATCATCGTTATCATTGACTGATAACTCGTAAAAAAAGGGAAGTTCCAATATTTCTCTGGCGGACAGTCTCTTACTTGGATCCATATGGAAACAACCCATCAAAAGATCGAGAAGATTCTTGTGATCATTGTACTTTACAAACAACTCTCGCTCTTCATCTACATGGGAATCCCTGAATCTTTCTAGTGATTCGTTAAGCCCATCTCCAGTTTTGTTCAAGACCTTAATAGTGTCATGAATAACACTGTCGTGAGGGAGAGCATCTTGTTCAACTTCATGCATCAAAGATTCGGCTATGAGTTTGAACATATTCCCGTTAGAGGTGCACATGTTAGACACATTGATCTCGAGACCACACCCATGCAATTCGCTACATTTCTGTAGCTTTTCCAAACCGAAGATTATGGCCATTTCTACCAACGCATCCGTATCGTCTGGAGAGTTAAACAAAGGGAACTTTCTCGAAAGGAGGGACAATCCGATTATACCTGCCGACCAAACGTCAATCTTAGTGGTCTGATTGGTGCACTTGAATAACACTTCTGGAGCTCTGAACCCTCTTGTACCAGCTCTATTTGCTCTTCTAGGAGGCCGCTGATCTTGCTTGGGGTATGCTGCCTTGATGTTGAGTCGTTTGTTGTGCCTATTTTTTAAAAGCTTATTATCTTTGGAATTGCAGGGACATGAGTTGGAAGTGGATTGGATAGATGGCAGTGACACTTTCTCAGCTAAACCAAAATCGACTAGAACGCCCTTTCCTTTGAACGGATCATATAGAAAATTGGTTGGTTTCAAATCTCTGTGGATAACGCCCTTATTATGGACGAACTCCAACCCTTGGAATAGCTCCCACATGTATTTCTTGATACCCTTCACAGGCAAATCACGGTAGAAGTCACGGAAGTCGGCGTGTGGATAGTATGGTAAAATAGCCAATACTTGATCTTGAAACCGCAACACATCCAACAAAGGAGCAATATGATTGTTTCCTGTTAATATGTACAATAAGTTCAACTCATTATAGATTCTGTTGGGGGAAGAAGTGACATAAATCTGTTTTAATGCTACTACTGGGTTTTTGGTCTTGCGCTTCGACTTTGATTCGTTGCTCTTCACTTTCTTCAACGGAGGGGACTTCCAAATATCTGATGATAATCTCACGGTTCCGTTCAATGCTTCAGCTTTGTAGACAGTTGAAAATGTTCCCTCTCCTATCTTCTCGATCAATCTGTAGTTGGACGAAAGCACTGGAAAACACTCCTCCAATTTGTTCATCTCCTCCAATACGTTCAATGGAACTCCATCATCTTCTCCTTCCAAGCTATCCAGCTTTGGCCTCTTAGCCCTCTTAAAGGGATGGTGTGGGTCTACCCTATCGCCATTTATTTCCTTGTGGGGTACAATTTGCTGCTCGACCCGAATATGTTGTTCTGGAGGCTCCACCGACTTTCTCAACTCATTCAGCAAGTTGTCGTTTCTTATAAAAGGTAAACCCACGATCTTATTGCCGGCATCCTGCTTAGGTGTTAAGGCCGCTCTCGAAAGGTCTTTCTGTATTCTTCTGTCGTTGAAAGGATCATCTTCACTGGTGTAAAGCCTTTTCAATTGGCTGGAGGACGCGTTGTCATCGGCTCCTCTGCTGGCAATAGTAGTCATGGGAGACACTTGCTCCTTGAGCTTTTGGAATGTAGAGTACAAGTTTGTCATGGCTGCACTTACAGGTTTTTCCCAACTGCCAGCAAACTTGTGTTAATGCAAAATACCTGTCACAGTCTAGTGTGTACAAGATGAAGTTAAACATAAACAGAAGCGAAATGTGAGAGCGAAATGTCTCAGATTATTATGTCGTGAGAGCATGTCGGGAACTGAAAATTTTTCTCAAAGTGATATTGTAGCCTAAGCCAACAACCATTGGAGATGATAGGGAATAAGGTAGCTTTGGGCCGTTACACTGTGCCTGGTGGCCAGTTGCAGCACGTTAGAACTTTAAAGAGGAGGTTGGCGTATCCAGGCGGCTACAAGCCATCGGTGCCTGCCCAGACTGGCAAGAAGGACCACTCCAGTTATTTCCAGAGAGCTTTGAAGGGCTGGCTCGGGCCCAAGAATCTAAGGGGTGAATACTATAGGAATAAGTACTATTATCCTCCACAAGACCACAAGCCTAGATATATAGTTGCCGACGGACACACCGTTGTGGGGCAGTCCTCGAATGAAACTGCACCAAGATTCAGTAACAGGAACGATAACCAAAGAGATCCATCTTTGCACCCATTCCCACACAATTTGCAGTGTAAAACTGCTCCGATGATTTCTGATCTGTTGAAATTGACTGTGTACGAAGATGCCAAAGTGAATGGCTTAAGAACTCAAGAAATTGCCCAAAAATATGGTATTAAGTTGGCTAGAGTTGAGGCCATCATCAAACTTTACGAAATTGAAAAGAGTTGGGAAGATAACGTATGTATCGCTTGTTGATTAAGATAACGCTTCTGTTTATGGTGCAGCTGAAGTGATGAAATTAATATGTATTTTCGATTAGTCTTGAAGACAAACCACATGGTTAGACATTCCTACTGAATCAGCCCCATACAACAATGTTATTCTTGCTTTGTCAAAATACTAACATGTTATAGAAACAAATCACAGAAGACCTAAGGACGTTTTCCGACACCATGTATAAGATGTTCCCATTATTCAATCCTCCAATACAAGCGGAAAATTTGACAGAAATCCCCACCCCATCGAGAACTTTGCACCAGAGATTTTTGACCATCTCTGAATCCGAGCCTTTTGGGCCCGTAGATGCTGCTGATATCTTTGGATTAGAACCCGCCAGTGACACATTAACCAAATTGACCCAAATTGAGGACCATTCTCAAAGCAACTCGGTTGTGATGAACAAGGTGGTGGTCGGAAAGCAAAAAGAAGGCGACAGATCCGCTTTCAGATTCGCAGAAGCAAAGTCTGGTTCGGTCGGTTACCGTTACGGTGCTAGCAGAAGAGATAGAAAGAAAGATAAAGCAGTTGGGTTTGATAGAGTGGGCAAGCTTGTCAACTTAGCATAGAGCGGTTCCTCCGGAAACCGCAATTAACACCAAAGATGGGTCCACTAGTAAAGGTCAATACAAAACCCACTGACCGCCTGTCCATAGTTACTTACTCTGTTGCACCCTGTCTTTAAAACCTTGTAAATAAACGGATTGCACACGACTGAAAATTTTCTCGACACGTCTTTGAATGCGCTCTCCAAAACACTTTGAATCGTAAAACAATTGTTCAACAACATGAAGTTTGCATTATTATTTGTAGTGGCTGCATTGTGTCAGGTGTCTCAAGCTGCGTTGACGTTCATCTTGGGAGCACATGAAACCGTTTGTTTCGGTGTGTTCACTGAGCAGCCCAAGACCCCGGTGAATTACTACTTTGCTGTCCAAAGTGGGGGTTCTTTCGATGTCGACTACACCATCAAAAATCCAAATGGGGTTGTGCTTGTCAGTGAGGACAAACGAAGACAAGGAGAATTTGTCATTAATGCCGATATTGTGGGTGAATATGAATTGTGCTTTTCCAACACCATGTCCACATTTGCTGAAAAGGTGATTGACTTTGAGATCAAGGTAGAAAATGATAAAAACGACTTCAGAGCTAACATGCCTGATCAACCAAACTCCAAGCCAAAGGCTCATATTGAAAACATGAGTAAATCTGTCGACAAAATCGATCACCAATTGGATGAATTGTTGAGAGCTATTCAATACTACAAGACCAGAAACAACAGAAATCAAGCCACTGTTAAGAGTACCGAATCTAGAATTTACTACTTCTCTATCTTCGAAGTTTTGTTGATGGTAGGTATGGCTGCTTTACAAATCACGGTTGTGCAATTGTTCTTCAAGGGGTCCAGAAAACAATTAGTGTAATTATGCATTAATGTACATAAAGCTTGAGACTGATGCCTTCTATTTATATAAGGATGGCTTTCATACTTTACGCTTTCTCTATTTTTCATCTTTTATTTCCAAAAAACTCATACTTTTCTTCTTTTCGTTTACTGGCCAATAGGGCAGTTTCTCAAGTAGTCGGCTTTACTCTTTAAAAGACGAATTGACTTGATGAAGATCTCCTCAGGTGGCATGGCGCCCGTGGACTCCACATTAAAGATAAAGTGGTCTCTCTTTCTGCCCAACTTGACCTTTCCTTCGAACTCCTCGTGCCTTAACACTTCTCTCGATACTGTATCTCTTCTGGCATCTTTCACGTAAGCCTGTCCCTTGCTATCGATGTCTATGACACCAGGTGGGAAACATCTTTGGAATCTTTTGGCTTGTTCTCCAGTAATTGGCTGTTTGACGTCAATTACTGGCATCAATCTATAAGAAGCAGTAGCAACTGGAGAGAATTTAGCATGGTCGCTTCCCACTCCCAATATACAATGAGCTCTTAAGGAGATCTCTTGGCCTGGCCTTAACTTAGCAATCAAGATGTCAGGATCAACGGCTGCCACGGGGTTTCCCTTGAACAACTCTACTTGCTTTCCCTGTGGCTCAAATTTCAAATCTTTGGCGTAAACATGCGAATTTCTGTACAACTCTTTGGGGTTAGTTGATCCCTTGGGAGCGTTAGGATTATGAGTACATGTCACATCCAATGATAATACAATGGTGTTTTCATCTGTGTACTTGGCACTTTCTTCCTGCGCTGGATCCACCCATGTCAATAAATCTGGATCTGCTTTTAATGGGATGAGCCCAATTCTATGGGACAAAACTTCGTCTTGGATTACAGAAGTGTTGTTGAAAATGTAGATAGTTTCAGCAGCTACAGAAGGCACCTCGGAGATCATTATACGTCTTAAAGCATTAGCAATAGAAGTGTCGATGTGGACTAAATCAAAGTTGGCTTCTCTTTCATCTCTCTTAGACACCTTCACTTCAAGAGTTTCCTTTATTTTTTCGATATCCCAAGAAGCATCCGCGTTGGTTGCATACCCGGGAAAGTCCGTGGATGTGGTGTTGGTTACCCTGTTGTACTCGATACCCACGATATTATTGTCAGCCATTATGCTTGGTGATAATAGAGATGAGCAGAAAATTTGGTTCGAAAATTTCTCATCGCAGTTTTAGATCGTGCCTTGACCATCTGTTCTGATAAAAGCTAAAGCAATGGCCTACAACTGCTTTGAAGGGGTACATTGATGTCATGTATTTCGTAAGTTAAGTACTATGCAAACGACCCAGGCATGGGGTAGGGTATTTGTATAGCCCCCGGTGGGCGAACGTTATCTTGATCTCGAGGTGAAAGAGTAAACCCACTTTGGTAGCTCAAAATTACCTTCACATTGTTAACTACGTCTAGTGATAGGAGCATCACATCGCCATTGTAGCCATCACAGTCATTATATGATTTCCAGTCCTGATGTATATCCTGTGAAATGCTGAAAGTCGGTGGAGGCTTCGAGTCCAAAACCTCCGAGTCCTTCACAAAGCACATTAAATTGTGAAGGACCACTTGGAAGAAGAAGATCATTCCATCCAAAGCAAGAAGCTCTACTCTTCCCAAAGGAAGCCTCTCACCTATGAACTCAATTGTCAGGCTTCCGTGTAAAAACAGTCTATCTCCGTAGGGTGCCACAGAGTATGCGCCAAAGACCAAGTGAATGAATCCGTAGAGACAATTCAATCCAATAACCGTTAGGAGAAGAAACTTGCTTAACCCCCTCTTCGATTCTTCTGTGTACAAATGTAATGATGGATAAGGGTTGGATAAAGTGTACTGTGAAAACCCTCGAAGTACGAGGCCCGTGGTCGACAAATCTCGAAGATAAACAATGATTATCAACAAAAAGCCAATCCACTTGACGTTGTGCCTTAACTCACCTAGAAAAAACTTCTTCCGTTTGTACAATATCGCTGTATTGTTTTTTCGTGTTTCTTCTGGAGATGGATAGTGTTCTTCTTGATACTCTCGTATCTGCTGTTCGATTTCTTTAACCTCCTCCATGTTCCCTTGGTGATTGAATCAGCACAATGCTTGCCTGGGACTATCTGTGACTTGGACAAAGGTTCCTATGCTAGAAGCCAAGAGCTGAAAAGAATCCAACAAATGCGTAGTGGTGATAAAAGGTATATCGCGATTTCTATTATTAAATCTCATATAAACTGTATGAGAATTACAAGGTCTATATCAGTAGTGTTTATAGTACACAAGGCAACGAGAAGCATCTCAGCCTTTAATTTTCATGTCACTGATAAGATCTCCACCCAAAATTCGAATTTGGTCAAGGATACTCTCTTTGTTGATTACAACTTCATCCTTCTCTTTGGAGTCTGGAATGGGCTTAACGTGAATACCAAAATTGACTCTAAATTTCTTCTTCGTCAAAGCAGCAGGAACAAAAAGACCGGCGATAATGTTTTGTCCGTCATTGTTCAAAAATCCGTACTTGTGGGACGAAAAGATTATTACGTGGCCAAACTTTCTATTCAAGTCATCAACATAAGCTTGAGTCAAATCGTATTTGGAAGCAATATCATCAGGAAACGATATTTGATTATTAATTAGGTTTTTAAAACTGTTGGAGGGTAAAACACCAGCGGCTGTCGACAATTTGTTGGACTTGATATCAATGATGAAATCGTAATCTTTTAAAATTGGAGCAAACAAAAAGCTGATGTTCTTCTCATTGATTCCAGTGGATCTCACCAATTCTGTGGCGGATCTTGCCAATGCCGTCAATCTCGTGGCAATTGGTAAGGTCAACTCGTTCGACCACAATATTCCTGAAGGGTCGTCCTTAGAACCCACGAATAGTTGAGTTTTGATTCCCGATGGATCGTTCTTTCTAATCTTACTGAAATTGTCTTCGATCATTTGGTGTGTTTGAATAGTCAACTTGTCTGATAATTTGTTGAAACTTTCGTTGTCCAATTCATTGTAAGCATCACCATTATCACTCTTTACAAGATCGAGGATCAAAGAGACATCTTTCCAGTTCCAGGTAGCCAAAAATTCCAAAATTCTCAAGAATCCATTTTCCACAGAATGTGGAACAGAATATGGTGCAGGATCAACGAAAGGCTTTAAGGCTATTAATTCCACTAGTTCTTCGTTGAAATGATTTAAAAGCAAATGTGAATCCAACCATCTTTTAAACAACCGGACAGTAGGGCAGTAAAATGGGAAATGGTGAGATAAAGTGCTGATAGTTCTTGAGTGCTTCACCACGCCAAGATACTTCTGGTTGAATTTAAGATATATATCTTGGGCCCTTGCCTTCTGTTTATCGGCATTGCTGACTGCTCTCAAGTACATTGTTTCGTCCCTCTCCGTCAAAACTCTGATCTTGAAACCAAAACCTTCTGGAGTCAAAACTCTTAACAAAGTGATATGGCTGTTGAAAGGAATGGCATCGTCTTGGGTGATAAAAGCTTCGTATGCTGTTTCTTTGTTGAGCTCGTCTAGTATTTTCAATAAGAAAGCTGTTTTTGTCTTTTCCAATGCAAATAACTCATCTGGCCAACGGGCAGATGATTCAAATTGTAAAATCAACTCGTTCCAAAAGTCAGGATTACTAACTGCAAATGGAACAGGTTGTAAAATAGATGTATATCTTAAACTCGAAGATGCTGGGAAGACAGATTTAACACTCAACGGTAAGGACAACTTGGAGAGAGTTCTAGTTAAAGACTCTAAAGATGACTTCAAGTTGACAAAACTACTGGTGGAAATGACAGGTTGGTTGGAACCAGAAGGCAACAATGGAGTTGGAAGCAACTTGTTAAATACTGGTAATTCGGTGGTTATACCGGCTGAGATTCCTTTGTATAAGTGATGCTCTAAGGCATACTTGATAATGGATAAGCTGACAGGTTCGGGTCCATTGGTCAGCCAGACGACACAGTTTTGTATAGTTCCATCCTTGAATCTTCTTAATGAAGCTTTCGAGCCCCAAAAGTTTCGGAACTTAATAACCTCTTCCTCGTCATCATTATTGGGCCCCTTTGTGACCAACTTTTCACATTCGTCTGGGTTAAAAATAAGTCCAATAATAAGATTATTTGTTTGTGAATTGATTTTCCTTTTATTGATGGCGAAGACGTTCTGGTGCTTTTCCAATTTCACCATAATTTGAGAGACTCTATCACCAAGAGCCATCTTTAAGATAACATATAATTTGTTCATTATGAAACTTTCGAAAGTTAAGAAAGTGATTTTTTCCAAAGGACCGAACTGCTCAAGCAATTCATCTGGAATAGCGACGTTCAACGACATGTCGAATCTTAATTGATCATGATCGGAATTCTGCAAAAGGATCGGATCAAACCTATCTTTTACAACGTCATTGAGCAACTCTAAGGTTTCGACAGCGTTATGCTTCAATAAATTATAGGAATAGGCGGTCATTTTCCATAAAACGTTCAACTTCAAATTCTTGTCAAAAATCGTGGGCACATTGAAGCCTTCATTTGGGTTGAACTTGGAAGCGATGTTTTCACCAATTAAACTGGAAAATGACAAGTAGCCTGAAGAAAGGTCCATAGAAGCGAGATACTTTATGGTACCTTTGAACAACTGATACGACGAAAACCCATGTAACAATATCTTGTTACCATTCAACCCTCCACCATGTAATAGGGCACTCATTAAAAGAGCAAATTCAAAGTGACCAAATCCACCTTTATTGATAGATCCACTGAAGCCTCTTTGGTTCAACCAGATCTTACCTAATCTGCAAGCATCTTTAAACCCCTCAGCTGCTTTTTTGGAAGTGTACAAATATTTTAAATAGTAATCGAAGGCCAACAGTGAGAGGATCGATGAGTTGTACAATGGTGTGGGTGGTAATTCCTCAGTGTCTGCTTGGATCCTGATACAGTTCCTATTCGGCATTAACTTCTTGTTTTCGAATACACCGAATGGAAAGCCCACAACTAATTTTATAGTGAACTTGGTTTTATGGAAGATTAAATCGTTGGGGTTATCAGTCTTTATACTTTCGATTTTCAAGCATGGACATAATATATCATCATTTAAATATTGGTAGGATATCTTCACAGGTAAGTTATTTTTCTTTGTCAATGTTATCAAATGTTGTGTCAAGTACGCCAAATAGAAAGCCCTCTTGTACAAGGCTCTGTAATTCAAATAATCCTTGGGTTGAAATAATTCCTTAGGCATAGTCAATACCATATCGACAGACATACCATGATTTTGTGATATTCCAGTCTTCAAGCCAAACGACCCTACTAAAGACACATCTTCAGGAGGCAAATATGCAAACTTGTAGTTGACTTTAGTAGGCTTTGGGTCCGGAAATGGAATGGCAACTTTCTTAGAGGAAAACATAGACTCTATGTCTTCGAGAGTCAAGTTTTCAACAGCTGGTACCATTCTTATAAGGTCATGCAACTTGTGTAACACCTTCTCGATTTTTTCGATGTTGCTTTCTTTCAACTTGACTTCCTTTACAAGTTCATCGATCTGAAGCTTGAAGATATTGGACTTAAACAATTCGGCAGTCTCTCTTGCAACCTGGATCTCTTGGGCAGAGAGTTGCTTCTTCTGTTTCTTGGAAGGAGGATGTACTGGCTTCTTTTGTTCCTCTTCTTCCAGTTCCATTTCCAGGTCCAGTTCTGCTGCCGGTCCCACTTGGACGCTCGATGAAGCATCGGTGCCACTGGGGTTCTCGGCTTGTGCAGGCTCGCCAGGTGTGGTTGCAGCCCGTGGCCTTTCCAAGTCGGCTATGACAGAGGTTCTTTTTCCCATGTTGATCTCTTCCAGGTGTTTTAACCAGTGAATACCGTCTATGGGATAAAAGAGATTTGCTTACGGTTGGATTCTTACTGTGCTCGATGAGTAAAAAAAATACTCGTTGGTTGGTGCACGTTCAAGGCCCTCGATCGGCTGGAAATATTTGACTGTTCGCGACTCCACCGCTCGTATAGAGCTTGCAACAATTGAACCCAAGGGCAGAGAAGTATGGGACAGAAGTACTATTCGGACCACATTGGGCTTCCAAATACAGACAGCACGCGGTGGCGACTCAGAACTGATGAGGTAGGTGCAGAGTGGTGGGAATATATTGCTGAAGCAGACCTTGAGTCGGATCCTCAGTCGACATTTGTTCAATATCTCTTGGATACACCAGATTTCCAGGCCCCAAAGCCAGAGCAGATCAAAACTCCTTTCCAGGCAGCTTCAAAGGGGGCAGACTTTTTGGCCCTTCTTCAGGATGACTGTGGGCTGCTTCCATGTCAATATAAGGGACCAATGTTCATGACAATTGGTTACGTAGTTGCATGCTATTTTTCTGGTACAGAAATCCCAGAGCCTTTCAAGATTGAAATGATACGTTACTTGGTGAATGCGTCACATCCAGTAGATGGAGGCTGGGGTTTACATTCGGTGGACAAGTCGACTTGTTTTGGGACCAGCATGAATTATGTGGTGTTGAGATTACTTGGTTTGGATGCAAACCATCCGGTTTGTGTGAAGGCAAGAAAAACTTTGCATCGGTTGGGTGGTGCTGTTGGTAATCCACACTGGGGGAAAGTATGGCTTGCTATACTTGGCTTGTATGAGTATGAGGGAGTGAACCCTGCCCCTCCAGAGCTCTGGATGCTCCCTTATGCCTTTCCTGCTCATCCTGGTCGATGGTGGGTTCATGTCAGGGCAATCTACGCACCTTTTGGTTACATCATTATGAACAAAATCAGGATGGAATTGACCCCCTTGTTGAAGGACATTCGTAACGAAATTTACATACCATCACACTTGCCCTACGAAAGTATTGATTTCAGCAAGCACAGGAACAATGTCTGTGGGGTCGACTTGTATTACCCCCACTCAAAGGTATTGAACCTTGCTAATAGCGTGTTAAATATTTATGAGAAGTGGCGGCCTGACTGGATCAGAAAATATGCTAGCAAATACGTCTATGATTTGATTTTGAAAGAGTACGCAAACACAAAACATTTAACAATTGCCCCAGTTAGTTTTGCATTAGACATGGTTGTGACATGTGTAGTAGAAGGCAAAGATTCAGAGAATTTCAAAAAGCTCGAAACTAGGAAGAATGAGGTGTTGTTCCATGGACCTCAGGGTATGACTGTAATGGGAACCAACGGATCTCAAACATGGGATGCTGCATTCATGGTACAATACATGTTCATGGCTGGGTTGGCCGATGTACCCAAGTATAAAGAAATGATTGTTAGGGCTTACAGGTACTTGATCAGAAATCAGTTCACTGATGAATGTGTGGAAGGAAGCTATAGAGACAAAAGAAGTGGTGGTTGGCCATTTAGTACTAAGGATCAAGGCTACACTGTCAGTGATTGTACAGCAGAGGCTGTCAAGGCAATTATTATGGTCAAGAACCATCCAGCGTTTGACGATGTCAAAGATGAAATCCTGGATGACAGATTATATGATGCCATTGAGGTATTATTGGCCTTACAAAATAGAGGCAGTTTTGAATTTGGGTCTTTTGCAACTTACGAAAAAATCAGAGGATCCACCTTGATCGAATCGTTGAATCCAGCTGAGGTATTTAACAACATTATGGTAGAATACCCATATGTTGAATGTACCGATTCTTCAGTATTAGGATTGAGTTACTTTACGAAGTACTACCCAAATCATAAGCAGATTCCAATCAAATTTGCTATTGAAGATGCTATAAAATACATAAGAAAAGCCCAGAACGATGATGGTTCTTGGTACGGAGCATGGGGTGTTTGCTACACCTATGCATCGATGTTTGCCTTGGAGGCGTTTAATTCTGTGGGAAGGACTTATGAGAATGATGCCATAGTTAAAAAGGGGTGTGACTTCTTGATCTCCAAGCAGTTAGAGGATGGAGGATGGTCTGAATCAATGAAATCTTGTGAGACTCATTCTTATGTCAATAATAGTCAGTCTTTGGTTGTTCAGACAGCTTGGAGTGTCATTGGATTGTTGTTGGCTGACTATCCAGATAAGACACCTATAAGAAGAGGGATTGAGTTGATAATGAAACGGCAATTGCCCACTGGTGAATGGAAATTTGAGGATGTGGAAGGTGTCTTCAACCATAGTTGTGCTATTGAATATCCATCATACAAGTTTCTCTTTTCCATCAAAGCATTGGGTTTGTACTCCAAAAAGTTTGGTGATGAGGTCATTAGGTAGTTCATAGTTTATTTAGGATGCATCGCCATATAAAAAAACAAACCAATTTTTATTTTCACCTTCTCTGAATTGTAGCTTATGGCTGCAATATAGTCTAAATCGTGAAATCTGCAAATCGGTAGTGAGACAATAAATTACTGAAAAGTCCCCTAAAAATCTGCCAAAAATCTTGATTGTACTAATCCGATGACCACTCCAAAGCAGCACTTCAATGCCCCGACGACCACCCTAATCGTTCCCAATATTGGTGAAGCTACCACCAATTTATACACCACACGACCTTGCTAGGTGAAAGTGCGCGAAGCTGTTCAAAAGATTAATATTGATTATACGCTACAAGAAGGATATCACAATGTCAGATCCTCGTTCCACCATTGCAGAAGCCGAAAAGTTGATGAAGCCCCAGCTGGGATTTATGCTGTTTATATCCGGCTCTTCTCAGTCGTACAGATTAGAAGAAGCCAGTGATTTATTTGTTCAAGCCGGTAATCAGTACAGATTAATGAAGGACTATGACCTGGCTGGCAAACAATTTGTTAGAGCTGCCAATGTCCAGAAACAACTCAGCAATCACAATGATGTTGCCAACCATTTGGTAGAGGCTTATAAGTGTTTCAAGGGAGTTTCTCCTGCCGAGGCCATTGATTCGTTGAGTCAAGCAATCCATATTTTCTTAACTCAGAATGGTCAGTTTAGAAGAGCCGCCAATTTCACTATGGACTTGGCTGAGTTATATGAATCTACGGACGACATACCCAATGCCATTAAAAGCTACGAACAAGCAGGCGACTACTTCGACACAGACCACGCCGAAGCTTTGTCTAATAAGGCTTATTTGAAATGTGCTGATTTGTCTAGTTTATCGGGAGACTACAAGAAAGCTATCGATTTGTACGATGGAATCATAAAAAAGCTGGTAGGAAATGCTTTATCCAAATGGAATTTGAAAGATTACTTCTTGAAATCTATTTTGTGCACGTTATGTTTGGATGACGTGATTGAAGCCCACAAGAAGTTGGAATACTATTCCCAAGAGGAGCCTTCATTCCCGGCAACTAGAGAATACAAGTTGATTGAAAGCATATTAGATGCTATTGATCAAGGCGATGAGCAGTCATTCGCTGACAAGGTATTTGAGTACGACCAATTTAGCAAATTGGATAAGCTAAAGACCCAGTTGTTGTTGAAGATCAAAACTTCTGTTGTAGAGAAGGAGGATGATGATTTATTATGAGTACATATCAAATTAAACATAGTATTAAAGGACTACTAATCAAACTATTGCTTCTGTCTCCTAAAAAGATTTTTGAACTTGGTGAATACCAAGTCATCATCATAATTGTTTACAATGACCTCTCCATCTTCTCCTTTGATACCTTCAGTCTTAGGATGGTCCAACTCCAAGGATTGAACACTGTCTAATCTGTGATCTCTCAAGAAAAATACGTCCAACAAAAGCAAGAATGATAACACTAAAGCAATCAAACACAAAATCTTCTGGGTTTTTGCCATAGCTCTAACCATAGCTGCTCTTTCAGGAGTTCCCCAAGTATAATTCAAGGCGAAAGTGAATGGATCTCCATAGGCAGTAGCAGCAGGGACATCAGTAAAATTGATAGCTTCAAACTCTTTGGTAAGGTTCTTGAACAATGTGTTGGTCCAAGTAGCACCAGAAATAGAAGATCCAAGAGCTGATCCGATGTTGTAGGATGCCAAGTAGATGGAAATCACAACGGCCATATATTCGTGATTGGTACAAGTGGAGATAGAAACTTGAGTAGAGTAGGTGAAGAAACCTGCACCGAAACCCATGAAGCACAAACCACCAATGACACCATTAAGTTGAGATTCGCTGGAGTTTGGGTCACCTCTCTTAGTATAAAGGATAGCAAAAGCTCCAACCCAGCATAAAACACCAAAAATGATGAAGCCTTTCAATCTTCTTACTCTTGTAACAAGTAAACCCAATAAGGGACCAACAATGACCGAAACAAAGGAATACAATGAGGAGATTCTAGTAGCTGCTTTGATAGAAGCATTCATACCCACGACTAAAACGGTATAAATATACTCATTTGGAATTGTCCAGAGCATGTTGATGAATACTGCGACAATAAGAGCAGACCAAACACCTCTATCCTTCATCAATTGGATTGGTAAAAGTGGGAACTTAGCAAATCTCATTTCATGGAAAGCCAAGACAGGGATCAAGAGGAAACCAATAATCAAAGGAGCAATGGTGGAACCTCTCTGCCAGGTATCTTTGGTTCCACCTGCAATAGTAAAAGGAACCAAGATAAAGCCAAAAACGCAAATGACTAAAAGGATACCGATGACATCGACCTCCCAAAAAACATCGATTACGATGTTGTCGGACCATGATTTCCACTTGTTGTGTGATTTTTCTTCTTCTTTTAAAGCTTGCCATTCGGGAGTATTTCGGGCCAACCATCTCATGTGTGCAAAACATGCCACCAAAGGGATACAACATAAGGGAAAAATAAAAGCCCAAATACCGTAGCCGTATTGCCAGCTATGTTTTGGATAAAGTGAGGCAACAATATCACCCGAAACCCAAGTGTTGATGATGAAGGGCAAAGCTGGAATAAAAGACACGGCCAATCTCCAATTCAAAGTAGAGAAATCAGCCAAAACAATCTGTAACAAGACAATAATACCTTGGAATCCAATTTGGTAGATGACTGTACCTGCCGATAAAGAATCGACATTCTTAGCAGTGAATTGGACGATGGTTCCAACTACGTAAAATATCAAAGCCACAATGATCAATTCCAATCTTCCGAATCTATCAGACAATCTGGCATAGGTTGGCTGAGCAGCAGCTGCAGCAACAGCTTGAACCACACCCACAGTAGATTTCAAAGCATGTTGATTAAAAGATGCAACGGCATAAGTTTCAATGGTACCCTTGACCGTCAGTTCGACTGCATAAGCATAAGCAGTTAACAAAACAGTAATGAACAAAATAATTCTCCAAAGATAACCCTGGTATTGGTCGTTAAGCACCTCTGCCTTTCTGACACCCAAAGATTTACTGGTTGAGTTTGCCAAAGTTCCTGAGATGGGCATATTTGCAGGGATAGGAACTGAGTCTGTAGGTACAAGTTCTTTACTAGGTTTGTTGGAGCCTTTGGATGAGACTGTACCATTTTCTAACTCGTTGCCATCGAAGACATGTTTAGCTTCTTGAGCAGAGGAGTCTTTCTCCATGTTGTAAAGTCCGGTTTTGATGAAAAAGATAAAAAGATTCTCTTGGATTATATATAAATTTGAACTTTTGCACACCGAAAGAAGGCATTCCTGAACATAACACCGAAGACAAAAAAATAAGGAACAGTCTCATAATAATACACTTTTTTGATTGGCAAACCAGATACAGTTGATGTCTTGGCAAGTCAGGTAGCTGAGATAATTTTTCCTTGCCAGTGTATTCCAAATCTGAACAGACCGCCTTTGCAAGCATTTCAAAATGATGGCTTTATTCGTATCCTACCGCTGTATATTTGCCTGTGCCAATGAAAAGCTGGAACAAGAGGTGCATTTCCGGGGTGGATCCTATTGTTACCGATTAATTTTTTTTCTTAGCCCAACCAGTGCTCTTGCCCGAAAGCCCATAGAGCCAATCTGAAAAAAGCGTAGTGCACATCAGGAGGTGTAGTCGATTTCTTGTACATGAGAGCCACGTATTTCTTTTTTACTAGAGAGTTTGTGTATGGAAGACAGGAAAACCGTTGGTCTGTTGGCAGCTATTGACAAACATCAGTGAATGAGTCAGGGGTACCTTGGTGCACTCAGAATTCACCCAACGCCTACAAGACACCATGTCCATTTTATTTACAGAGAGAGGGGTATGGGTTGGCTGTAAATCGACCGTGGGTAGAGGATTGACACGGCTTTCCCACCGCATGCGTAATTTTCTTGTCATACTATACCTGTCGCTTCGCAGTATTCAGAACTCTTTAAGTAGTTCTTTGATGTTCTACTTAAAGAGCTATTCCTTCCCCTGACACAGCTTGAGCACCGGATAAGTATGAAGAGAAGTACATTTCATGTAGCTGAGAATCTTATGGGTAGTATTAGGGCTGATTCCCACCAAGGCCAAGAGTAACTGGTCCTCATTTATCTTTTACATCAGGGCACGCAAAAGAAAATCAATAGTAACTCATACAGGATGTGTTATTTGCAACCATTCATTTCGCATCGCTTTGTTAACTTTGGAAGAGACACAGGCATGTTCCTCCAGATGAGTGACAGAGTAGTACTGTAGTGGCTGCGTGGTTAAATGGGCGTAATCGGAAGTCCCTGCGTCAATCTTGTAAGTAAAGACTTTCCATCCAACGATTAATCTCAGGCATCATACAACTTGGCGTCTTTTGCCCAAGGAGGCCCAAATTGGACGTTGAGAAAAAGGCATATTTTTTAGCGAAATACGTATCGGCCCGTTTTATGGAGAATTACGTCCCGGCAAGAGTTTTACTATAAGTCGCCTGCTAGAGCCAGGGTAGGTCGCTCTGCCAAAAAAAAGCTTCTCTTATGAGCTCGCGAGCACAGGGAGCACAGTGAGCAGTTGTTGGTTCGATTGCCAGCAACAAAGCAAAGACGCACAAAAGAGCCAAAGAGGACAAGCACTTAACGGCATAGTTGGCAGAGACGAGGGTTCAAAATCAACTGAGTTATCTATTTCTGTCCTTCTCACACTTGAGTTCGTCCTCCGAACATTTTTCCAGACCTGCAAAATCTTTTTGTCAATAGTGCACGATTTCGGATCATAAGCACCCAGACGAATTGTGATTGCTCGATATGAGATTCAGGCGTGCAAAGGTCCATTCGCAGACTTGGAGTTGGAGGGTGCTTCTCCGGTACCCCGGGTAGCTTCTGTGGGATGTTTTTTCTTGATTTTTAGTCAAATGTCCTCATCTGGTAGTTTTTCCAGAGCCTCGGCTTTAAATTTGTCTGCTGGTTGCAGCCATTCGTGAGATCAAGTAGGGAAATCTCCATAGGCGTGAACCACAAGCAATCAATGCCCACGCTACAGTGTCATCTGGAGACAACGTCCAAATTATTACAAAGCACACCCGTAATTAAATAAGGGGTTCTTTTAGTCAATTCACCAATTTTTTTTATGGTTTCTTCTTTCATGTGCGGCCGGGCCAAAGGTTGGAACAATTAAATGAGTTGTTCCATTTGCCAACCTTGCACCGTTACTCGTAGCAGGAGGGGCAAAGAGGGAGAGCTGATACTTACACATATTATTGCGGTTCTTGTGGTACCTACTCTACGCTCGTGGCCACCACCGAGGCCTCGTTGCCCGAGAGCATACACCGTGCGGAAACCCATATTTTTCTTTTTGATTTAGCAATTCCAATTCGTGTCTTCAGACATACAAACCAATATACACACTGGGCGTCCAAACTATAAATATGATTCTGGACATCCTCTCGTGAATTTTTTTCTTTTGCTTGACAGCTATCATATTTATTAATAACGTTCCAGCTCTTGCAAGGCTTGTAATAATATCGAGTTTCCAAACTAGAAGCTTGAATACCTCTTTCTACCAGATTATAAAAAAATTCTTTAGTGGAAAGTATCATGCCATCGTTCTCGAACATTTTGAAGTCCAGAGTGACTCAATCACTCCTCGCTGGTACAGGTTTAGTAGGAGGTGCTATCATATACCTTGATTTCGTTAAACGTCCAAATCCTCCAAGTTTGGTTAACAGCTACAAACCTTTGGTCAAATCAGTTCCAGGTCCTCCATCGAGAGACCTGTTATTGGAAAAAGTGGAAAATACCAAGAAGTTTGATGTGCTTATCATTGGTGGTGGTGCTACTGGTACAGGTACTGCAGTAGACGCTGTTACCAGAGGTCTTAATGTGTGTCTCTTGGAACAAAACGACTTTGCCTCGGGTACCTCGTCTAAGTCTACCAAGATGGCCCATGGTGGTGTCAGATATTTAGAAAAAGCCGTTTTCCAATTATCCAAAGCCCAACTTGATTTGGTTATCGAAGCCTTGAATGAAAGAGGTAATATGTTAAGAACAGCTCCTCATTTGTGTACGGTGTTGCCAATTATGATTCCTGTTTACAAATGGTGGCAGGTGCCTTACTTTTTCGCTGGTTGCAAAATGTACGATTGGTTTGCAGGCCATCAAGGATTAAGGAACTCAACTATTTTCTCAAAGGAAACCACTTCTGCTTTGGCTCCAATGATGGATGCTTCTAATTTGAAATTGTCTTGTGTTTACCACGATGGTTCTTTCAATGATGCTAGAATGAACTCTACTTTGGCAGTCACTGCCATTGAAAATGGTGCAACCGTCTTGAACTATATGAAGGTTGATCAATTGTTAAAGAATTCTGAAAATAAACTTGAAGGTGTTTTGGCTACCGACTTAGAGTCTGGTAAACAGTATAACATTAAAGCCACTTCGGTCGTCAATGCTACAGGTCCTTTTGCCGATAAAATCTTAGAGATGGACAATGATCCTCAAGGTAAGCCCCCAGCTACCCCACAAGCTCCAAAGATGATTGTTCCTTCCAGTGGTGTTCATGTCGTTTTGCCAGAATACTACGGTCCTCAAAACATTGGTCTTTTAGATCCTTCAACTTCTGATGGCAGGGTTATGTTCTTTTTGCCATGGCAAGGTAAGGTGTTATGTGGTACCACTGACACCCCATTGAAGGATGTTCCAGCCAACCCTGTCCCAACTGAAGAAGAAATCCAAGACATTTTGCACGAATTACAGAAATACATAGTTTTCCCTGTTAACAGAGATGATGTTTTGAGTGCATGGTCTGGTATTAGACCTTTAGCTAGAGACCCAGATGCAGTTTCCAATTCCGCTGGTGGATCCGGTTCTACGCAAGGTTTGGTCAGATCCCATTTAATTCACTCTTCTCCTACAGGTTTAATCACCATTTCTGGTGGTAAGTGGACCACTTACAGAGAAATGGCCGAAGAAACTGTGGATACTGTGATCAAGAACTTCAAGTTTGACAAAGAATTAAAGCCATGCCAAACAAATGAATTAGTGTTGATTGGAGGTGAAGACTACTCCAAGAATTACTCTGCCAGATTGATTCACGAATACAGAATCCCATTGAAATTGGCTAAGCACTTGTCTCACAACTATGGGTCAAGATCTTCATTAATCTTGGAGTTATACCGCCAATCGGACTACAATAAGTTGCCAATAACCTTGGCTGCAACAAAGTCATTCAATCCTTCTGATTCAGTGGAGAGTGACAACAACAACTTGTCTTACCAAAACTTTGACGAACCATTCACTATTGCCGAATTGAAGTATTCCTTGAAATATGAGTACATCAGAACTCCAATCGACTTTTTAGCCAGAAGAACTAGATTGGCCTTCTTAAATGCTAGACAAGCCTTGAGTGCTGTTGATGGTGTAGTCGAAATTATGAAGAATGAATTGAACTGGGATGCTGCCACCACTGAGAAAATGAGAGAAGAAGCTAAGACTTACATTGGAACTTTCGGTATAAGCTCGAAGGACTTCGACGTCAAGGACTTCGTGGTACAATGAGCTCTTCTCTCACTTGTATAGAAAAAATAGAGAAATAGAGTGTACAGTTAAGGTATAAATCACAATACTATACTGTTTGAACAGACAAATGGAATTCGATAATAGATCTGCTTACTTAAGCGGATAAAACATTGCACGCAGTGATAAGCTGTACATTTGACGGACTTCAAAATATCATCTCGACAACTTGCTTCAACTGTAGCGAAGGCGTTCATGCTGACTCAGCCCAAGCTTAAGGCGAAGAGGTCAAGAAACGGTTGTTTGAGCTGTAAGCACTTGAGGATAAAGGTATGTTTTCTCATATGGCCCATGATGCTACACAATGCGTGAATACTGACAACGTTTAGTGTGATGAGAGCCATCCAGTCTGTGAGTACTGCCTGTATACTGGCAGAGAATGTGTTTACTTGAAGGGTAAAGAAAATAGAGTTGTTTCTGTCAAAGAACAACAAAAAACTGCTAAGATTGCAAAAGTCGTCAAGTCAGTGTTGTTCAATTTTGAGTTCAATTCCAAATCCACGAGATCAATTAATTCACTTTCAAGTCAGTTACGTATTCATTTGTTCGAATTGAAGCTTCTACACATGTTCCGAATGTTCGTAGGCCCATTTGTGTCTTATGTGGAGGGACCATTTAAGGATCTTTTGGTGGGTGAAATCTCCTGTCGATTTCTAGAATCTGATATCGTTAGAAATAGTGTGTTCAGTTTGGCTTGTGTAAATTCCTGGCCATTTTGTAGAAAGACAAGCTTGAATCCATCACCTCCCAAGAGCAAAAAAGGAACAATTGAAATTGGAACCCGAACAGGCTTTTTTGGGAAACATCCATCAATCAAGGACATTTTCATTCCTACCCTTTTTAGTAAGGATTTCGAATTTTTGGAGGGAATAGATCAAAACCTTTACTCCTTAACGACCAAATACTTTACAAATTTAGTGAACGAGTGCAACAGCATTATGGGCAACGTCGACAGCCTGTCAGGGGCAGAGGTTCTTAATTCTAAAGATGCATACGCTTTACAAATTGGTGTCCTCATAATATTTACCTTTATTGGTCTGCATGGTCACGGCTTGATACTGTTGGTCAATTTTGACGAAGATGACGAGTATGTCTACGGATTCGATCAGATCATCAACTTGAAAACAGACTTCTTGACCATCGGTCGAAATCTTGCAACTATGGCACAAATAGCCATTCGCTCTTCCAAGGGTCCTTCACTAGTCCATGAACTACACCGCATGAACCCAGCCATGGTTTATCCTATTACACTCAAATTGGTCCATGAATTGAATGTTTCTGATACTCCTGAAATTTTTAAGGCTATCATACACAGGAATATAGGAGTATTGGACGGTTGCTTGTCCATTTCAGACGGTCACAACTACCCACTTCCGATCTACAAGTTTGTGATCTTGATGGGCGAACCCTTTCGAAATTTGATCAGAATCAAAGAGTTCTTTGCTCTTAGAGTACTCTATGCCTTTTCTTTTCTCTGTCAAATTTCCCAGTTCGGCTTGTTCAAGGACCAGAATATATGGAAAGATTATATGATTTGGTTCAAGAACTATAATATGAAACTAGGAGGCTGGCAGTACAATCTTGATTACATCCTTTGGTTTATCATTGAACACGACATAAAACTATATTTGCTAAGCACGAAAGAGTTCGTGTATACAGACCCTGAGGTGGTATTCAACGACTATATCTTGAGCAATTCTGATGAACTTAATGATTGCGGTTTCATGTTCATGTCTCCAGGATGTGAAGGCGACGAAAGGAGCTTGGATCTGGGTGTAAGTGCCACCAGTCTGCTTTTCAGTTAACTCTAGAGACATTAAACAAGTATACACATGGTGCAACATATCGAAATTTAAGTGTTCTAATGATTTATGATTATTCTCTGGTTTATTATTAATAAATAGATATAGATATAGATTACTCCAATCCTAACTCCTCCATATTTTCAGTCAACTTGTTGACCCTTAGTTTATTTAACTTTTTGGTTCTCTTTTTATCGTCCAACTCGTGCTTATTGTCGTTGTTGTAAAACCTAGCATTTTCATCGTCATCATTATCATCTTCAAAACCATACTTTACCTGGAACTCTGTAGGAGGTTCCTTTAAAACATCTCTGGCCAGAGGGTTAGAAATTAATTGATTGTGAACTCCAAAACTGAAACACCACTTGAGGTGAATAAGCCTTATATACAAGAACCAGCTGTTGATCTGAATCGATCTTGTCTTACTCAATTTGATGTAGTTCAAGCCCATGATGTCCTTTAAGATATCGGTACCTTTAGGACTTCTTTTCAAAATTTCAATACGAGTATCGTAAGTACCATAGTTCTCAACGGTCTTCAAAATGTCTCTGAAAATCGAGTGGACTTCTTTCCTGTCCTTTTTACTGATTGTTTTATCATTCAAAGTGGCAAACCTTGCTAAGATTGAGATGATCAGTTCTTGTTCATAATAGGGCGAGTTATCATTGAATTCTTCATCATTATTGTCATCTTCTTCATTACTATAATGGTAAATTTCGTAGCACAAAGCTATAACTCTACCACTGGCTTTACTGATATCAATATTCAATTCATTATCGAATAAATCGAGTAACTTGGGCATAAGGTCCTCGATTATCTCATTCAAGAAGTCATTTCTTGGCAAAAGAGTCAATAAGCATCCAACGCCATGGAGACCAGCGATACCTATTAACGTCTCTCCAGTTTGTTTGGCAGATATATCATTGACAATTCTCTGCTTACTGAGGTCGTCGAAGAAGGTAGAATATTCACGGTTTCCTTCCTTGAAATCTCTCATACTTGTCAAAGCACTCAAACAATATCCTTCAGTAATATCGTACAACCACGATATCGTAGAGTCAACACCAAAGCCAGAGGAGCCATTATGTAAAATCAATAAGAGACCCACATAGCCAGAGATAATGTGACTCTTGTTCTCATTTGTTATGATGGAATTAGATGGCTCAACTATCAAGCCTTTCAAAAACGACAAGAACTCTCCATCAGCCAAAGAGCTGAACTCATCAATATCACTTACTATCAATGCAATTGTGCATCTGAATAGTAATAAGAACTCCAGAGGTGATCGAGCATCTCTTCTCATCAATATATAAATCAAATCTTGTACACTATCTTCACTCACATAAGCATTGGTGCCAACTTTGGCCTCGTTAGTGACAATCAAGGACTTACCCACTATCAATTTGTACAATTGTGCTAGTATCAACTCTTTGGATTCTGAGGAGACTTCGGTTCTGGAGTTCTGCAACGAGTGGATTAACTCATTGATGGAAGTGCTGGAGGTGATACGAGCCCTATTCCATTCATCAGCAGTTTCCTGCTTGAAATCGTAGTTTTGTTCTCTCCATCCCTCGAGATTTTCCAATTTAGACGTTAACAACTCTTCCAAGTTGCTAAAGGCAAAGTCCAATTGGCCGTTTTCTTCTCCATCGGGCTTGGGGGTTCTAGCTCGAGAAACAGATCTCGACGACGAGTTCGACTTGTCTTCCAATGCCAACCTTTTGTTCATGGGCATTACTTGTTCAGGTGCTTAGAGATGCTGGATGTCGCTTTTTTGGAGTGGGATGCTCACTTAATAATTTAGCTGTCAGCCGGACACGACCACACTCTTAAACCCTGACCGATCACTGATGCTGGTGTATGACGTAATGGTTCACCTGAAGGTTTACGAGTTGTTTGTGGGGGACGCTTAAGTAGGGACAACGTGTCGACGGTTAATGTGAATGCACAAGCCACTAACTTGGGTGCTTATTGTATTGTTTATGTTCCTAATTTACGAACATGTAAATTACGAATTTATTCTGATATAAATATGGTTGCAAGCAGCTAGAGCTTTCGTCTACAAAAGAACAATGCTACGTAAGCTTGGGATACCAGAAGAACCAACGCACCGGGATGTCGTATGGCACTTGCGTACGCTTCATGCTTTCAATGAGCTCAAGAGTAAACAGATTCAACCATCTTTAGACTCAGCATTCACAACGAATCTCCAGAACCAAGACAAGTATTGGCAATGCTTTGTGACCATGGCTGTACGTCGATTTACCGTATTTGTGAGTGCGTTGAAGTATGTGGGGCCCGTCAAGCACCCGTTTGAAGAGTTTCTACCACCACTTGATGTGTTGCTTGTCTGGCATTCATTCATATTGAACCCCAAATCGTTCTACGACAATTTTGTGTGGAACAATTTCGAAGAGTTTTTGAATTTACCGTTTCCCTTGGAACGAGCTCACAATGCAATTGATCCCAAAACATTAGAGTATAATCCTTCAGATAAAGAACAGGAGAGCGTTGTGTCATTGATAAACTCTTACTTTGCTTCAATTGGATCAGACGAAAAATTCACCTATTTGAACGAGAGCTTTGACCCTTCCACGATCAATGTTGATGTCACTTGCCCCAAATGCCACTCAAATCTCGGCAATGTACCTTTGACCACTGCAGATTTCAGCGGAAAAGGTACTAACGATGACTTCCGTGGGTTTGCTGACTCAATGTTCAAGTTCACTCTGACGAGAAATTGTGGTTGTAGCCGAAGTGCAACTATCACACACGACGAACTTCGGTACAGAAAACTCATCAGTGACGCCACGGACAAGAGCAGGTGTATGCCTTCCATAACCAAATACTGTTCTCCACAATGTAATAGGAGAGGATTTGACATAGAGAGCATAGAAGGAGAATTGAGAAGCGCATGCAACTTGCTTAAAGATGCCGATGGGTTATTTGGTTTCAAACTAGGTCGAGTTCAAATGATGATATTGAGAGACTACTTGGAGATGAACCCCATTTATGTGACTATTCCTTCAGATAAAGTCGTAGCTATACACGAAGACTTAGTTGCTTGCGTGATTCGTCAGCAGAAATTCATCAAAAAGATGGTGAATTTCAATTGGCTTCATTCCCAATATCTTGATGAGACAATCTCAGAAGCTATCGAAAGGTATAAGAAATTCTTCCGGTTGATGAAATCAGCGAAACATGCGGTTGTTCCGACTTTAGACATTGATTTGGTGTGGCATACGCATCAGTTCAATCAGCCAGCATACTTTTATTACTGTAAGATGGTGGCTGGGTTTATTGTGGATCACGATGACAAGATAGAAGAAAACCGGTTGAACTATTCGTTTGAGAAGACATGTGAAGCATTCAAAAAAGCATTCAAGACAGATTACACTCTTTGCTGTTGTGATTATTGCAATAAGAATCGTACAACCCAAAAAAAGCTTTTTGCAGCCAAACTCAAGAAGCCACCCATTACCTATGCACTAGAAGCTTTGTCACATTTAAGTAACCACAATGCCGTCAGAGTTTCTACTTCAAGGGCTAAAGTGATCATGAACAACTATTACCAGAAGTACAAGTTGACTATTCTCAACGTGACTCCTTGGAACGACTCCCATTCGATTAAGAGAAATTATGTAACTGACCCTCGAGAACCAGCTTCAAGAGATGCACATCTCGAGCATTACAAGAATGGGTTATGCGGTAGTATGATTGACCGTTCCAGTGCATGTGGGACCGAGGATAACTTGTTTTTTCATAGAACGGGTTGTGGTAGCTTATCAGAGATTGGTGGTCTTTGTCGAGTTAGTACCTGGGACATCCTGCGAAATGGATATGCAGATAAAGGTGTTTTTGGAAAGGACCAACGGAAGAAACAAGGCTACTGGAAGCATCGTTGGCAGCTGATCTTTCAGGCAAGACGACATGGCGCTAGTGGCTGCTCAGGTGGAGGTGCAAGCAGTGTCTGTGGGAGTGGGTGTGGGGGTGGGTGTGGGAGTGGTTGTGGTGGAGGAGGCGGTAACTAAGTACGATGTTAGATAATATCCGTACCATTATTTGTATTTATTCAAGTAAAACTACTATCTTAATCGTCAAAGTCGTCGTAGGATCTATCACTAAAAGACAACATCTTGAGGAAGTACGTATACCTTGTGCCCGTTCTCCCTGATTGTCTCGTTTTTTACGTCAGCTGGTAACAGCTTTCTCATATCGTAGCCATCTATGTCGTCATCCAAATGTGTCGTATCCTGGGGTAAAGCCCTTCCGTAGTATCCTACTACTCGTCTATAAATGCTATAACCCAATTTCTCGTACAACTGGAGAGCCAATGTATTTGTGACCCGTACAAATAAATCGATGAAAAGAGTGTTATCAGGATCTTTATCAACAATGCTTTCGAGCAACTTGCATAGATCTGATGCTAACCCAATTCTTCTATATTGATTGTGTATAGTTACAGCCGAAATATGGGTATGCCATTCAAGCTTTGAGAGTTTGCCTTCGTTCTTGGCTATCATATAGCCACTTATTTCCGGTTTGTCACCAAATGTCGAGTTGTGGTTGACCTCCACCGATTTGAAAAATAAAGATGGCCATTTGATCAAGTATTCGAAGTAGAAGTCCAAGGGATAGTTTTCTGTCAACGGGTCCAAATTTATTGAATTGATCTCGTAGAGGTCTTCGAGTTGGAACGGCTTATACGAAGTCATGATACAGTCCGTAGTGGTAATCCACTGGTGTTAGTGATACTGTGGACTTCGTGCGGTGAGTGCGCGGCTATAAAAATTTTCAAAAGCAAGCTCGGACAGTTATTCTTTGAACAATCAAATCAAGACAATGTTTGACGGTCAAGTCCCTGAAGAACAAAAGAAGTTACAAGAACAATACGCCAAAGACACCTTAAAAACGGCTGGCGTTATTGCTGGTGCTTTGTGGGCAATTCCAATTGTTTTCCACTTTGTTAAGAAGCAACTCAACTAGGCAAGCCCCGACATTTGTACATACCTGAATACACAAATCTTGTATTTTACCTATGCAAAACCTATTCTACATCATTGAAGTCAACCAAGCTGTCACGAAGCTTTCCGATTTTGGTGGCTAAGTTATTATACTCGAACCTCTGACTGATCTTGGAGGCTGCAATCAATGCCTTATCGTTTTTCATCAATTTTGCAATGGAGTAACTCTTAGATAAGTCACTATGCTTACAGGCATCCGCAAACATCTTCAACAACGATTTGTCAAATAGGTTGGCGTAGTGGGTTAACTTTTCGGTGATTTCATCATTGAACTCCTGGTAATCTTGGTCTGTCAATGAGTCATTGATGATCTTCCCCATGGTCATCGATCTGACAAAGTTTTCTTCATGGTCCTCTTCCTCTTCCTCTTTACCCTCCGCGTGGTTGATAGGCAACTTGATCAGTAGTTCCATTGGCATAGGCAATGGAAAGCCTGGATACTGGTCACTGTTCTTCAGCAAAAGACAATTTAATTTGTCATTAAATAAACCAAGAGGCCAGCACTTCCAATTCTTCTTGCTTTCGTTACCGTTTTCGGTTACAACCTTCTCACAATCCAAGATCGGTATCCACTTACTGTTGGATGGTTCTCTCCAAGACGATAATATTATCAAAGTGTCATCATTACCTGGAACAATGCATGGATCATTGTATTCGTTAAAAAAAATTCCCTTAATTAGTGGGGCCCTCCAGTCAGATTTCAAAGGCAAAATAGAATCTTGTTGGACGAACTTGTAGTCTTCGTTGCAGTCGATTATAGAATATGAGTACAAATTATGTGATAATCGAGAAATGAAGAAGATTGAGTTTATATTTGAAGCAATGACAGACACGATTGGATTGGTTTTGATGATATTCAAGCATAAACCATGTCTGTTATAGAACCTCAAATATCCAAAGCTCGTGCCCACGGCTACCACCGACTCTTCATTATCTGTGATGGATATGGATGTGAGATATTCCCCTTTATTCAATGGTATCTTTTTATCCCAACTATCTTGATCGCTTTCGTGACTTCTATAGTACAACAAACCAAAAGGTTTGCTGGATTGATAGTTCGAATGTCCCAATAAAACTCCTTGCTGGTTGATTCCACATAAATCGAATTTATGGTAGTCATTGAAGTGATAATCCTTATTGACTGATCTATCAAAGAAGGAAACTGTGATGCTTTGTTGCAAGCTGTCTTGGTCATCGGTTTTCACGACCCATACATAACCAATAGAGTTCATAGTCAAGTAACGTCTCTCGACATTGGCAGACTTCTTGAAGGGTGTCGATCCTGGGGAGTAAGGAATAAGGTCTTCTTCCACAACTGGGCTAGACGAAATAGCTTTACCATCGTTTCCTCTTTGACGCTTGCTATGGCGTTCTAGAATAGTCCCCACATCCTTGTTGTAATATGGAAACTCATTGTCACTTTCATCTTCAGCATCAATGATCGAATCATCAATACCATTTCTATTGATTCCATTCGGTTCAGCATCAGAATTGCCGAACAAGGCATCGGTGTTGCTCCCATCATCATCACCGTCGTCAATATCTGCGCCCAAAGGAGCCTTTGAGGATGTCAAAAAGTCCTTAATTTGGGTGACTACACCGGAATCGCTGCCGATGAAAAGCTGGCCACTGTGCCATGCCAAATTGATCGACATTCTACTGTCCTTTTCCTGCTCAAACTCGTATGCCACACTGCCTGAGTCAACGTCGAATACTACGACCTTAAAGTTCCGGTACAACACGGCCAAAAGTTTCCCATTGGGTGACAATTTGAAGTCCACAATACCGGAAGTGTCTCTCTGAGATTTCACTTCCATTTCGAGAGCCCAATCTCTATTATAGCGTCTAATGGTCTCTGAACTGGGAACCAACAAATACTCACCGTTCTTGGCCCATTGGCATCTGGTTGAGACTAACTCATGCTCGTGTTCTCCTTTGTATTCGATCTCATCCATCGACGAGTGAATCTTGATTGGAATAACCGACTTCAACGTTTCAAGTAAGTTGGGCTGTTCGTTGATCACCGAGTAAATTTGAACGTCTCCGTTTGACAAACTGACGGCACACAACTCCGAATTCATGCAGTAGCTGATGCTAACAACCTGGTGGGGAATCCTGATGGAAGTAGCCGAGTTGTTGTCCTCCAAATTGATGATAATCAACTTGTCATCATCGCCTCCACACATGATACGTTTACCTTCGTTAATGAAGACGGAATCCCTCAACGGCAATTCCGATCGGTACACCGCACCGCTGGTTTCATTGGTGTTCAAGTCAAACAACTCTAAGCTTCCTGCTGTGTTACATACCAATAATTTGTCCGAGTACGAGGAAAGATTGGTCAAGTTTTCAGCAATGTCAATAGGCGTAGGCTCCAATTCGGGATTGTCGATCTGGAAAATCTTCAAAATACCAACACTATTACCTACAAGGAGCCTTTCCATCTGCGAGTTGTACTCGACGAACGAGTTGCCTTCTGTAAATGCATTAACTCTGTCTCTGGTGAATGCCATGGCTGAAGTGAAGTTATTTTGATTAGGCTCGCGACGCGTTTAAACTTCACGAGTTTTGTTACAGCCGCATCGCGCCGCTTATTGCGAGTTTACAGCTACCTGGTGCGGGAGATGGCGGTGAGATGGGGAGATGTGGTGGCCCATTGAGTTGTTTCTTGATGTACGCTGGACACGGTGCAGAGGAGGGCTGAACCTTTTGGGCAGGTGGACTGGTCTACTTTGGTATATGGACGAGATGCCTCAGGGTTCAACATTGGGAAATGTTGTTTGCACTAAGCATTGGTTTAAAGTATGGAATGTAATTTCAAGTAAATTACGTATAGGTCGTTTATACGTGTTGTGTACGTAGGTAGGAAGCAGGGTGAGAACTCAGTTGTACTCAAGGGTTACCGCTACGGGAGTAACAGACGAATTGAGGGGACAAACTGTGTTCGGTTTGGTTGGAGTAACCAAGTAGTGCTAGTTTTGGTGTTTTCAATTGTGAACGATACCAAAGTTTCCTCCGATGAGTGGTGCCCTCCGCACAGTTGTCCCTTCTAGATAAGTCGGCACCAATAAACAATGAAACACTATTTACCTTTTTAAGAACGCTCGGGATTGCATGGTGAAACACGTCAAATTTATGCTGATTTCAAACCTTAAATTTAATCGAATCATTCCTTTTGGGCAAACCTTTTCAACTGAAATGAATGACTGGTGCGTAAGAAATGGGCAATGTTCCTGATTTGCGCTTATGGTCGTTAAAGTTTATTGGACTCTACAGGCCCGATAAACAATCAAGTAGGCTGGTGGTTCTCTTTGTCAGTTAATCCCTCAACTCAAAGCTAGCATTTCTGTTTTTGGCAATGATAATAAAAATTCGCAGCCACCATGAGGGATTTTTGGAGACCGACTATGGAGTCAATAATGGATTGCTCCATATGAAACGTAGTGAACGGAGAGATGGCACATAGCTAAATAAGCTCATGTTCCTTTCAATATAACCAAGAGCCTTTGTTTTTCTACGAAAAAAATTAGAGATAAGTTGGTTTTTCTGGGAGGATGGTCAAGAAACAGAGCTCTTTTGTAAGCATTACCGAGTTAAGTCGTCTCAACGAGTACCAGAGATTTTACGGGGCAATTTCCAGTGAAAGTGAAGAAGAGGCTGAAACTGTAGGATTCGGGAGCGGCTCCACCAAAACTTCGAAAGCTTCGAACTTCAGGTGGGTCGAAAGTATTTCTACATTGGGCTTAACTTTCAGTGATATAGGCACATCTCCTATCTATGCTTTCACGCCTATGCATATTTCTGAAAGCTCTAGCTATGAATTGAAGGATATCTACGGACAATTCTCCCTTATCTTCTGCTTGTTTACATTGATTGTCCTTGTCAAGTACTTGCTAATAGTGGTATACGTGGGAACTTATCGGGGAAAAGGCGGTCACATCGCCGTGCTTGCCAAAATAAACTCGGTAAGATGCAGCTACATTATAAAGCTCATCTGCTTTGTTGGATGTTCTCTTGTTATTGCTGATGCCGTGCTAACACCCACCACATCAGTATTGAGTGCAATTGAAGGAATTTTAGTTGCAAAACCTGCCTTCAACTGCACTATGCTTTTAGGTGTGGTCATTTTGTTGGTGACTCTAGTGACTCAAAAATATGGAGGCGGTACCTTTATTACATTTGTACTTTCACCATTGATTTTCTTATGGTTTGTTTGTCTAGGGGGAATCGGCTTGTACCACATAATGAAACACCCACAAGTATTCCAAGCATTCAACCCAACTTTTGGTTACAATTTCGCTAAGAAATATGGGTTTTTAAGCATCAGCAATGCGTTCTTAGCTATAACTGGAGCAGAAGCGTTGTTCATTGACTTTCAATCTGTACACAGGTTAGCCGTGCAGGTTTCTTTACTTCTTTTTGTTTACCCTTGCTTGATGCTTAATTACCTTGGACAAGCTGCGTTCTTGGCTGAATCAAAAGATCCAGTTCTGAATGTTTTTTATAGCTCCATCCTTGGTTGTCATTCGGGTTCATTCTTTTGGTTTATGTTGATTCTCGCTGTAATCTCAACAGTTGTAGCATGCCAGGCATCGTTCCAGAGTGTTTTCACCATAACGAACCAGCTTATAGTATGCAGATGCTTCCCGAACCTAACTGTTTGCAAGATAGAAGAGACACACACAGTATTCGTGCCGCTCATCAACTATATTCTCATGATAGGTCCCATTGTTACAGCTTTGGCGTTTAGGGACACTGCAAGGATTACTTTCGCTTATAGTCTTGCCATATCTTTCGACTTTTTGATCACTAGTGTATTAATTCTTCTTACTTTGCTGATTGTGTATCGTTCCAAGGCTGCAGCATGGGCCTTTAGTACCTTCATCCCCATAGAGGTCACCATATTAGGTGCTAACTTGCTCAACTTCCTACAAGGGGGATGGTTTACGGTCGTTATAAGCATTTTATTTCTCAAAAATATGCTAAGTTACAATAGACTTGACTTCTAATACACATGAATAGTTATGGTTTAAGCCCATTCTGGAGTTTTTTCGTAGCCACCTCTTCCTCTACCACCTCTTCCTCTTCCACGGCCATTTCCTCTACCACCTCTGCCTCTATAGCCGCCTCTGCCTCTACCTCTGCCTCTTCTACCTTCTACTGACGTTTCTCCGAAAGTGTCATAGTTTAATTGTTTTTCTTCGTTCCACCTCATTCCACCTCTTTCATCGTTTGAATTGGACAAGGTATCGAAGAAGGAGGACTTCTGATAGGTACCTGTTTCTTTTTCGTTCTCTACTTCCCTGACAAACTTAGCATTTGCTGACTCGAAGTCAAAGTCATCGGAGTACTCGGGCTTGGTTTTTGGCTGAATGTTTTCAGGTCTAGGAGCATCTGCAGGGGCCGGTTGTTCTGGCGAAGTCTTCGAAGGCACGGGAGCTTCTGTGGTAGTTGGAGTCGGTTTGACTTGCTCAACAGGAGCTCTTTGAGGCTGGGATGGAGCAGCAGTTTGCACCGGGGCACGAGGAACAGCTCCAGGTTGCGGAGCGGGCACAGCCTCTGGCTGCACTTGATCCAAAGGAGAGTCCAAAACACTCAAATCCTTGACGTCATTTCCTCTGAACACAACATAGTCGTATGTGTCATTTCCTGGGGGAACTTCCAAGTTCGGCTGTCCAGCCTGAGCCAATCTGCCTTCAGTTCCAAAGGACTTGACGGACCTTAAAGCAATGGTGGCTTCCTCAGCACTTATATTGTCCAAGACACCAACATAACGGAGCTGCTTATTCGAGATCAATGATATGGTTTTGCCTATGTATTGTGACATTTGGGCTTGTTTCAATGCTAAGAAAGAATGCGTTGGTGATATTTTCAAAACCGTCGCACTGAAAAGTTGAGATTGGAAGTATTTTGAGGTTGACCATAAATATCTAATATGTCGGAAACTGAAGACATAAATGACATGTTCAACGACGAGGAAGTCAGTGTCGACTTCAATGAGGACAACTCCGGAAATTTGCCTGAAAACCAACAGAATGAGTCGATAGATAACGATGGTAAGAACGACGCAAGTGCCTCAAATGAGCATAGCGAATACGATGAAGACAATGTGTACTCGATACAAGCACACAAAAAGTCGGACGGACTGGCCAACCCGACGAAGAAGAAGAACATCAGGAAGAGCAAAGCTCCACGGGCTGTATCTAACGAACCAGCTGAAGCCCCGGTCATCAGCTATGGAGATGACGAGCAACCAATTGACCAGTATGCTAATGAAGATCCAGCTCTGCGTAAAAGACGTTTGTTGGAGGAGAAGATGACTGCTGCTATCAAGAAACAGGCAACGAAGCGTAGAAGAGCCGACGAAGATGACTTGGAAAGAATGCAAGATGACAAGATTGATTACTTGAAAGATAAGATGATCAAGGCAGCTAACTCTGATGCCGAAAAGAATTTACAGGGATCGGTGGCCACAGAAAAGTTGAAAATGCTAAACGAAGTGACTAATGTGTTATCCAAGGCCGACTTAGCCATATCCATTTTGGATAACAACTTGTTAGAGGCTGTCAGATTGTGGTTGGAGCCTTTACCGGATTCATCGATGCCAGCTTACCAAATTCAAAAAGAGTTAATCAGTGCATTGGTGGACTTACCTATTAAGACAGACCACTTGGTTGCCTCAGGGATCGGCAAAGTCATGGTGTTCTACCAAAGAAGCAAAAGAACTGAGGCCAACTTGAAGAGAATAGTTGATAAGTTGATTGGAGACTGGACCAGACCCATTTTGAACAAGAGTGACTCCTATAAGGACAGAAGCATCCAGTTCCAAGAGTATAACAAGACCAAATTCAGCAACAAATTGTCGTCATCTAAGCCAAAGACCAAGGAAGCCAAAACCTTGTACGAAGAAAGTGCTGAAAGAAGAAACAGAGCTGCTATTCCAGCTGCTAGAACCACTGCTTATAAGATTGCCCCTAAAGTCAATGTTGAAGTTCTTGGGAGGAAGTTCACTGGTGGTAACAGCGACGAGAGATTCAAGAGGATCAATCAAAAACTCAATTTCAAAAAGAAGAGTACTAAGAAATCTGGTCCTTCCATTGAAGGTAGGAATTTAGCTATGTGATTCGAATCGAGCCCATGTAATTTGTACCAATAAAATATACGAGTAAAGTGCTAGTCCAATCCAACAAAACAGCGACATACACAAGTTGTTATAGTCTTTTATGCATTAACCATTTGAACGGCAATATAAAAATATACAATATCTTGTTATATTATAGGAATAATAAAATATGATGGAGGAGATTTACGATCTTGGCTTTTCCTTCTTTTCCTTGAACAAGGCCAACAAAGAGACACCAGAAACCTTGACGACCTTAAATCTAACACCTGGAATATCACCCTTAGCCTTACCTCTTCTACCGAAACCGGCCAACAAGACTTCGTCATTTTCGTCAACAAAGTTCAAACAACCATCGTTTGGCACGAAAGCAGTGACTCTCTTACCGTTCTTGATTAATTGGACTCTGACACACTTTCTAATGGCAGAGTTTGGTTGCTTAGATTCAACACCAATCTTTTCCAAGACGATACCTTTGGCGTGAGAAGATCCACCAAATGGAGAGGACTTGAAGGCAGTTCCCAACAATCTTGACTTATATTGGTTGTCAGCCCACTTGTTTTCTCTTCTGTGGACTCTCAACTTTCTAGCGGCGTTTAATCCTCTTGGCTTTCCTTTACCCATGATTGATTATTAACTTCAGTAGTTTAAAACTGGTATTAAATTTTTTTTCAGCTTTGAGAAGTACGATGAAAATTTTCTGAGCAGACAAAAGTCGGTGCAGGGACGACGCGTGTCGTGTGCAGGTTTAGGTTCGAGAAAAACAGTCACAGCACCGATGGCAGTACGAGGTGGGCTCCAGACCTAGTTGTACTGATAAGATAAGACCACCAAGTATACCGGGCTTGGATATGCTATGTTACTTTTGAAGAAGGATGTTTGTATGAACTATATACGTCTCCAACGGAGAAAGAAATAAGAAAGGCGGGTGGTTTTATGCATCGGTTTATAAGCGGCTGTCATGATAATTCATCAGTGCTTGAGCCTCTTGGTCTTGGCCTTCAATAACTGCAACAAAAATAAAAAGAATAAATCAAGCTGGTCTTTGAACATGAACAACAAGCCTTGAACGAACACCCCTTTAACTAACTGAGGAGTAATACCTTTGTAGAGGCCCTTGAGTTTTTCTGTCTCCCATAAGTGTTCTAAAGCGTGTGTAAAACCATCGAATCTAATATGGTCTGGGTCTTCAGAGTCCTTCTTCTGCAACATTGCCTTCGAAACAATCAAAGGTTGTGTGACAACTGTGGCCAATGACTTGGCAATAACTCCCAAGGAAAAACTCTCTGGTGGCAGCAAGTAGAGCTTTTCTCCAAAGAAGAAGGTTCTCAATCTTTCGTAAGAACCGTAGGTGATGGAAGGATTGATGCACAACACCAACGACACCCTCAAACCTCTCCAGAAACCGGTAAAGCCATCCTTGCGGTACACCTCCTTGGCCAATTGGTACAAGTTGTTATGTTCCTTATCAGTCTGCTGCTGGGTAGTGATAACTCCAATAGGCATGGTAAACATCTGGGAAATAGCAGCTGCCAAAGCACCCAAGAACAACTCCATAAAGGTGGAAGCCTTGTGATGAGGAACCTTCCTGTAAATGTTGGAGTACACTCGTTTGACAATGGTGTACCAATAGAAGTAAGAGAAGTTTTGAGCAGCAGTACCCAAAATGGAGGAGAAGAGCCCGTGATACCAGCCCAATATTCCCTTCTTAGCGTAGATCTGTTTCAAAACATCCAAGGTATGTTTGTATTTTAAGTCTCCCTTCGGATCACTTGACTGTTGATACACACTGTCTATACTTGAGGACTTCTCAATTGGTGTACTTTTAGGAACCACCTGGGTTTGGATTAATGTTTTGGATAAATCTAGGGGATACACTAAGGTGTTGGCAATGACGGAGGCTAAGGCCCCCGACGCAGCCTTTTCGATAGGAGTAAGGGACATGGGGTTTGACGATTCAATTGGAATATAAAAGAGCAAATCTCGTGTTTTCAAAAAAGGGTTTTATATAAAATGATTTATCCGAGGTTGACTTACACATGAAAAGTGCTTATGATTCTCCCCACAAAATCATTTCTAATGCACACCGGCCGCGCACCGATGGAATGGCAGAACTATGGGTTTACTTCCATAGTTTGAGCAGTCTGTCGTCTCCTATGGTCAAGAAGGCCTCTCCATCGTTGTAATACGAAGATATGAATTTGATGCGTCCATCATGACAGGGGATCTCAATGATAATATCGTTAGCTAGGTTCACTCCTCTCAAGGTTCCGTCGTCTCCCAAAACCCATATACCGACACCGTCTTTCCGCCAGGCGATGACGGGAAGACTGAACTTATCTTGTGGAGACATCGTAAGAATGTTCTTGGAGATCTGGTTTCTTCGGATGTCCTGAGTAGCGGCGTAATCGGCTATAGAGAATACGATAACTCGCATGTAGGGTTCGTGAGAGGTGCCGACCGCCACGAGTAGTTCGTCGTCAAACGGTTGAAACTGGATCACCCGGGGAGAGAAATTACTGGTGATGAACTCAGCATCGTTGATGGATATTCTGTACAACCGCTCGAGCTCTTGCACCGTCCGCACATGGACTAAATCTAGAAGCGTACTCTCATTGTATCCAATAAGTGCAACCACTTGATTCTGATAATTGACCACGTCAAAGCACGTAGGCACTCCTAAGAGCTCAAAGGACGTGGTCACTTTCCACAGACTGAGGTCCACTAGTTTTATAAGCTTGTCGAATCCCAATGTAACCAAGTAAGCAATTGAGTCGATTTCAACCATTTTCATATCCAAGATGAGCCTTCGGTGGACTGCGAGTTCATTGACCCTTTTCAAGTCATCACCGTCGATTTTGAAGTGATAAAGCACACCACTCATGCCAGCCAAGTAAACATTGTTATCGGAGTCCGTGACTATTTTTTTGACCACTATTCTTCCGATTATTTGATCAAATACGTTAACCATGTTTCCGTTGAAATCGATGATGATTAATTTCTGCTTGGAAGTGGACACAAGAATCCACTTTCTGTGGTGCACTATATCCACAGAAACCACTACCTCGTTCAAGAACGTGTTAATGATGAGGTTCTTGGGATAAGGCGACTTCCATGGTTTGAAATTCTTGTTTTGAATACCGTCAATTTGATTGAGTTCCTGCTTGATGGATTTGAAGTTAAACCTGTCGTTGATGATTTCACTCAAGGTCTCATTATTGGGCAACTTTTGAGCTTCGGTATTGATTGGTTGTCCATATTCCTCTTCGAATTTCTTGAACGTCTCCTCGAACCCGTTTTCTTTGAGAAAGTGGCCTATTAAGTTGATAACTGTCATTATGCAAGTGTCGATTTGAACGAGCTGCGAAATGTTTTGGAAGATGAAGTCAGATGATAACAGTAAGATAGATGATTTTTCAGGTTGACTAGTTATCGACATTTACTGATCGAGCTATTGGCTTTGATTGTGAAACTCAATTTTTCAAAAGGTGGGGGTTGTAATAGTTAAAGAAACACTTGATCTGATGATCGATGTACGACCAGCTGTCTAGTTTACGCCTATAAATCTTCTTGTGCTTCCATCAACGAAAAAATGAATGAGATTGAGCAACTTCATACTTGCAGCTGTACAGGAGAGAATAATCTACGTTTAAAGTACAGATATGCATGTGTATCTTTATCTTAGAGATGTAGGGACAGATGCGTAGTTGTACTAATTACGAATATAGGCCCGATACACAGTTATGCCTTCAATTGGTATATAAACACAGATACATCTTTGAGTCACAGATATAGGCACAGATACACATTCTAACCTTTAGCTACAAATATAGGCACCGATTCATCAAAAGTCCACCAGAACTCTAGGCTCATCGACCCTAGGTTACTAAACAATACGATATTCATCCTAAGGAAAGCCCTTTTTCCACTATACAAGCACCTCTCTTTGACTTGTAAACAAAGTCTTGAAAGCCTTTGCTCATGCTCTCCCAAAGCCCATGCTTCTGGATGAAACACTTGCTAGCGTGGTTCAATTTGCAGTAATCAAATGCTGGCAGTTTGGTGATGGTGCATGCATGTGCAGGACTATTGCGTAGTGCGACAGGCTAAGTGGAAAGTAGCCTGAATAATTGAATGGCAGCAAGAATGGGATCAGGTTTAAGAGGAAAAACCCACAAAGAGTTAATTGGATTATCCAAGATACTTATTCAGCCATTATTACCAAAGTTCTACAAAGGACAAGCTGGAAAAGTGGCAGTAATTGGTGGCTGTGAAGATTACACTGGAGCTCCTTATTTTGCGGCCTCCGCAAGTGCGTTGGTTGGTAGTGATCTTACCCACGTTGTGTGTGAGAAGTTGGCAGCCTCCACCATCAAGTCCTACTCACCAGACTTGATGGTGCACCCCTATTTGGTTGATAGTTCATCCAGCGAGTTGCAGCCGTTTCCCCAGGCGAGTCTCCCCGAAGTTATAAAGCCTAGTTTCAGGGAGTTTGATTCGTTTATAGAGTCAAAGATCTTGCCCAAGGTGCTTGAGATCATCGATCGGTGTGACATCTTTGTAATTGGTCCCGGCCTAGGTAGAGATGTTTTGATGGTGAAGAGTATGATCAAGATACTTGAGCAGATTAAGGTTGCGAACAAGCCGGTGATTTTGGATGCCGATGCTCTCTACATTGTAAGTTTGGATCCCACTATAATTGCCGGCTACAAGAAAGCTGTGTTGACACCGAACTTGATTGAGTTTGAGCGAATTGCTAATCACTTCGGCTTCAAGTCTATTTTGAAAGAACAAGACCCCAGAATCATTATAGATGAGGTGAGGAAATTGAGCACTCAGTTGGGGGTCACCATAGTTAGGAAGTCGGACTCAGAGGTGATTGTGAACGGCGAGGAGTATTTGGTCAACGACCTCGAGGGCTCAACTAGAAGAGTCGGAGGCCAAGGTGATACTTTCACTGGATGTTTGGCTACATTGTTGGCTTGGTCGTACCACTACCAAGCTGGTCTTTGGAAACCTGAAGGACTCTGGAAGCCCCAACAACTTTCATTGAACCCCCAAGAATGCAACTTGTTAGCCTGTTATTCTGCCTCGTCTCTTGTTCGCGTGGCCTCCAACAAGGCATTCAAGAAGTATGGGCGTGCTATGCAGACCTCCAACATCCAAACGTTTCTCGGTGAAGCCTACACGGAGTTGTTTGAGGACGAGTTCATAAAGCTTTGAGGTATGTAGTTCTGTAGCAAATATCATAGCTGCTTTCATACCATAGCAATTCTGACTTGTATTCAGGCATGTGGTTGCTGCTGTGCGGCTTATCTTCTAAACTCTAATGTTCGACTAAACTTCTGAACTCTATCGCCCCATCGCACGGAAATGGAACATTTATATTACTTCACATCAAAACCCTCTGTGTGAAGTTGTTTCATTGAGGAGCTTTTAAATCTTTTCTCATTGTATGGCTTCTAGCAACCCACAAACATAACGAATCCATATAACCCTGGTTGTGTCGAAAATATGAGCGAGACTGGCAGGGCCAAATCAAAGCGGCTCAGACCGATCAATGCTTGTATTTCTTGTAGGACGAGAAAAATCAAGTGTGATAAGGGCCAACCATGTGGCAACTGTGTCAAGTATGAAACCGGATGTATATACCAATCTGGTGATTTCCTTCAACTGATAGAGAGTTCGGGGTCCCACATCGATACGAACCTGGAAGTCATTTTGGCTGATAGTCAAGAAGTGGAAAGACAGATATTGAAGGTACGAATGTCGATAATGAAGCTTGAGAACGAGCTTTCCAGAGATAAAATGTTACGGCTACCAAGCATCGAGGCCGAAGAAAACTCAACGACGTTTTCCACATCCACATCACCAGATTCCTCTTCAGCACCCACCACCAGTACACCAGATAGCAATTCCAGTTTATATTCCATTCCACTCCACGAAAGAGAGATTCTCGGTTTCGATGAGCCCGTTCCTATAACAATCTCAGAAGAAGAGATGAAGATAAAAGTCAACCTTTTTAACTTGTACAATCCTCTAAAGATTGATGGGGTGCTACGAAAATATTCTCCTCCGTTATCGTGGCTGTCTTTTATTAATAGTGACAAGTTTCTAGGTGCTTTGCAACAGGTAGCTTACAAGGACTTGTCTTTAGAGTCTAAGATCAATTTTTTGAATCTGATTGCTGATGCTGGTTGCCCAGAAGAACTTCAAAAGTTGTTCACAATGAAATACCACGATGATGAAGACCTAGATGACTTCAAGCCCATCGAAAAGGCAGATCTTATTCCCAACACGTTGCCGATTGGTGTAGAAACATTGAGCTCAAACCTGTTTCCTGGCGGGAATTTGCAAGTGAGTGACACCCAATTGTCCCTGGTGGATTTTTCTGATCAGATTCGCCTGATATTACCAGAGAGGGCCATATTGAATATGTTCATGGACAGGTTCTTTACCCACATATACCCATTCATACCAATTATCGACCAGACGGATTTTTTTGAGCTGATCAATCGAATACTCAACGGTTACGAAGAAGGTAATGTCACAATCAATAGCGAATTTGATCTCACCCAGATCGGGATACTCCTAATAACGCTAAGACTTAGCTACGTGTCTTTGTTCTCGTGTAACAAAGATATAAACGAATCACTATTGAAGTCAGAGAATATCTATGGAGTGAACGATGAAAACAAAGTGGTACTTTTACTCAAGCATCCCATTGACTTGAAAGCAGTTGATTTAGCACAGCAATGCTTGAATAAGGTTGGATTATTCTCGACGCTTACGTTGAACAACTTACAACTTGCATTGATGATTCGTTCCTATCAAATATATGGGCCCGAATATGTTTTGGGATCTGGAGAAAACGAACCGTATTCGTTTGATGTTACTATCTCTATATTGGCACAAAAACTAGAGGTGTTTCATGAAATCGCTCCCAAATTAACCGAACGGGAAAGGAACTTGAGACGTAAAATAGGTGCCCATATAATATCTTTGGGTTTGTTGAGTTTTGGGTCCTTAAATTGTGTCAGAATCTTCCGAATGTCGAGCTGTAATATCAACATCCCTGAGTACTCCGAAGAGAATTCCAACAATTTGAATGAAGAAACCGAGAGGATCACAATACGAATCCTCAAAGGGGTTTTTGCACCTCGAAGTGTGTACTCAGACGTTCAGGATATATTCGAACACTATTCAACTCCAAATTTGGAAAAATCTATTCAAGAGCTCACGGGCACGTTGACCAACATATTCAGACCCGAGATATCCAGCCAGAAAACCACGGCGTACAGCAAATGCATGATAAACACCCAAACCATCCGCTACAGGATAATGAGAGCATTTGTCAGAATCTCCATCAAATTCCATCTCTACAACTATGGGACCTCGAACAGTTTGAGAGTCAAGCTCATAGAAGACATGTTGCAGATCATAATGAATGATGTGTTTGTGCTATGCAAATGTATTTTTGAAAAAACCGGAGCCTTTTCCAACACGGTGGACTTCCTCTTCATTCCGTCGATTCTCCATCTCATTCACCGAGTTTCGTTGATTGTGATTGCGTTTATGATCAGGTTGACCTTGGTGTTGAACAAGCTCAAGAACGTCGAAAACGTCTACAAGTCCCACTGCCAGCAGCTATACACCATCTTCAACAAAATCCATACTGTGTTGTTGAAATACCTTTTGCATCTAAGCAACCGATATTACTACGGGTGGAGAGCTTTCAAAACCCAGAACTACTTCGTGCGGTGCCTCAATTTGCTCGAGCCCCAGTCGATCTTCAACGACCTCGACATCCCCGAACTCTTCGTCCCCGCCGACTGGATCATCCATGCCATGGATATCATCAATAGCTATTTGCTGTCTATAGGCCCTGGCCCTCTTGCCTCGTAATAAAAAGTTGAATATAATACTCTTAAAGAATATATATACACAACTAAGATCTAAGATCGTTCCACGCACCCAAAATGTCGTGCAGTGCGACTAGCACGGAAAAGAAGAACGGCTAATCATCAGGTTTGCTAAGGATAACATGGAGCTGCAAGACAATCACAGTACGATGGGCGACCACTTAGACAGAGCACACAAGTTCAAGCCCGTGTGCACCTTCTGTAAAAGGAGGAAAATCAAGTGTGACAGAGGCAACCCTTGCGCATCGTGTGTCAGGTTCAATAACAAGGAATGTGTGTACGTAGACCCCAGTCCCAAGTCCAATAAGAAGAAAGTCAATAAGCCATCCAAGAAGAACTTGGAGCTGGAAATCGAGGTGTTGAAGGAGCGAATCGGCGAGCTCCAGAAGAGCATGAGCACCGGCTCCAGGAACGACTCCAGTGGCGATAGCTCTCCAGACGAAGAATTGAAGTTTGCCACTTATTCGTTGGAGCTGGCCCCCAGTGCTCTGTTTGAAGCCGAATTCGACGAGTTGATGAAGTTGGTGGAGGAACACGACTCTGACGACGTGTTCAATTTGTCCAAGCAAGGGCCTCTGATCTTTGACCACGAGCCAGCAGCCAGGAGGAACTTTGGAATCTTCTCTTGGAAGTCGTTGTATGTGGTGGACCCGGCTTTGAAGCTTTTGGGGGCCCATGCTAAGAAGCTTAGTGCAGAGGGGAAGGGAATCTACAATGCTGTCGGAGGTGATGAGGCCAATACCAAGAGATTGACCAGCTTCTACCTGTATAACGTTGAGCCTATAGTGCACGATGCCCCGGAATACGATACTGACATGAGATCGATGGATGTGGACGGTGGTTTGGACAGGGAAAAGAAGCTTAAGGCCAACTCTGTGCTCAGGAATTTGAGTTTGTTTGGCAACGACAAGAAATCGTCAGATATGATCGAGTTAAAGAAGAGAATCGAATTCTTCTTGCCACCCAAAGACATTATTTTCAATCTTGTCGACAAGTTTTTCAAGACGTTGTACACTTTTATGCCCATTATCGATGAGGCAGATTTCATGGTTCATTTGGACAAGCTTTTTGAAGGCACCAACATGAACGAAAGGTGTTCAGACTTGAAGGTGGATACCAGGCTAGATTTTGCACACCTTGGTATTTTGCTTATTATCTTGAGATTGACCTATTTGGCGTTGTTGCCTGTTAACACTTGGTCACAAACAAGTTATAGAGGCGTCAAGAGCGAAGAGCTAGAAGACATGAATTATCTAATGTCCCATCAGGTCGGCATAGATGCTGTCAGATTATCTCAAGATTGTGTGAACGTATTCAACTTGTTTGGAACTAACAATTTGTCCATTTTCCAACTACTCTTGATGACTAAAATGTATTCCATTTTGGGACCTGAAAAAGGTGACGGAACAGAACAAGGTGAAGCCCAGATGCTTAACGCCATTTTGTTTCAAATGGCTTATTCTTTGGGCATTAACAGGGATCCGGATAATACGGCTGTAGTGCAAAGTCCAAAGGTGAAGAACTTGGTCAGAAAAATGTGGTTACATCTACAGATTTTGGATATCAATCATAGCTTGGAGTACGGCGATCCTTTGAATATCAACAAGTTCACATTCGACACCAAATATCCTATATTCAACAGAGTAAGCTCGAATTTGGTCAACTTCAAAAGAGAAAGAGTTGTGGGTGAATGCTATATGTTCGTGAGTGCATGCTATAAACCATTGATTGGCTTCGTGAGTGAGCTTCTTGACGTCAACACTAAAGTCAAGGCTACAACCATTTGTAGGAAGCTCCGATTGTTGAGAAGTGCCTTGTTCGATCCCCCAGATGGCCTCGTAACTTCTTGGCTTAAGAAGATTGATGATGCAGATGAAGAATCAAAACCACTCCTCAACTTGTCCAAATACAAGGTCCAATTGCAGTTGTCACATTTCATTTGTGCCATATACTACCATTTATTCAACACTTTCGAAAAACGTGGATTGCACGAAGTTGCCTTCTTCTATCTTTTCAACTTGTTGAACAAGATTCTATTATCTTTATTTCCGTTCTATTTTGAGTTGTCTTTGAACAATGTTGAGCCAACGATTGATTTCGTTTTGGTACCTGGCGTACAATCTTTATTGCACAAGTCAACTTTAGTGTTGATGTCTTTATTGGTGAGGATTAAAAGTTACGTTATTACTGCGATCAACGATCAGAACCACATGGCCTCGATGGTAGCTGATGAGAAGTACAGGAAGAATTTCGAGAACATATGTGAATTGTTCCACAAGTTGGTTGAGATTAGTCATGCATTGGCCACAATTGCTGAAGCTTACAGTAAAAAGTACTATTATTCTTGGATGGTTGCCAGAATAAGTAAATTCTTATTGAATATCCTCACGACTCCTGAATTCAAGGAAAAGATTTATACTCCACTAATTTCGCTTCCTATCTTGAGGGATACTGAAAAAGTCAACAAAATGAATGAAGCGTTGGACTTGTGTTTGGAGACGAAGCACAGGATATCAGAACAAAATCCTAATGTTGGAACAGAGTACGTTAAGAATCATGCTGACTTATTTGACTTTGATGTTGGCAATGGTCAGCCGTTGGACCCATTCAGCATTCATGGCATAAGTAACAAATATAACTCCAACTCTGACTCCCCCTTAAATGACGGCTCATCCTTTGGCAAGAGCACGTCCGACGAATTGACCAATTCCACCAATTCTGACTTTGGCGAACTTCCTGGTGCAATTCCAGCTACAGAAATCGACAATATTTGGTTACAATTACTCGGGGTTCGTGAGAACCCAGTCAGTGAAGCTGATGACTTTTTTGGGTACGATATCCCACAAGTTAGCTTCTCCTTACCCGAGGCAATGCAAGTCAACAAACAAATGGGCAATATGAATATCCAAGGTGACAACTTAAATGCCAATCTCCCCTGCGCTTCCATTGCCAAAACAATACCCCCAACCTGTGAACAAACTCAAAAGAGCGTCGACGCTTACCTTTTGGAAGAATTGTTTGGTGATTTCTCCTAAGAACCCAGCTCTAGTCTTAGCAATGTAAATAGAAGACTTTATGCCTTATGAACACTTATTATAGTATTTACTGTTCTGTAAAATTGCGTACAGGCAGTGATACCGGTATCGTCGCTAAGAGTGGCGGTAGAAAGTCTTAAGGCAGGTTTACCTGCCAGAATTGCTATTGGACTACTTTCAAGAGAAATACAACCCAGCTATTGTCTGAAAACTCAGCACAGAGTGTGCTGTCAACCTTTTATAGTAGTAATCTGAAGAGAAAAAATATATTCGTACGTAGTCAATAAACGGCAAAATCAATTCAACAAGTTGTCTATTGAGCTCTTTCTTAAGCTCAACAATGTCTTCGTAGCATCTCTCTCTTCGTCTGTATCCCCATTTATAACGAGCAGTTTTGGTGCTGTTTTGAAAAGCTTCTTATGCGGGAAAGACAATGCCGGATCAGGCAACTGGAACTTCGAGTTGTACCTGGATCTACTTGGAGGCATGTCTGGCGTTACAATGGGGCTAGGGAGCTGGAAAGAATATTCGTCGTCTTCATCGTCGTTGCTGATGTTTGGGTCGGTATTGGAGGTGATATCGAGGGGATATCGCCCATCTCCGCTGGCACTGAAGGCTGATGAATTGTTACGATTCCTCGGATTACTATTGTTACTCAAAGAGCTTCTGTTGCTGGCCACCGAACCTGAACTTGTAGTGTCTTCAGAATTGTCTAGCTGAACACTAGCGTCTTTAAGCAAATCCTTGAAGCTGAAGTCTGTGTCGATGTTTCTGTACTCGTTGACATTCAATGGAAACTTGGTGAAATCACTATTGAACTCAAAGTCGGGGACCGTTTGCCTTAGTAGTTCCAGCTGTTTCTCTATCAAGTGATGGAGGTACAAGATATATTCGACAGAAGATTTCAAGATCGTTAGCTTGTACATTCCATCAATTTTGGAGCTGTTGTTGGAAGATTTCTCTCCAGTGCTTTTGCTGGTCCTACAGGCTGGGATCAAATACTTCAAGGCCTCAAACTCCCGGTTTATCTTGACCCTTCTTCTCTTTTCAATAATCGAGTGTAGCTGCTTGGTCTCGATCTTCCTCTTTGCCAATTCTTCTTCATTCACATTGGTGGTGGATCTTCTTCTTTTCTTCTTAGAATCCCCCGTTGTCATCAAGGGAGAAGCAGAGGGAGTCTCAGAAACAATGTGGGAACATGTGTCATCTGAAGGTGTACCATCATTGTATCCAGTTAAAATCTCAAAGTTCCCATTCTCCTGGTCCAACTCTTTGTTGAGCTGAATAATGGTTGTTTTCAACACTGGAGGCTTTGGGAGATTATAGTTGGGCATAATAATAACAAGCTAATACGCTGGTTCAACTAGATTAAAAAATTTGAGCGTTTTCCCTAGTGTATGTGTTTTATTTATAAGGTTGTATAGATTCAAGGAAGCACGCTGAACGTGGTACTATTAGAACGAGACAAAATACCTAAAACGCTTTGCAATTGTAATTGTTAAAGTAATAAAAGGGGGTAGTGTATGGATATAAACTATCCAACGTGTGACAAATTAGATAGACACAACTGTAAGATTGAAGCACGAGTTTGTGTGTTCAGCTCGTGTGACAGGATTTTGAATTTAAACTATTCGACATGTTTGGTAATATGCTTCACCACGTGGGGAAACCTTTTTTGGCGGTGTGTGCAACTCATATTTTGCAGCCATGATAATCTACAACACGCGGACAGGATCGGACGGACGCAAGAATGGATAAGAGGAGGGTTCGGACGGGCATAAGAACGGAGGTTTACGATGGGCATAACAACAGGTGTTTACTATGGACATAAGAATGGATGGGAGCGAAGGAGGAATCCGATGTAGAAGGGTGTGCAGGGCTTTGTATATAACTTGTAGGCTGATAGGGAAATTGGTTGATGTTCAATGAGTGCAAGTGGGCTGGGAGGATTCTGATTATAGAGTGTAGAGTCTAGGACCCTGGTGGGCATGTTGGGTGTGGTTATATTTTTGTCTAGGCGAAGCCATCTCTCAGGTCCGAGTCGTATGAGTGTAAACTAATAAGAGCATTTGTAGATGCGAACCGGTGCCAGTCGTCCCGTGTCGGTAGCAGTTCTCACCAGTACCAACAGACGAGGCTGGACCACGGATAGGTAATCACCTCGGAGAACCAGTGTGTAGATGCTGTACTTGCACTGAACTAGAGTATACAGTAATTGAGGCACTCACCGGACTCGCTAAACTTGCTAGACCAGTCTAACAGGATGCTGCATCCGACCATGAGCCACAGCTACCCACTTTATAAACGACAAACAATCCACAAGCACGGACTGATAATCTTTTACCAAGGCTAGTACGCAAACACATGACTCACAAAGCCTCATATCTATAGGTAGTTGCCATTAGGGCTTATCTTCACCTCTAGGGCTTTTCTTCACTTCTAGGGGTTTCTACGAGGTTGTTTTCTTCTTTGTTGTGTTGCAGTTCCTTACTGGATTTCCATTCATTATCGTTATAGACCGTTTTGATGCCCTTTATGTAACTGGGAACATCGTCCCTACTTCTCATCAACTTCTCGTGCTTGTCCTGTTTGTTGTTGTCCTTGATATCCTCCCTCAGAAGTCCCAACTCCGTCAACTCTAGTTCATAGTCTGTGTCGAAGTCCGAGTCCCCGTGCTGATCAACTCCATTGGGTTGTGCTCCCCCACTATGCCTATAGTCAATTTCGTAGCCTTCCCATTTATCACGTTTGGCATCGTAGTTATTTTGCAGAAACCCTTCGCCGTGCTTGGAATAGCTATGATCTTTGACTTCCTCCTTCTGCCCTCCTTTGTACCACGGAGTTTCCTTGATGTACTTGGGAATGTACTTGTTATCTTCCATCGTAGTCGTCGATAGCTACAAATTTCACCTCATCGCAATGCGCACTTACATAGAGCTTGTCTTGGTTGATTCGTATATTTTCTATTCTACAGTGCCGGCCACGGTGACCATACAAATGACTTCCCCACCTCTGTGTGTGGGAGCTTTATGCAGTTGTTTTTAACAAGGGGACTAAAATCCTTTCCATTCGTCTTCATCGTCTTCTTCTTCGCTGTGTTCCTCTTCATCACCAAACCACCATTTTTTGGCCCTGGGGTCTTTTAAAATGTCTTCGGTTATCTTTTCTCTGTATGTTCTTAACTTGGCAGTCTTGCTCAAGTCCTGGAAAAGCTGTACCATCCCCACAGGTATGTCTTCGTCTTCGAAATTCTCCAACTCGTCCAAGTATATATCACATAAATGGTAGGGAATTGCCATGTTTTTGGTGAGATACAAGGGCTTTTTCATGAAAGAGTTAAACTGGTCTATGTACTTCTTGTCCCAGTTATTGTTTTTCAAGTAAGTGAAGTTATATCTCAAGATTCTTCTGATTAACATATAGTACTTGTCCATTCTCCACTGATCAATACCGGCCCACTCTTTAATAAGGATCACCCAGAACCCCTCATTATACTTGACCCAGTCCTTGACCTTCACACTGCTATTGTTGAATATTCTAGCAAGGTTTTCACTGAGGTCCTGTTGGTTTTCAGAGCCATCGCACAACCACATCGAGTAGTACAACCCTTTCCAGAGTTTTTCAACTTCTATCAACGCCAATTTGAAGCCGTTGACACGGACATAGTTTTCCAAAGACTCTACAGCCTCTTGTCTGGTCTCCTCGTGGGTAGAGGCCAACGCCTTAACTAATTTGCTGGACATATGTATTTCACCTACAATGAAAAAAAAACTTTTGTAGAGATGTGCTCGCGAACGCAGTGGATTTTCTGGAGAGAGACCAAAAGGCAACGTACCAACGTAATATATATATGTATTTGGCAGATATACACATTAAAGAATTGAGTTTTGCATGATCCCGCAAGCTATGTTTGATATACGGTCGGGGCCAGCGACTTGAGGTGGGTTTAAACAATCAAGTATCTGATTGGGATGTGCAATAACTTGACAGCGTATCCAACAACACCCATCATAATGAAACCCACACCAACGGCTTTGATGATTTTGAAGTACTCTTTCTGGTCGGGTTTTTGGCAACGCTTGACGAAGGCAGTACCGTCCTTGAGGAACTCTGTGGGAACCTCAGTTAATTTTTCGAATCCTTCAGCCATGTTTTCTTGATTATCTGGTCTTTTGAAAATATTGTTCACTTTTCATCAACGCGATAAACTACCAGCACTGGTGCGCACACGCTCAAACTTTCAATGGTAATGGGAGGACTTGTATGTGTATTCTATATATGCTGTAGGAGTTAAAATAGCTCCAAAAAGCCGTCGTTATCCTCACGTTGCTTTATCATTTCCTGTGTCCTTTTTGCTTCGAGATCTTTGAGCAATTTAGGTAGTTTCTGGTTGAAGTACTCGGTGGCCTCTGCTCTCATAGCACTGTCCAAGCACCATTCATTAATTAGAGGAGTCACTTGGCCAACTAGTTGGTTGTCCAACTTCCAGTCGATGAGACCCTTGAGTGCTTGGGTGTATAGGCTTTGGATAGACGATAAAGTGTTGTTAATGCCGAGATACTTGAAGTTGAACGATTGTTTAGAGACGCTGAATTGATAATTGTGCTTGTTCAACAACTTCAAGAATTCAAACATATCCTCTTCACTTCCCAGTCTCTTGAGAAAATGCCAGTAAACCTTGTATGCAGTAACAGAGAATCTGGTGTTTGATTCATTATAAAGCGACCATATTTCCTTCATGATATTAGCTCTTTTTGCTGCAAGGTCCTTTGTGAATTGCAAGTACCTTTCGTAATCAAAATTGGCATCCGACATGAGCTCCTTGAGATCTGAGTGTTTCACATCCGGGTTAAAATTTTTAATGTAGTAGTCCAACACCATCTTCTTGTTGAACTTGGTGGTCAAGTCTGTCCATTTGAGTAGATTACCCCAGAAAAACGTAGAGTCTGAACCATCCAAATCGATGCCGAAATGGGTCTGGAATGCATTTATGAACTTCATCGATTCAAAGTATCTTTGGTTGTATGATAGAGCTACTACCAAAGAGTTCAACACCTTGATGTCGGGAGTGGCTTTAGTGAGGACCTTCTCACCTTGAGAGTTGACCCCATATACTTCGTGAATTAGTCGAAAGATACTATCCACTTTCTTGTAGTAACCAAGACACAAAATGACGTTCTCCATTTGGGAGTGGATACTATTGTGCTCTAGATAGGAAGCCAACAATTTCCCAAAAGGCTTTCGTTGATAATAACCCTGGGCGACCTTCACATCCATTTTAAAAAGATCATTTCCGTACACTTCCCACAAACGAGGATCTCCTCCGGCAATTTTGAATCTTATATCCCACATCTTGTGTGTGTACTGATTCAAGCCAAATTGGTTGTCGAATCTATCGAACCACTTGTTGGCCAAATCGATTTTGTTGTTGGCATACTCAAACGTGATGAGGTTTTCGAAGTCACCTACATTTAGCAAAGTGCCGGTGGAATAATTGGGCTTGTAAAATTCGGTTCGGAGGTCCTTGCTGTATATCGAAATGTGGTGATCAAAGAGTAGCTTGGAGTACAAGTCTCTCAATCTGGATCTCCAGGAATCGCACTTGCTCTTCAATGCGTTTATTTGAGAAGCAGGTGCCTTGGACTGCTTGGCTTTGATGAGATTCATCAATAAACTGACCTGGTGGTCCATGAGCTTGCCAATGAAAAATGTGATTTCGGATCGGCTCAAGTGCTTTGCTTGACGATTGGATATAACTGCCTCTATTGCTTCCAACAAGCTTTCAAAATGCCCTCCGTTGAGCAAATTGTGTATCTGGTATTGGACGTAAAGCTTGTGCTCCACTATGGAATTAAAGTGTGCTTTGGATAAGCCCTCTAAAAACTTAGCTGATGAGGCCTGAGAAATATGCTGCTGAACAGTTGTAGGTTTCAGGATTTGAGGAGAATTCGTACGCACCTCTGCAGTGTACTCTCCATATGCGGCTACCGGAGCTTGGGTAGAGAGCAACCTCCTACAGGGCCGTATTCCATACTTGATCATATTGTTGAAAATTTTCAGCTCGAGTTTTCGCAATAGTTTTAAACATTTGAAAAGTTCTGCATAGAATTGAAGACATATAAACTAAAACTTACTAGGAATGTTGTTGATGTGAATAGCATTGTAGTCGGCGATGTTCAACAAACCGTCTCTCACACCGCCTCCATTGTTCATGAACTGGAGGGAGTCCTTGGTACCCTTGATGGCCCATTGAGTGTTCTGGTTGATGTCCTTTCCAAGCTCATAACAGTATTCGTAGGCAGACTTCAAGTCGGGACACACTTTACTGAGCAAACCAATTTCGTAGGCATCTTCGGAGCTGAATATCTCGCCGGTCAAAGCGTACTGGTTCAACTTGGACTTGTTGCTGACAAGATATGGGAGTCTTTGTAAGGAGCCCATATCAGCAACGATTCCAATCTTGATTTCTCTGATCGACAACTTTGCCCCCTCGACGGCAACCCGGATGGAGCAGGCGGCTGCAATGTCGATAGCTAAACCGTAGCAGACTCCGTTGAGCAAACAGATGGTAGGGGTTCTGATTCTGGCCGGGGTAGATATGGCCTCTTGGAACTCGATAATGTGTTTGTGAAGAATGTCGTACTTCTGCCTAGTGGACAAGGACGCATCGTTGCCAAGCAGCAACAAACTTCCAGCACTCTTCAAGTTCAAGCCACTGCAGAAGGCCTTTTCGATGGGCGAAGAAATCAAGATGAGGTTGGTGTCTGAGTCCTTGTCCAACTTCTCCAACAACTCCTGGTATCCTCTCCAGGTCGACTCTGAGAACGCATTGAGAGATTTGGGATTGTTGAACTGAAGGTTGATGTAGCCGGGTTCGATCTCTTCCACGATGAACTCTGGGTGTTGGTAATCTTGTTTATTGAATGGCATTGTCTATAGAACTAAAACCTGGGGTTCCCGCACTTCTTATAGTTTTGTTTCTGGACCACGGCTTGAAAAAAACTGTGCACATGAAGGATTTCGCCAACTTGTGAATGTCGGAGTACGATAAATCTCGTATCAATGGCAGCTAAATAACCTTCCCAGAGCATACTCAAACTGTGTACCTGCCGTTTGAGCCGGACTGGGTTTCGGCTTGTAGGCCCTCTATCATTCTCTGTTTAATGAGGCCATTGGCTTCCTCTACAGAGCCTCTGGTCAATCCTTCGACTAGCAAGTAGAGTTTGGGAGGCCCGTCTTTCTTGGGTTTTCCGCTGGCATAGAACTGCCCCTTATGGGTGATCGAAGTGGACGTAGCCTCGATAATCTTGGAGATGCTTTCCCTGTTCGAGACATACCATCTTACCTGCTGTGGAAGGTCGTTTATGGTGATTCGAGAGTGGAACTTAGACCTGTCTGGTCCCGAGGAATCAGCCGGTACACCTTCGACAATATTGAAGTCAGGCAAACCCCCTGCAAATACTTGAGGAGCAGCGGGGACTGAAGGGTTGTTCGGCACTGTTATGGGCGTGGAGGATTTTTCTTCGTATGTTCGGCGTTCCAAATCCTTGGTGGTATCTCTTTGCTGTTGAAGCTTCTCTAACCCCTTCCCACCAAATCCAGATGAATACTTCTCTTTACCGACCTTGACTTTGGCAAGGAAATCTTCGCTTATTTTCTGTAATCTGCTGTCTATAGGGGGAGGAATCACCTTTACAAGATCAGTTATGGCTCTCTCCTGCTTATCTGTGATAAAGGTGAGAGCTGTGCCTTTCATCCCTGCTCTACCAGTTCTACCCACTCTGTGGATGTAATCTTCCAAATGACTAGGGGCATCATAGTTGATCACGAGATCTAAGCCTTTAACATCAAGTCCCCGTGCCGCTATAGACGTTGCAATCAAGATGTTGAGACCGGAGTCTGGTGCCGAGAACTCTTTGATGGCAAACTTTCTGTCAATCTGGTCTTTTCCTCCGTGGAGAGATACACAGTTGTAGTCACTCGATACTAACTGGACCATCAACAGATCAGCCAGATCTTGTTTTTCGACGAAAATCAACACTTTGGAGTGCTTATTCAGCTCAATGAACTCATCGAGGGATTCTACGAGCTTCATGAACTTCCTTCGGTTGATTTCTTCGTCGGACAAGGTGCCAACTTCAAATAGTTCTATCTTCTGTACAATCTCACTAGCAACAATGTTGATACCTCCTACTACGATTTCCACTGGATTGTTCAATCCATGCTTAGCCAATTTCTCGAGCTTCCTTGGGAAAGTCGCCGAGAACAAAACAGTTTGCCTGTCAGGTCTGATCTGTGATATGATTTTGTTGACCTGTGGCTCGAACCCCATATCGTACATTCTGTCAGCTTCATCCAAAACCAAGTAGGTAACTCTCTTTAAGTTAGTAACTCTTCCGCTATTTACGGTCAATAAGTCTATCACTCGGCCAGGTGTGCCCACAATAACCTGTACACCCTTTTTCAACTCGGCAATCTGAGACTCTATATTGGAACCTCCATAACAACAACACGAGCTAATGGATTTACTGAAGTTGGATATTTCCTTGTTCACTTGAAATGCCAATTCTCTAGTAGGAGTCAATATCAATGCAATAGGACCGTCCCCAGCTTTTAGTGGTTCCTGGTCTTGCACATGTCTAATCATGGGTAGTACAAAAGACAAAGTTTTACCTGAGCCAGTTTTGGCGACTCCAATGATATCTCTACCAGACATGATAGCAGGCAACGCCTGGCATTGTATAGGAGAAGGTTTCTCGTAGTTTAAGCTTTTGAACGTCGATACTAAATTGGATGATAATCCTAGTTGGGACCATTTAGTAACTGGAAGAGGACAGAGATTGCCTCTCACCTTGATGTCACCTAGGCCCTGTCGTAATTCTTCTATCTGGGTTGACGAGAGAGCATCGAATTCCTTTGGGGGCTTGTAAAAGACCTTCCTGAAGGGCTTGTAGTGAATGGATGAATGATCAATCAGCTCTAGAGCTTTCTCTCTCTCTTGAAGCTTCTTGAGTTTGGAAGACAATAGGTTTGTTTCTGTGTCAGAAGCGTTTTCAAGCTCCTCTTCGTCTTCCAACTCCGTATTCAATTGCAAGCCTACTTTGGAAGATGATGCATTTTTGCTGATACTTTGTATGAACAGGTCTAGATCATCTTCGTCGTCGTCTGCAGCATTCACTTCAGCAGCACTTTGTGGCTCGGTGGTGGTCAAGGACGGTTTTTTAAACTTTGGCCCGGCATCCTCTGCTTCATCTTCATCATCAAAAATTGACCGCTTGAGTGTATCCTGTTTGGACTTTTGGACTTTCTTCAACGTCAAGAGAGGCTTTGATTTGCCTAAAGATCCTGTGGCAATATCGGAACCAGCCGAATCGCTTGAGTCTGCGGTTTTGCCTTTTCTTTTCTTCTTCATCCATTCTTCAACTCTCTTCTGTCGTTCCAGTTTCGCTTGCTCGTCATTTTCATTCTCCTTTTGTAGTCTCTTCTGTTTCCATGCCGCAAGCTTCTCTTGCCTTAGCCTGTGCTTGTTTGCCTCGTTAGTAGAATTCATTGCACTTAATTTGGTGATGTTTACCTACTACTGTTTGAGATGAGATGGGAATTACTAGGAATCGCGGAATTATATTAGGCGAAGGTATTATACAATGTATATTGATGCAGTTCATATCTAGTTTATAATGCAGTAGTCACCGTGACAGTCTGGGAATTGTAGAGAAGAACGGGAGGTAAATTATGCAACCAGATCGACAAATTGTTCACATACTCAAATGACTCTTGGTCGTCCAAATGGGTGTTGAGAGATGGGGCAGGCAAAGTCGAGAAGATCACACTGGTTTGGTTCTTGGGAGAATGCAACTTCATCAATTCGTTTAAGATGATGTGCTGGCCCTTTGCGGGGATATTGTCGAATGAGAGGTCCTTGAGTTCTTGCTGCAACTGCTTTTGAGTGATGATTACTGGCTCTTCAAAAGTCAAATCTGCTGGGTCCCGTTCGGTGTCAACGGCAGATGCAGGCACGCTTATCAAGGGAGAGCTCTTCTTTGGTCCTAATCTTGATGATCTCTGTTGAGTCGATCTCGAGTTTAGAGCAGGCAAGTTCGTGGTGCTCGAGTTTAAGGATGGGATATCCATGTCGTCGCCTTCGGCAGCAAGAAATTGGGGGGTTTTTAGTTGATGGATGATTCCATCGTCATTGGTTATGATAGAAGGTGACTTCAAACCACCTCCCATATTGAGTTTTCCATACGATTTCTTCTTTGATTGGAGGCTAAAGTAGTCAACCTTATCGTCCTTCGGATCTTTTTCATTGGGAGTATTCAATAAGCTGTGTTCCAGAGAATTGAGGAGGTTGGATCCGTCGTCGATGAATACGATGGACTGTTTTGAGATGTCGTTCTCGTCATTCTTGGAACCCTCGATGTCCTCATCATCTTCATTGTCCTGAAACTGTGCATTCGGTGTTTTCAAGGACACGAAGTTCGGTTTCAAGTTTGATCGAGAAGACTTGACCGACAATTGGTCTGAAGCAAGGTGCTCGGTGAACTTCAAGTTCATTTTATAATTGGCCGGCACTGTTGGGGCTTTGTCTAGAGTCTTTGGGTCTACATTCTGCGATACCTTGGGTATTTCGTTGGTGCCTTGGAAGTACGTTGCCGAACTCATGCTAGTTTCCTCTTCTCCTTTAACGACTTCATCGTCCTCATCGTCATCAGAACTAGACAGTTCCTCAGCGCTGTTGTAGTTCAAGATCCCGCCACGCATGTTGAAACTCAAAGATAAACCTTTGTCATGTAAGTTCGAGATGGTATCCCTTCTCTGTCTTCCGTTACCTCTCTTTGAAGTATTGCTACGGTTTAAGCCAAGGCCCTTATATTCGTCATTACCGTACCACGTAGCCTGATCGACCTTTTTCTTCAACTTCTGTTTTTCAATTTGGGTCAATGTCTCTCTCGCATTAGACAAGTTCTTCCACCATTGATCATACTTCAAAATCTTGTCGATTTTGTCATAAGCCAACTTGTTGCTGGAATTCTTGGTGTAACCTTTGACAATGTAATTGTACGAATTCAACGACCCATCGTTCAAACAAATGGCTTTGACCTTTGCATCTATTCTTAGGTTTCTCAACAAACTGCCTAGTCTCAGCTTCTCCTCTGGGATTTCGGATTTGTCCTCAACAAACACAATAACTCTTAATTGGTGGTTGTTGTACTTCCATTCAGGTACTGACGAGAGAATGGATCCTAGCTGAAGAATCAATGTGTACGTGTCGAAATTGGTGGAAAGCACAGACATTCCATCAACGACATTGATGGAGCTCATTTGAACTGGATACAAGTCAATGAATTTCTTCTCTGACCTCTTTGGTTGTCTCGACTCTCCCCACAACTTGGACCATAAGCTTTGATTGACCAAACTTGGAACCTCCAACGAAGTGAAGTTGGCTGCCACGGCTACTGAACTCTGCATGATGACTAAGTCTTCAACCACTTGTACCCACTGGTTCATTGAAACTTGTTGTTCTTCTCTACAGTCATCAGTCGGCAATTGGTTGAACTGAGACTTGGTTTTAAATGATGACAAGGGCATTTGCAAACCGTGTTTAGCGAAATCAAAAAACCCCAACACCGTAATGTTGGGCTTCATTCCTCCCAATCCAGATCCCAAATAAACGTTTCGTACACCCCAAGGTAGCGTGGGACCCAAAGCTATTTGAACAAATGCTTTGACGTTAGCCATGTCTCTTAATTTGACCCATGCTGATTTTTGTTTGTTTACCTCTTTATAGGCAGTTATGCTGAACTCCGAGTCGTTTTCACGTTCACTTTTGGTGATAGTATCGTCATTCAAAATGACCACATGTCCTAAAATGTATAACCCACCCTTCTTCAAGTGGTTGCAAAAACCGATTAGGTTCCAACTTGATCTTGGATTGTCACATAACAATAGAATTTGTGGCCTCCAATACTTGACGTTCATATCGACCTTTAACCTCAATAGGTACTTTCTCACTTGATGGTATATCAATAGCTGGGAAATATCACCAAACCTGGATGGGGGTGTTGAATAGTGTATAAGGACGATGAAAATGAACAACATCAAGATCACGAGGCTCGCAGACATACCATCAACAATAAACATGGCTATAACCGAAAGTAATGAGCCACTGAAGGCGGTCTGAACATTGAAGTATTTGAATGAAGGTCTAAAATTTGGTGCTGACCCAACCTTCAATAAGAAACAGGCCAAGTTCGTCACAATGAAAGTCATCAAAAATGCCATCGTAACGAAAACAGCAATCTGATTAATGTCGGCAAACAAAAAAAGCTGTGCCAACAACCAAGTGATGGAAATGGCTAACCAGGTTGCCTTATTTTGCTCAGAAGGAGACTTCTTTTTGGTGTAAAACGGGGAAAGCCCAGGAATGATTTTGTCGTTTGCAATTGCATTCAACAAAGAGCCGGCCCCCACGATACCCATGATCACCGAAAATAAAGAAGTAGACAACTCACCAATGATGATAATGTACCCTTGCAAGTTCACAGTTTGTATGACCTTGATATCTTTGTACAACAACTGTCTGGGAACTGCACAGCCAATCGACAAGATCACAACTGCGTACAATATGAACGTCAACCCCAAACCCTTGATGGTTCCCTGAGGAATGGATTTGGAGGGATCTTTCAAGGCGCCAGACATGGAAGCACCCGCATAGATACCTGAAGTGGCTGGGAAGAAAATGCCAAACAAGTCTCTGAATGTCTCCGGGGTATCCAACACAGATCCAGCTGCTCCCTTCGTGAATTTGGGGAGCAAGTTGTCCTTGAAAACGCTCCAGCTCAAGCCCACTTCGTAGATTCCATCTAGATAAACCGTTTTTGAACGAAGAGTAGATAACGGGATAGAAAGCGTGGATAGAAGCAATACAATGAGTAGATACAAGGCTGTCTTGGAAACCACATTGGCACCCACAAAGGCAATTCCTGTGCAGAATGCCAACAATATTGTCGAGTAGAGAAGAGTCCAAAAGTACCCCACGGGTAATAACTGGTACAAGTCGCCGTCAATGCGGCCAAAATTCACCAAAAGAGACTCGATGAAACCAACCACGTTCAAAGAGCTGTTCAAGATCTGGCCGATGAAAAAGATGATACCAATAGCACCTCCAAACTCGGGCCCCAAAGATCGGGAGATCATATAGTAAGCACCTCCACCCTTGACAGTTCCATTGGTAGCAATGGCACTAACGGACATCACCGTCAATACGTCGATAAGGTACGAAAGCACAAGCAAACCGAGAGTTCCAACCACTCCCATTTGTCCCACGATGAACCCGAATCTCAAGAACATTAAGATCGATAAGACATTGAGAGATGTGGGGACAAACACTCCCAAAAACGTCCCCAATTTCGGGGAATCTCCTTCAATAGGTGTTCTGGTTGGAGACAGATCACGTGCGGTCTCATCCCGGCTTGCACCATACCTGGAAGGAGGCCTCAATAGATGCGTTGATTCGGTTGAATCATTCATGATGATATGGCCTTGGAGAAATTCGTTGGTAATGCGAACGAAAATCGCAACCATAAGAGAGAGAGAAGAAAGTGGTCCCCAGAAGGGGTAAGGGGGCGTGATTGTGGGGCTGGTGTGGATGGGTGCTACTTTGAGCGAGTTTTCGGGTGCCGTTTTGATTCTCCTTCTGTTGCAGTCAAATTTTGCAGTCAAAGGAAAAGTGCCCTGAAGCCCAATCCTATACTAGTTGATATCAGCTTTAGCAATAGGAACGTTCATAAGAGAAGGTTAGAACACTGCTATCAAAACTTTCTTGCAACCACGCCTTATAAATCCGAATGCATCATGCACCAGTTGGTGATTGAGAGATAAGTGTATGTAATATTGCGGTGGTAACAGGCAACAGACCTCTCGGACTATTGCTCGTTGTGCCGCAAAACTGCAGCTGCCGAGTCAACAACAACCGAGACTATACTTGTTTACATATGTATAGGTACCTTTGGGTGCGTTCGGTGCCACCTCTGGCGCACAAGGAACAACCTTTTGGGCCCCTTTGTACTTCGAGTTAGCCGAAGGAATTCCAGTAGACTCGCCCAAAGATCTACCACCAAGTGTCGCAAGGTCCGCGGCCCACGCAAACAGACAGGGTTAATCCGAACAAACGATCTCCGAAGATCAATAGGTAGGTCGGCTCACCTGAATCGCAAGGAGGGGAGGCATGCATAACCGCTGACACATAAACGGTGTAAACGGTACATTGTGCGTACACCTAATTAATGCTCAACCAGATGAGGCTGTCATAAGAGGAAACATCACCAAGACAGAGATGCATCGACCCATACGCGCTAGGAGGTAAAACTGACACTCTCCATCCTGTTTTTCCTGATGGTCTCCAATCGGACCAAACGTATTATCATAATCTTTTTTCCTGCCGCTCTCAATTAGGAAAAGGTGAGTTTATCTTTATCCAATAAGAATGAAATCTAATCGACCTCACCGCAAAACCTCTCCATTCAGGTATAAACGGGACGGCTATCGCACGACCCCTGGGATTTTGGCTAATCACCAGAACAATTAATATATTTCTGTCGTTACACCAAGTTGACCCTCCTGTCAAACTACCTGCCGTAGATATTTGCTTTTATATCAGTTAAATTTGTCTCAGCCTGACCCTGCTGTTTTTATCCCTCAAATTATTTGCTTGTGTTCAGACAGTGGTTGAGATTTCATCAGTATCCCCGTTTCGCTCCTTCAAGTAATTCCCGTTAATCCTATCCTATGAGTGAATACAGCGATTCGAATAACATATACTCGTTGATACATAACGACTCCACCACCAACCAGATTTGGAAGCTTTATAACAAGGCCAAAGACTCCTTGCCTTATCGAACCCGTATGGAGAATCTTACCTGGAGAATGATGCACATAAACTCCCAGAAGCTTAAGTCGAAGCCCATCTTAGATCCTTCGGCTGACGACTTTGATTACATCGCACACATCAAGAAAATGGGCCAGGAGCTGAGTGAGTACAACCAGATGTTCGACAACCTCGAGTTTCCTCCGCTGGGGATCCTGGACCTGATATTGGAGACCAACCATCGATTGGCCATGGACATCGACGAAAACCAAATGCTCAGTAGCCACGACGAGAACCACATTCTCAATAGCCATCCCCATCTCGCTCACAACGACGACAGTCATCACACTATGGCACCTGGCTTATCCCAGAGTCTTCAAGATCACCACATGCACGGCATCCATAATGATTCGGGCAACCATCATGATTCCCACCCGTCTCAGTGGATGGACAGCCATTTCCACTCCGGCCGTGAAAGCTTGGTCCATACCCCCGACTTCCAAAATTTCAGCAACGGCAATACCAGCGACTTTTCCAGCTCGGTGCCCACCAATCATCTTCATAGCGTAAGCCACCAGAACTTGAACCTCATACAATCGCAGACGTTGGAGTTTGACGACTTTGACCTTGCTCCCGACTTCAAGGACTTGGAATTGGACTTGCACTCCCACCAAAATAGCATCGTGAACTTGAGTGAACTAAATTCAAGTGCTGCTCCACCTCTGCTCCAGCACACTCCCAGTTTGGCCAACATCCACCACCAGAAAATGCTTTCTCGAGAAGTACCCGGCAAAAATAGAGATACATCGTCCCAAAACCAGTCCCCTATCCACTTCACTTCGTCATCTTTGCCCAATACTTCCACCATGTCCAAGTTCCACTCGCCATTGCACTTTGACGACACCAACTATTTCGACAACTTTAACAAGGAGCGGAAGTTTGATATGAATGCATCCTTGAAGCCCAAACCTAAGCGAACTAAGACCAAGAAGCTAAAGTCCATCAGTCCAGACAGCTTCAGTAACAGTGCAGGCACTCCCACAAAAACTACCCCGGTTAATGCCAATACCAGCAATGGTGGCTCCAACTCCAAATTATCCAATGCTGACATGCTGAATCAGAATGTCTCATGTACCAATTGTCACACGAAAACCACTCCCCTTTGGAGAAGAAACCCCGAAGGTCAACCTCTTTGTAATGCCTGTGGGTTGTTCCTTAAACTTCACGGGGTGGTCAGACCGCTAAGCTTGAAGACAGACGTCATCAAAAAGAGACAGAGAAACTCCAACTCTTCCAAAAAAATCACTTTCAAAGACGGTGATGACTTGAATCCAACTAGTGTTGTAGGAGGCGGAGCCCAAACCGGCATGGGGCCCAGCAACGGCCCCATGGAGAAAGAACGAGACAAAAAGTCTCCCAGAAAGAGAAGACCTGTGAATATCCCCAATGTCCCGTCGGGCCCTCTATACAATCAGTCGGTTGCACATTCCAACAACTCATCTGCGTCCGCCAGCTCGTTTGGTTTGGGCATCAACGTGAGCACTCCCAACACCAACAACTCCACCCCCGCCTCCATAGGCACTAAAAGAGAAGATCTACGCCCCATAAATGAATTAGATGACAAATACTTGAATCTGGAGTACATGCCAGAGGATAACCTCGACTGGTTGAGTATGGCACTTTAATAGAGCAGTGGTTTGTCATCACACCATAGAGTAGAAACAGAACACTAAGACATAGAGTCAGCAACAGAACTAACCCCAGAAAGCTCAGTATAGAACCCTGTTGTAAGCTGTGTACCATAAAAATTCACTTCAAAATTGTGTATTATATAGACATTTTCATTTATAGACTTAAATGCGATAACTGGATATTTCCCAGCAAGACTTGGTGCCAACAAATGGAACTACCCACAACAACTCAGTAGATACCCACAACAATTGTATAAAAATTCACTGTATTATGTAAACACCTTTTCTTTAAATTAAATGCGATAAATACGTTATTTTCTTTTAAAGGTAATCATGGCTTCCAACCATGAAAGTAGTACCACTTCGAGTGGAACAGGCCTTGGCCATGTGAAAGTCTCGATTGAATACTGCAATAAGTGCAAATGGCAGAACCGTGCAGTATGGTACATGCAAGAGTTACTCATGACGTTTGACGAGAAGATCGATGAGATCTCATTAAAACCCATAAACGAGAAGCCGGGGACATTCAAAGTGACGCTTACAACCGACAAGTACGACAAAATTATATACCAGAAGCGATTGAAGAAGACCCAGGAAAAACAGAATGATCCTTGGTTCTACGATGGGTTTCCCGACTCGAAATTCCTCAAGGTTTTGATACGCAACGAGCTCTTTCCTGGGGAAGATTTGGGCCATCTCGACCGGTACCAAAATTTTACTCTCAATAGTGGGCCCTCGGACAATATTGCAACCAACAAATTGACCAGTCAAACAGGGACACCCGAAGCAGCTTCTGACTGCAGAGATTGCAAAGCTCAAGAGTAACAAATCAATCTACAGCTTGAATAGTTTTGGCTCTAATTATTTCTGTTCATTCTTCATATTAATGCACCTACTGTTTACGTATCTCATTCTTTAGTCGACTTCATCAACTGCATCCCATCCATGTACCACGTAGGGAAGGGAGCTGCCAAGCAAGCCAAAGTAAAGCTGGTTGTTAGGTAATCCCAATAACGATTGGTACTGTTTCATCACGAACGTAGGACTCACATTCTTGATGTTGGAGCCTGTTTCACTGTTCTTTCTGGCAGCTATCATGTTGATGTCCTTGGTGACCTGCTTCCATTTATACTTTTCACCCGTCACCAAGAGCTGCTTCAATGTTTGGACCTCTTGAGGAGTCAACCTAGAAGATGACCCAGTACCATTATTGTTTATAGTTGTAGTACCCGAAGGGTTTTGATTGGGAATATATTTGGGCTGACTGTAGTATTGGGGAACAGCGATTTGTGGCAATAAAGTTTGCTGCTTGAACTGGTAGTCGTAATTGACACCACCAGACAGTTGTTGGGGGGCAGGTTGTCCAGATGGAGCTTGAGCTGGCATGCCTTGCATGCCTTGTCCATTTTGGTACTGGCCTTGATGCTGCATACCTTGCATGCCTTGCATGGTTTGGATGCCAGGATTAATACCTTGCATTCCCTGCATGCCTGGCATTCCTTGCATTGCTTGCGCATTTTGCATGGGTTGGTACTGACTTTGCAAGCCTTGTACACCATGCACGCCTTGGTACTGGCCCTGTGCTTGCACTGCTTGGCTCTGGCCCTGGGGTTGTTGTGATGTGTTTTGATGCATGGATTGATATAAGCCTGGAGGGGGTTGACTCTGATGAGGAATCAGGTTTTGCTGGCGAGGAGATTGCTGAGCAGATGTCAGAGTTTGTTGGCTATACTGAGGTAAATAGTAGTTCGTATTCATATAGATATCTGATAAAATAGAAGCTGTGAAACTGTTCGACTATATAGGAAATGCCCGAGCCCGCCTCTAAAATGTTTTTAATTACTTTTTTATTTTTTCTTTCGAGAGAACAAACCTAACGCTCGTAATTTACGAGATAATGATGCGGCATCGTACACCACCTGATCAATTACCTGATCAACTACCTGAGAAATAGGAGGGGAATGATACCCCAGAGTTTGAGCCGTAGGGCCGAAACACTGAAACGTCATCGATTGGTGAAGGTTGTCAGTAGCATGTAGTATTCTTATTATTTACGTGATCTGTATTTTAGCACTCTGCATCCAAACTCAATCTTCATCGTAAGAGTCGTCGCTGGGCTCATCGCTTTCTTCTTCTGATTCTTCGTCGAGATCCATCTCCTCACTGCTCTCTTCATCGCTCATGGGAATCCTAGCCTTAGGCTTCCTCTTGGCCGGGGGCGACAATTTGGCGTCAACCAAATCATTGAGCTCATCTTGGATCGTGAGTTTTTTCTTAGTTGGAATTGACGGTTTTGAATTTTCTGGGGTTTGAGACTTACGGAAAAATGTTGGTGGTTTGGAGAATGTTTTGCTGGACGTCGTAGCCTTAGACAATGGTGACTGGCTGTTGGACACAGACTTGGTTCCCAATATCTCGTCGTCGTCGCTGTCACTGAACAAGCTGACCACTTTGGGGGGCTCTTTCTTGACCTGTTTACTGGCACCGGACGGCGAGAAGAAATCAGGTAACTTGCTTTGGGTGGTGGCTGGCTCTTCAACTTTGACTTTGGGCGCATTGGCTTTCTTAGTTGTCGTGTTACCTTTGGTTTCCTTTTTAACTACAGTTTCAAGCTTAGCTTTCTTCTTGGTATCGTTGTTGGCGACTCTTCTGGCTTTTCTCTTCGTTCCCTTCATTGGAACCATGTTGGCCCTGGCTTCGTGGTCGAGTTCCAAAAACTTTCTCCAGGCAACCAAAAATTCTTCCAAGTCATTATTCCACAAGTCTTTGGCACTCAATCTTAACAAATCATTCAACTCTTGCTCTTTATCAGATCTTTGCTTCAATAACTTTTCGTATCTTTCTCTCGTCAACGACCATAAAGACATTCCTAATAGGTAGTCGTACTGCTGAAATATATTCTCTGGTTTATTCTCCTCTTCTTCATGCTGAGTGATGTTTCCGGCGTTTAATTCGCTAATATCGGCGTTGTTTTCTTCCTCCTCTATTTCTTCTTCATCCACAAACAATGTGGACAGATCCTCTTCTTCTTTGACTACTTTGTTGTGCTTGTTAAACCTTTTGAACTTGTGCCTTTGTAACAAGTCAATCAAGTCTTTTCGCTTTTTATTGGAGACAGAAATGACTTTATCAATGATCAACTTGATGAACCTTGCTTGCTCAGACAATTTATCCAACTGGTTCTTCAACTCATCGATCATAAAGTCTTTTCGTTTCTGGTAAAACTCTAATCTCACGTAATAGAAGTCCCTTAATATTTCAAGACTTGATTCATACTTTTTAATTTTACCTCTGGGATCAAAGGCAACCATATTCGTTAAGTTGATACTTGAAATCAACTTGAACCTTTCCAAGAGACCAATTTGATGTGACTTGGCCATCTCTTCCTGAGATAGTTTTATAACGAACCTGATATTCATGCCATGTTGTTCCTCCATATCTTTTATCCAAGGCTTAACTTTCTCGTTACCTAATCCAGACAATAAGAATTCCTTGATGTTATTGGTCCAGGTCTTAACGGGAATTTCACTGATCTCCAAAGTTTGGTCGTCGATCTGTTCGATTCGACCACTCACTTTAAACTTTTCTTTGCTGATGACTTCCATCTCACCTTCCCATCCTCTATACCAAGGAACCATTTCCTCTAATTCTTCGTTGTTCATCAACTTCCTGATATTAGCAACAATATCCTCGGGGTTATAGCATGGGATGTTTGTAGACCAACCAGTACCTATACCTTCGGTACCATTAACCAATAACATAGGAATTACTGGGATGTACCATTCTGGCTCGACAGTTTGTTCATCTTCCTGGACGTAAGTCAATAAGCCATTGTCCAATGGGTTGAAAATCTTTCTGGTAATCTCGTTGATTTCCGTGAAAATATAACGAGCAGCAGAGAAATCCTTACCACCAGCTGCTCTTGTACCGAAAGCACCATTAGGTTTTAAAAGATTCAAGTTATTTGATCCAATGAAATTTTGAGCCAAACCAATGATAGTCTGCACCAAGGATTGTTCACCGTGGTGATACCCAGTATGTTCTGAAACATAACCGGCTAGCTGAGCTACCTTGATTTCTGACTTCAAATTTCTCTTGAAACAACCAAATAATACCTTTCTTTGACCGGGCTTGAACCCATCCAAGACTGAAGGGATGGATCTGACATTATCAGCCATTGAGAACAAAATTAATTCCTTGTTAATGAAATCAGATATAGGAATAACCTTCAACTCAGGATCTAAATGCGTACCAGGCTGGAAATCTTGTAACCAATTCTTTCTTTCATCAGCCTTCTTCTTGGAGAAGGCCAAGTCTATCAACTCTGGGTCCTCTCCTTGAATAGCATGAAATTGTTTCAAGTGCTTGTCCAAAGCAGCAAAGTACTCTCTTGCTTCCACATCTGTTGATGTACCCAAACCCTTGTAGTACTTCTGTTTCCATCTGCATCTCAATCCCTCAGTTTCCCTCCAATGCTCAAATTCAGGCATGGTGTAAAAGGAGAGAACCTTTTTCGAGGCACCCCTCTGGGATACAGTGACCTTAACAATAGGAGTGATAAACTCCAATAAAAACCCTGGTATCTCCAACAACCCTGGAAAACTGGATTCCAAAAAGTTGATAATCAAACCCTTTATGTGTGATCCATCTTGATCTTGATCAGTCATGATCATTATATGACCATACCTCAACTGCAGAATGTTTTCTGGGGTATACTTCTTTTTATGCTGCAAACCAATAATTTGTTTCAAGGCATTTATCTCAGCATTCTTACTGACTTGATCAGTGGAAGCTTCTCTGACATTCAACAATTTACCTCTCAATGGGAAACAGCCATAGTAATCTCTGCCAATCACGGTCAATCCTGCAACCGCTAAAGATAAAGCAGAGTCACCTTCGGTCAAAATTAAGGTACACTTGTGGCCTTCTCTTGTACCAGCCTTGTTCGCATCGACCAATTTGACTTGGCCCTTCACTCTTGACTTCTTTGAACCGTCGGCTTTTTGTAAGGCTTTATCCTCATTGGCGTTGGCAATAGATTTAATCTTGTCGACAATTGAAGTTTTCAATATTCTAGCAATAAAATTGTCATTAATAACCAATTTATCGCTAGCCTTGGAATGAAACTGGCTTGCCTTTGTAGTCAATTGCTCCTTGGTTTGTGAAGTAAACGCAGGATTCTCGATCAAGCAGTTAATGAATAAAAACATGTTATTTCTTACCTCCTGGGGTCTAATCATCAACTTCTTTTTACCCTTCTCTTTCTTGTTGATGGAATCAACCAACTTGGTGATTATGGCGTCGGAGATGAACTTCACATGAGTTCCACCAGATGTGGTTGCAATAGAGTTTACAAAACTCACTTGATTAAAGATACCATCACTAACAGCAAATGCGATCTCCCAGCGTTCGTTGAATACTTCGTGCACAACTGTTTGGTACTTCTTCTCTTCGTCTTCTTTTGCATCAGGGTTTCTCTCTTTAATAGCTTTCACATACATTTCCACATAGCTCTTGAAGTTCTTGATGCTCAACTTTTTATCATTAAGATATATGTTACAATCCTTGACAGTACCACACAAGTCATACACTCTTCTTCTCATAACAGACAATATCTCATCATCTAAGGAATCCATGCCAAATTTCGACAAATCGGGCTTGAATGTGACCCTAGTGAATTCTTTCTTGCTCTTCAAAGCAGTGATTCTCGGCTTATTGACCTTGGACATGTTTCCAGACCAGACCTGCTTGTAGACTTTCTCATTAGAGGCGTCAGCAGTCTCCAATTGAAACTCTGTAGAGAAAATATTACACAACTTGGCCCCATAACCATTTCTACCACCGGTAACCTTCTTCTCGTCATCGTCGTAGTTAGAAGACGTCAACAAATTACCAAAGATTAATTCAGGAATATACATATTCTCCTTCAGGTGCATCTCAACCGGAATACCCTTCCCGTCGTTCGTCACCTCGATGATATTGTTTTCGGGATCTATCTTGACTTTGATGTTCTTCATTGTAGGATCTCTAATCTTGTTGTCAGCAGCATTGACCAAGATCTCGTCGAAGATCTTGTACAACCCAGGCACAATGTTGACTTCCTTGAAAACCATTTGCTCACTTGCTCCATCAAAGCACCACATTTCAATGGGCGACTTCTCAACTGATCCGATATAGGTATCAGGTCTCTTCAAAATATGCTCCAATTGAGACAATCGTTGGTACTGTTCGGAAGCAGCCTTCTTCAGAGCCTTCTTCTTCGGCGTTTCTGACTCCATGGAGCTTGGTGGACTCGGCGAGTCCGATATACTGGAGTTTCCTTTGGATAGCATCGAGGTGATATTAGTCGAATCAGAAAGTGGAGTCTTCGACTTAGCTTTTGAAGCAGCTGGCTTAGCTTTCTGGGACTTTGACTGACTGGCAACCTCTTCTGGTAAGAAGTCATCAGAGAGTTCTTCGATGTCGTCACCGCTTTCACTGTAGTCTGAGTAGCCTTCCGAGTCACTCATGCTACAGTTGATTTGGCGAATAAACAAAACACGCGAATTTGGAGATGGCTCAAGCGATACATCGCAGCTAAGTGATACATCGCAGCTAAGTGATACATCGCAGCCAGGTGATACATCGCATGGCTCTTAGCCAGTCTGCTCTGGGTAAATGTCGTGTATTGCTATGTACTTGCTCCTTCTATACATGGAGCTAGACTCGTTTCTTCTTCTTGTCTAAAAGATCTTTCTGGATCCTGTTGAACTCATCATCAGCGACATCGTTCAGTCTCTTCTTCCCCTTCTTATCCACATACTTGCTTTCGAGGTTGCTGATGAGGTCTTCGAGTCTGCTGTTTTGTCGGGCCTTTATTATGCTTTGTAAATCGCCTCCCTTGTGTTTTCCCTTGATAAGCTTTTCCAACTCCTGGGCCTCTTTGGCCTCCTTTGCCAACTGCTTCAATTTGTTCTTCACTTTCGTCTTCCTAGACTTCTTGTACTTTTCGAACGACTTCAATGAGGTCTTCGTGAAGTCGTGGGGGTATTCGGTTATCAACTCTTCGACTATCTTACACACTCTTTCTTCCTCCCGTTCATCAAACTCCAAATGGGGGATCACTTCAAACAACTTCATAAAGTCCCCGTCGTAAAACACCATATTCTGCAATATGTCGGATCTTTCCTCCTCACTGTTCTGGTACTTAACTCTGTCCTCTTCGATCATTTCCACGGTGATTTTATCGTTCAACGAGTCAAAGTAGTCCTTCCAGTTAAATCCATCTTCTCCTTCTTCGAGGTCGGCCAAGGACCCTGTGTTATCATAACGCTGTCTTCGTTGGGGATCCGATAACACACTGTATGCAAATTGGATCTTGGGGAATAATTCACTCACTCCTGTGTCATCGGCTTGTTGCTGCCTCAACTTGTCTGGGTGATACTTCAAACTTAGCTTCTTATAGGCTCTTTTCACCTCAATAGGATTCGCCGTGTTGCTGACTCCCAACACCTCGTACGGATCTATGTCCGGGAATGCGACTGCCATTACCAAACAAATTGTGCCAAGTTGATGGTTACTTTAAACAATATTTGTTAGAAACGCGATGTGAGCCTAAGAGATTACAAGCTGTAAATTTTTCACTACTTAAGTAGGCTACTTTGAATATCCCAATTCCGACAAGGATTCCTTGATGGCGGCCAACAAAGAGTCGAGATGGTTCACACGAATCGAATAGCCCATGTGGCCCACTCTGAAGTATTTACCTGGCAAGGCCTTATGGATTCCCCCGGCAATTGTGAAACCTTTGGAGGCCAACTTGGATAAGAAGTCGGGCCCATTGACACCTTCGGGGAAATAGACGGCACTCAATCCATGGGCTGCAACCGACCTGGACACTGGCAAGATCTTCATTCCCAACTTCTCTAATTCGTTCTTGAAGTCGTCAGACGCCTTGGCATGGCTGGCAAATCTGGTGTCTAAAGTTTCAGACAAGATTTGGTCCAAGGATACCTTCAAGGCCGTGATGGTTTGAACAGCAGGAGTTGCAAAATAGGCACCAGAACCACTTTCGTAGGCCTTCATAATCGGAGTCCATCTCTTCAAAGAAGCAAAAAAAGACGTTTGCTTTCTGTTCAAAGCTTTCTCCATGGCTCTGCCACTAGCGAAGGAAACAGACAACCCGGCTGGGACCCCAAGAGCCTTTTGGGAAGCGGTCAAGGCGTAGTCAACTCCCCACTTGTCAAACTCTAAGTTTTCGACTCCAATTGAGCATACTCCATCAACTATGATCAAAGTCTCTGGGGAAGCCTTCTTCACCAAGCTGGAAATGGCCTCGACGTCACTGACAACAGAGGTGGAGGTGTCTACATGAGTGATGGTTATAGCAGCGTATTTCTCCTTCTCCAATTGCTCTTCGATCTTGCTTAATGGAACGACATCACCAACCTCGGCTGTAATGACATCGACGTCGACATCGTACACTTTCAAGCACTCAGCAAAGGAGTCGGAGAAAAACCCAGTGGACAACACCAAAACCTTGTCACCAGCACTGACAAAGTTCGTGGCAGCGATATCCCAGCCCAAAGTACCAGAACCAGCCAATACAAATGGTTGAGCGGAGGAATCCGTAGATTTGAACACCTTTCTCAAGTTGGTCAAGGTGGATTGGAAAGTCTTGATGAATTCGGGTGAAGTGTGGGCTTGCGATGGCGTGGCCATGGCGTACAACACTTCGTCACTGAACTCAATTGGCCCAGGAATCATGGTCAATTTATGCTCAGGTTGCTTAAATGGAACACTCGACATATTGAAAATAGATAGACGATTGAATGTAGATGTGGATAATAAGTTACTGGTTCTGAGGCTTCTTGTATTTCTGATTGTAGTTGAAGCCAATCTGTTCATTCGACACTTCTTAGGTGCAATTCAATTTGTTTCTAAAAAGAACTTGGAGATTAAACCTGAGAATTCCTGATTGGACTGTGAAAACTTGCCCCACGATTTTCAGTGAAGCGAATTTAGTGGTTTTCGCTTGTCGACTTAGGAAAAGAATTCCGGTTGACCTTTCGAACTGCCGGAGCCTAGGCTTAACATGTGGCGTATATCTGGTGCAGTAGCCTTTAGTAGAGTCATTATATACGTGGATTTAAGCTGGCTCGTTGTGAGATACCCGAACCGCATGAGCAAGTTAACAGCAACTTTGATCAAGTAGTTAGCCGTGGGCTTACTCGAACCATCTCTTACACACGAATCTTCGGAGTCACGGGCCCCTTAGCTTCGGTTCAGAATTATCCTGTAGTGTCCAGTGCTGGGCATTCCTGCCACAATGGGAAACAGCCCGTATCAAATAGTGTATAAATACTCAGGGGACTCCAGATTAAACTCTGATGTGCCTATGCCACTCAAAGATTAAGCTGTAAAACCCTGATATTTGGCTGCTCTTGTTAGGCCCCGGTATCTTACTTCATTCAAAAGATCATAGATTTGACCTTAAAAAATCAAACATCTACTGGAAGTTGGAATTACAAACACACCTCCTCCTATAGTCAAAATAAACCATTATATGCCTCTTTCTAAATTCTGTAAGTGCCGGTGCTACTTGAACACTCAAAAGTCCTCTCACATTTTCATTGAATTTGCAGCCACTTTTTGTGGATTACCATTTTTACTTCCTTACCACAACATCCCAATTGTGATGGAAGCTCCAAGGGTCTTGATCATTGGAGAGTCCCTGACCTTGAACTACCTTACCTATGTTTTATGTGGTGCTAATTGGTATGTGGAAATCTACAACATCAACGATGTAAAGTGTCTACTTCCCCAATACACCATGCAAATAGGAGACGAGAAAATCGCTTTTAGTGTTAATAGGGTTGTAAACAATATCAATAAAATAGAGGGAGGCTTTGACATGATCGTCTTTACTGATAAGTTCTACAATGTTATGAGTAGAAAACTTACCAGGTTTATGGCCCTCCTTAAAATGAATGCTAGAGTATTGGTGGATTGCAGCCATTGTCCTTGGCTCTTCAATAAAGTCAATGATGGCTTACCAAGTGTCACAGTCTTGGCATTAGTTTCCAATATAGACTGCCGCAGACTAACTTTGAACCCCAATATTTTCGTGTTAGTAAGGAACAAAAGTCTGTTCAAGATCCTGATAGGGATTTTATCTGAAAGAAATAAAAAACCTTACATTGATAACATCTTGAGGCACACTGAAGAAGATAGATTGTTGTGCAATTTCAAGCTAGCTTGCTCTCGATTTGAATTACCAATAAAGGTTTACGGTGCTTGGAACCACCAAAAACTAGCATACGCTATTTGGAAGAATTTGATTTGTGTAGTATGTTTGCACACCCTTTCGGTGATCTTTGAGGAGCCGGATGTTTTGAATCTATCCAAAAGCCCATACGTTGTTCCATTATTGAGGGGAAGTTGTCTAGAGATCTTGACTTGTGCTGAAAGGCTCAAGTCAAAGTTTTTACCACCACCTGACTCTCTCGAGGCTACAAATTTACTTCAAGTCTTGATCCTCATTGACAGAAACGACCAGTTAAAAAGGAAGTCGGAGCTCAATCCCAACAACATTTTCAACGATTTGGACTGCAATGAATTGTACTACAGCTTTGTCAATGGGTTTGACATGAACATCACCTATACAATGAATTCACTCTTGAACCTAGCATTTGACTTGGGGTCAGACATCAGATACTTGGAGTCTCTCAACAGCTTTTTGGTGAGAATGGTAGCCATAAGAAACACCCGTCAGTCTAGCTTCTTCTATTTAAAGAGAAGATTGTTGCAGCTAGACGTCGTTAATGGCATACCTCCGCAAAGGAACATGATGAATTACCCTCCTTTTAATCCTTTACCTTTACCATCTCCTCCCACACAGTTTCATAGTAGCCCCCTTATCATGATGGTTCAGTTTCCTGAGGGAAATGGAATGGCTGATGTCGACGAAGATGACAAATCGCTATTTTCTGTAGATCCAGAAGTGAAAAATCTTGTGCAAGGATATGCACAGGAATCATTCCACGACGCAAGATCTGCTCCTCCCGAGTCTTTTAACGAGGAATCAATGATAAATCATCCCCCCGCAGAATTACCAATAGGCCCCTTTCCTTCTAGTGGGCCTGGTGGCCCTTCGTGTGGTATACCTGGCCAACAATACGCTTCATATAATCCCTTTCCTGCTCTGAACTGCCTGTTGGGAACTCCTAATGCAAATGGGTTTTATCTCCAGACTTATCAGCTTCCACTTGCCTCTCCTTCTTTCAAAAAACGGTCTTTCCATCATTTGCAGCCAGTCATCACTAAGAAGACTCCTGTTGAGCAATTGCAGCGAGTCCATTCCAGCATTTTGGAAGCTGCCCAGTTCCATGAGTCTGTTACAAACCATAACAGCAGATACGGTAAGTACGACACCACCACTGTCTACATCGATAATGTCAATAAGAGCAGAAGTAGCCAGTCCAGTTCTTCAACTGACAAGAGATGAGGTCGCATTTTGTTTTGTTAATGGTTAAAGCTTTGAGTAGTGTCACAGTGAATATACAATACTCTCGTGAACATGAGCAACGTCGGAAGTGACCCCGAGGTAGCGAAGGAGATATACATGGAACAGAAAAGCAGATATGAGTATGAGGTGACGAAGGTGAGCCAAGAGTTACTGCTGATGGTGAAACAACTAAATAAGACCTCAGTAGCCACTTCCACCATTATCATCAACAAGCATGACTCAATAAATAGGAAGGTGGATGAAGTTGTGCAGAAACTCCAAAATGGAGAAACAGTGTTGTTGACGGCACAGTCAAAAAACATCAATAAACTAATCACTATAGTTGAGATTTCAAAGTCCCAAAGTAAGTCTATAAACCAGTACAATCGATTGATCCAGCAATGCTCAGTTAACAACCCCAATCACGGGCCTTCAAAGATGACAGTCAAACAGAAACAAAATTTGCACAACGAGTTGGACCCGAAAACCTATATGTTGCCTATACTTTTCATTTACTTGGTTCCAGGAGACATCAAGGTGGAGTTAGACTGGACCTGCCAATGATGTGACGACTCACGAACCTGATAGATACCACTAGTACACAATTCATAACAGTCCCTATAGTTGGATTTCCCAATTCTTATATTGATCTACGCTGTAAATAATATTGGTGGAAAAACATGCAAGATAATGCAATAGATTTTCACTGATATTCTTTCAATGAATCCACAACGGACTGATACCCACGAAGGCCTCTCTCTGCTGCTCAGTAGAGCTCAGATTAACGAGCTTGCGGATAATGTTGAGCTGTTCATTGAGCAGCAAACGGCCCATCTTAGTGACGAGAAATATCAATTCTTGGATTATCATGCAGTTTTCCCTGGCCTCACAACGTTAAATATACACAATTTGTAAACTCATTTCCGACAACCGGAGAAAGTGACTCCAGATATGTTAATCACGTTGACGGAGGGGTTGAAATCAAAAGACTTGAAAAACGGATTGAGAGGGACAACAAGCGTTTACAAGATGAGTTATATTTGCGTTATAGGATAGCTAGACGGAATTCAGCTAACAGATGATGTTTCATAAATAACCCGATGAACTTCCAGTGAAGGAGAATGTAGATGCGGACTGGAATAATTCTACAAGAGGTCTGCTGGCATAGCACTACTGGTGGTTTTAAAAGCCTGGGACTAATTCTTGTAATAACCGCCCGTTTTCTCTAATTTGAATCCAATATCCCAGGGAAATACTGTGAATGACAGTTCCCCTGCTTTTATGAATTTCGCTGCCAATATACCATTTCACTAAAACGGCCTCCGTGGTTCTGCCTTCTCTAGTAACTTTTGGTCGCAGATCGCACACCTCTTCTCACAAAAAATTTTGAGATGAGATAAACCAACTCAAGACAATGCCCTCCAGAAACTCCATAAATAAGCCAAAGGACAAGATGCTCCGTAACAGCCATGCCTCTTCTATAGGTAAGAAGAGAGCCAGCAGAACCAGAGAGTCTACTAGGTCTGCCACATCTCGTTACAACGAAGATTCGCTTCCAAGACCAACCGACTCCAAATCCGTTGCTATATACACTGGAAACGTCTCCAACCCAACAACCGTTACCACCAAGACATTGTCCAATAAGCGTGCTAAGAAGTTGGCCAGAAACCAAAAGTATATCGAGAAAAGATTACATAAAGACCTTGACGATCAAATGCAGACCGATGGAAACTCCCAACCTAAGAATCCCTTGGTCAAGTTGAAGAACAAAGTCAAAGGAGAATCTCAAACCGAAAAGATAAGAAAGGCATTGTGGGAAGTTGTAAACACCAACGATTTGCTGAAATTCAAGGTGGCTCCCCAAGCTGAAGGTACTGTTGTCGGACTCCAGTCGTTTTAACCACAGGTGTTGTTTAACTTGTTTAACTCATCTAGACCACTATTCGTTGTACATTAGAGCATAGCTATATATCGTCTAATAGATTTTTTGCCTTCAAGGATTTGGAAACCTCGTCTCTTAAGAGCTGAATCATTCCTTTTGGATCAGGGGCCTTGAAAACAGCCGTCCCTGCAACAATTACGTTGGCACCGGCCTTTGCAGCCACTGGAACCGTGTCCTTACCCAAACCACCGTCCACTTGGATGTTCAACTTGGGGAACTTGGCTCTCAAGTCTTCAACCTTAGGCATCATCTCAGGCATGAACTTCTGGCCTCCAAATCCAGGCTCCACCGTCATTACCAAAGCCATGTCCAAGTATTCGGCTAAGGGATACAACACGTCTACGGGAGTTCCTGGCTTAATGGCACAGGCGGCTTTCATGCCATTTGCCTTGATCAATTTGACCAATTCAAGTGGGTTCTTGGTGGCCTCATAGTGAAACGTATATTGGTCACCACCGGCCTTGGCAATCTCAGGAACCCACTGTTCGGGGTTGGCCACCATCATGTGACAGTCAAAGAAACTCTTGTCGGTGGACCGGGGAATCTCTTGTCTCAAACTGGAGATGACAGGCAAGCCCAAAGAAATGTTGGGAACAAAATTCCCGTCCATGACGTCAATGTGCAACCAGTCTGCTCCAGAGTCGTACATTTTGTGGCAATCGCATCCCAAGTTGGCGAAGTTGGCTGCCAAGATCGAAGGAGCAACAATTGGTTTAACCATGGCTAGTGTTGATGAAGCTTTTTTATTTGATTCGAAACGAACGCGGACAAAATTGCTCTATTTATCGTTGATTTATCGTTGAGTCGAGAGCACAGCAGGGGTTCAGTAAGAGGATGCGAGCTCGGGCCACCATTACGGGCCACCCTCCAATAGTTGTATTTAAGTACAAAGAGGTGTCGGTGCATCAATACTGATATTGGCTCCATTCCCTCCGGTGCTCGTGCCATGTTTTCGCCTGGTGGGCCGAATCCCGCACCGCACAAGCCCATTCTCCCGCACCAGCCAGGCCCTACCACCATCCGCCCTCTCGCTAAAATAGGCATCACAGCAAGGTGCGAAAAGGAGAAACCATTCAGCCTCGAGATTAACCACCCATTCGCCAATGTCAGATCCCACAGAAGTAGGAGCCTCCCACAGCGAGCAGATCTTGGAGGCTGCAAGAAGAAACAACACCGAGCTCTTGCTTCAAATCAAATCGGACCTCAACAACGACCATGTCAAGTTGTCTCAGTTGATCAACTCCACCCACGAAGTTATCACCAACAATACCCCATTACATTTGGCATGCCACCTCGGAAACTGGGAATTCATTGACATAGTGTTGGACATCGAAGGCGTTGAAATAGACCCTCGGAACAGAGCTGGCGAAACCCCCTTGCATTTGGCCGTCAAATACGCCAACGATGAGCCTGAACACGGCTACTATGTGGTGGACAATTTAATCGATGCCGGATCTAACCCTACCATAACAGATAACTACAAGTTGAAACCTGTCAATTACGTCAAGGAAAACACGAACTTGACTGAGTTGTTGGAAGGGGCCGAGTATGCTATCTCTATGGAGGGCCATGTTGTCGACGAGAATCTGGAAGAACATAGTGATGGGCCCTCTGATTCAGAGTCTGAATAGATCCAGAGTTTGGTGGCTCAGCATATCTCATATATAAATACATAGCTCTATTTAAGCCAATGAAAAGTCATCCTTGGTGGTGTTGACCCATCCTCCCAAAAGTTCCTTGCCTAGCTTCTTTAGTGCGTTCCTCTCTGTGAGTGCATCTTTAAGGTGTTGATATGTTTTGTGATTAGTCGGCGTCACTTTCTGGCTTTCTTTGGCCAACTGCTGATTGCAGAGAATGCTCTCCCCTCCCTTCCTCGGGGGCTTGTTCCTGACAAAACTGCCATTTTTCGCCCCATTGTTAATTACCTGAACTTGGTTCAGTGCCACAATGTAAATCAACGATAAAGGTGACGGTAGATACCCTTCCTTTTTGTCGAATGGATAGTTGTTTGTGGCAAACACAATTGTCTTGAATTTTTGCCCTGCTTTTATGGGGAATCTGTCGTCAAAGCACCTTTTGAAGTCCTCCTGATTGTATTTACTTGCATGCATCACTAGATAGTCGAGATAAATGGGGTTCACAAATTGACTCGTGAGACTGTTGTTCAAACCCGTTAGTTGCTTGAGACAGAGTTTGTCCGAACAAGACTTGCTACGGGTTTCAATTGAGTCCACCCGGCCAGGTTTTGTCCGGACGATGCCAAGCTTGTCAAAATGGCTTCTTCCTCTGATCAACAGTGGCCCTTTTCTTCTCTTACGTAGAGGCCCATCCTCGGGATCTTGGCTCCTCCACGGCGTACTGTCTACCACTCTGTTTCCTAAGTATCCCATGGAGGCATCTCCACAAGGAGGCTCCGTCACATAAAGGGCAACCTTCACTCCCGGCCTCATTACGAACTTACCATTCTCTTTAAGCAAAAGCCTCGAGTTTTCATTCTGACACTCGTCAATAATGAACTTGTTGAAGGCTCTGATGCACAAGATCTCAGCGTGCATATCGTGAACCAATAGGCCAGATGAATAAAACCTGACCTTATCAGGGAGGGCCTTCACTCCGGTGGTGATACAAATTGGTATGATCTCATCGTCTACTATAACCACAATACCTGCCATCACTGTCCACTCTTTGACACCGTTGGAGCGGACAATTGGCATTCCTGACTTGACCTTCAACCGGCTGAAGCTTCCAACAACCACATCGGCTATCCTCTGTGCCAACAGGGCCTTTTCTCCCAGAGGTCCTTCCATCACCGAGTGAGGTTTTCGCATTCAATGAGTTGACATCAGTGACATCAGTAGGCACGTAGCTCGGACAAAACCTGTTAACCTTCGCCCCAGCCCATTACTTTTTGAGGGACTACGCCCATTTCTGGCTGCGAGCCTGTTCCCACAGTTGCAGAACTAAATACAGCGTGAATTAACTAAAACATAATAAATACCTTTTGAAACCAAATGACCGTTTACCGCTTTCTTCTCATGAGAGCCCCAATTATGCCCACTCCCACTGCAAGCACACCTCCAGCTATACCAATACCAATAAGGCCCTCTTTGGTGATTTTGTCCTCGATAACGTTCTTCATGGCCTGGCCCTGGCTGTTCTCAGGCTCAATTTTTAACAACTCCTCGATGTACTGCCGGGCACTGACGTAGTCCCCAAGCTTCAAAGACCCCATAGACAAGTAGTACAAACAGTCCTTTCTGATATCGGGTTCTCTCTTGTACAATTGCTTCAATATCTCCACTCCTTCTTGGTTGTATCTGTGGCCTTTGGTCTTAATCAACCCCCAAGCGTAGTTGAAAAGGGAACCGGTAGACGGATCAGGTTTCTCGGACTCCACCTGATTTCTGAGCACATTCAATCGCTCTATGGGAATCGTGTGTTCGAAATCTTTCAATGCCGGATAAAGCAACGTCGACATGGTTTTCTACTGCTTCGTTACCGAACTTCTCTTATCGACTGATCTAAAAAGTTTCAATTCAAAACGCGCTTTTGGAACTCTGAAAAAATCGCTTACGACTCAACAGAATGGAGGAAGTAGACCATGTTCTCAGGTTGATTGAAGGACAGAACAGTCCTGATAATAATCTCAGAAGATCCTCTGAGTTGGAATTCAACCACTTGGTGTCTTTGGATCCTTCCAAAGTGTGCTATGTGCTAATACAGGTGCCAATGGAGCCCACCTACCCAGAGGATGTGAGACAATCCTGTTTGTTGCACTTGAGAAGATTGGTTCCTAAATATTGGTCAATGGCTTTCGAGTCTTTTAGTGGCACTCCCATCAGCCAAGATTTGAAGCTGGTCATTAGAGAGTGTTTGATCAAGTTGGTGTTGTCGCCTCAGGGCTCCAAAATAAAGAATAGTGCTTCGTATGTAATTGTTCAGATAGCTGCTGCTGACTACCCTGATGAGTGGCCCGATTTGCTCGTGACTTTGTATCAGCACACCAGCAACTTCGACGATCAACCGGCTGTGGAGGGGTCTCTTAAGGTGTTGAACGACTTGTTTGATGACTTGGTGACCGAAGAGCAGTTCTGGGATGGAAATGTCGGTAGGCAGCTAATTGACCACATTGGTGTGATTTTATCCACTGAGAGGTTGAACCCGGCAATCAAGATCAACTGTATTGACTTGTACAAAAATGTGATGAGCTACTTGACGGGAGCTGAAGCCTTTTCAACCGAGTCTAGAAAGAAAATGGTGTATGACCATTTGCCATATATCTGCGAATTGTTCTACAAGTTGATCAAGTCTTCCCTCGAAGCTTCATCCCTGCTCTTGGAGAAGAACGTCATTGATCTTATGGAATGTAAAATTCGGGCTTCTATATATTCGGTGTTGAGTTCGTTGATTGGCAATTTCAATAGGAAGATCTCCTTGGACTTCAAGAAGTACTTACTACTGGAACTCTTGAATGACTTCAACGAACTAAACACTGCCTACCTTCAGATCAACAACAATCACACCTCCAACTTGAACGTGAAAAAGTATGGAGATGATTCTGGCAGAGATATCACGGAAACACTCAACGAGATCTTGAGTCTTACTTTGTTGATTCAACATAGTATACAATTGGTCTCAGTCATGAATGAAGATACCTTCAGAGTATTCGTAAAAAGGTTGATATCTGTGTCAACCTTGCCATCTGAGGATAGTTACGGTAATGATTTCAATGTCTACATCACAGAAAACACTGGTTTATCTGGCTTTGTTACAGTTCGAGATTCTGTTAATGAATTTTTTTCCGAATTGAACAACAAGGATTCTAATGCAATCTTCAAGACCTTGCTCAGTGACATCATGACATCGACAAATGATCCTTGGGAACTCACCGAGGCTAGATTTTACCTTTTGGAAAGCATGTTTCAAAATGAAGATACAGTGCTTGATGGTAAGAGTGAAATAACTCACTTTTACAACTTCACAATTCAATTTCTTTCCTTGGACCAATCTAATCATTTGAACTCAAATATTCATCCATTGGTTATAGCACGAATTATTTCCATGCTTCCCAAATTCTTTGAAAAGTTTGAAGGAAAGTTATCAATCGGTGAAATTTCTGCTTACAGAGAAGAGATTGCTACTTACAATAAGAATGTGGCTGCTTTCGTATTCTCTTTCGCCATATTCATATGCTGTAATCTTCAATCAGGTGATATTGGAAGCGACTTCATCAGAGCGTCAACCTTGATTAGCAGCACTAATTACAGAGACTTGATAACCTTTGAGAGTGATTTCAACCCACAAAACTCCTCAACAACTCAGCAAAATTTCTTCCGCTTGATTGCAGAATTGCTTGAAGAAAGTGAAGAGGATTCACTACCAGTATTATTAGAAGCATTGTCTGTTGGAATCAAAATCGATCCAAAATCAGCCTCTAAGAGTGATTCTTCTGCTTCATCTGTGGTCGACTTGATCATGCAAGTTTCGTTCAAGGACCCTTCTAATGTTCAATCTGCGATCGAATCTTCAGATAGTTTGCTGAACTTGTTTGAAAATATTCAAGTTGCAGACTATATTACATGCTGTGAGAAGTCGTTACCTTTCTTGCTCGATATCGTAAACGAATCCATATCAAGCTCTCAACCAGTCGAATATTCACCAAAATTGAGTCTTGCATTGGACTTACTCAACATTGTTATCGAATCTGCACCTCCGAACGAAGAAAGCGTTAGAATATTCCCCGAACAGGTATTCAACTTCGTCTATTCTCATATAAAAAGATTAGTTTTGGTAGCAAATGATGATCAGATCTTGCAAAGCGGTGGATCAGTTATAAACAGTTTGATTCAAAATGCCTCTTCAAGTTTCAGAATCTACAAGGATCAAGAATCAGGTCAAACTGGTATCGAATCATTGTTGACAATAGTATCCAAATTTTTGTCGCCTGACTTATCAGACAGTGCTGCCATGAATTGTGGAACAATTGTTACCTCATTGATCAACAAGTTCCAGCAAGAATTGGGAGATCGATACTTATCCCAGATTTTGTCTGCTACAGCACAAAGGCTCTTAATTGCTAAAGAAATCATCACTGTAGAGAATTTGGTGATGTTGTTCTGCAACCTTGTCTTGGTATCACCTGAATCTATGATCAATTATCTCGGAAATGATCTAATCTTAAAAGACCCGAAAACAAACAAGGATGTTCCTGGCCTCTCTTTGATTCTCCCAATCTGGTTCCAGTCTTTTGAAGTCACGAGAGGCTACGAGAAAATCAAACAAAATGCCTTAGCTTTGGGAAAAATCTTTTCTTTGGCTGATCAGAGAATTGAGTCTCTCGTCGTTAACGGTGACTTAATTCCATATGATGGAGACAAAATCTTGACAAGGTCTATGGCCAAGCTGATGCCTGATAGATACACCCAAATCTCAGCCTCACTCAAAATCTTGAAGCTCTTAGTTAGCGAGCTCGAGTTCCAATGCCAACAACCTAATGCTGAAGACTACTTACTTGACAAAAATGACCAAGACGACGACGTCGATGGGGAAGATAATGACGACGGCGACGGCTGGGAGGATATTGAAGATATAGGTGTTCCCAACTATGAGAAGTTGAAATCATATATCGAATCAGATAACGAAGATAACGACGAGTCCAAGGATGATGGCTTGAAAAACCTATTGGTGCAATTTTTCAAAGAGTGTGCAAGTAGAAATCTTGGTAATTTCTCTAAATACTACGAGCAACTCGATGATGACGAAAAGAGAATCATCACTGAAAATGTGTTGTTTTGAAAGAATAAATATATACTAATACATAATTTTGATTTGCAACTTGACATATTCATTATCTGTGAAAAGCACATTTTCTTGATATTTACCAAGATCAAAGAAAATTTCCTAGTACAGATTCTTTTCAGAAAAGCGTACAGTGAATCAACTTTTGATAAATCCAGGAAACGCCTATCCGCCCACCACTATCACACTGCCCATAACCAGCTTTTATTGGTATGTACATTTGCAGCCATTGCATCTGTAGTGTATACACAATTTCGCATCGCAAAATGGTTCGTAGTGATAGAAAAATTTGTATGGTTATCAAGAGCTGCTCTCAATTAAGCGTACGGACAATTAGAAGAAACATGTCCTTCGACACAAAAATATTGAAGGTGGATCCAAACGCTGTGTCGTTTCAGAAGGGTGAAGATTTACCAACGATATCGGATCCCGAAACCGAGAAAAACCTTAAAGTGGCAGCCGAAGTGCTCAGGAACACCAATAATGTTGTTGGATTTCCTACAGAAACAGTGTATGGTCTTGGGGGCTCAGCGTTGAATGATGAATCAGTACTTTCCATTTACAGGGCGAAGAATAGACCGGCTGACAATCCCCTAATTGCACATGTCTCGTCCATCGATCAGCTAAAACGTAAATTATTACCCAAGGATTATAACATTCCCAGCATATATGAACCATTGCTTGAAAAACTATGGCCTGGGCCATTGACAATTCTTTTGCCAGTGCACGAGGGTTCTCCCATCTCGAAATTCGTCACTGCCGGACAAGACACATTTGCTGTTAGACTTCCAGATCATCCTGTAGCTCGAGCATTGATCGCCTTAAGTGACACTCCGATTGCAGCTCCTTCCGCCAATGCATCCACCAGGCCAAGTCCCACGTTGGCAAGCCATGTGTATCACGATTTAAATTCCAAGATCCCCTATATATTGGACGGAGGTGCATGCAACATTGGACTAGAGTCGACGGTTGTAAATGGGTTGTCTAACCCACCAATGCTCCTCAGACCTGGAGGAGTATCCTTGGAGGAGATCAAGAAGGCCGGAGGGCATGCCTGGAAAAACGTGATCTTGGCTAAAAAGGTAGCTGGAAAGAATGAACCAGTAAGGACTCCAGGAATGAAATACAGACACTACTCCCCCACAGCCAAGGTTGTTCTTTTCTTGAATTGCCAGGACGGAAAGAAAGCCATCAACGACTACATAAGCCACAACAAAATCCAAGACTCTAAAATTGCATTACTCAAGTCCAGACATTTCACGCAAGCAAAAGATATCTCCAGCCTAATAACCATCGAGAAACATCTCGGTGTGTCTGGAGGCGATATCTCTCGCAATCTTTTCAAGATGTTAAGAGAAGTGGATGAAGCTGGAGTGGATCTTATAATGGTCGAGGGCGTAGATGAGTCAGAAGAAGGGCTTGCCATAATGAACCGATTAAGCAAAGCAGCCCTTTTGACTATCAACGGACTTTGACGATGAAATGCCACCCATTTCGTACACCGTATATACTGTCTTACATACTACTCAAGTACACACAAGCCCAATTCTACAACATAGACACAGTCGTATAGACACCTACTCCCACTGCTTAAGGTTTCCTCGTGTGTGAACCAACGATGCCTCACAGATCAGGGAGCTGCTTTTATTGAAGATGCGAAGAAAAATCCAAGCCTTGCAAAACTTGTTGGCCTAGTTTTGAATCTGTTTAGCCTCCAAGCTTCATATAGGAGCTACGTTCAAGCATAAGCTGAGGGATTATTTGTAAAGAAATTCGATTAATACTGTTGTTTTCAATATTATTAGAAAGCAACGCGTGCCGATTCTGAATTCATCGACAAATACACTTTTGCTGAAAAATAACAGCGAGGCTTCAAGGTTTGCCTTTCACGCATCATCTTGACTAGTGGTTGTTCAACAAGCCATGAGTGACAATCCTTTCACACCGAATCAGTCGGCCCTTGATACGAGAGCCAACTCTCAGACAGCGATATTTTGCCAGCGAACCATAATAGACACTTCCGGCGAGTTCCAAACAGATATAAAGTTAGGCTTAAGTGATAGCCAGGACATCCTTAATAGAAAATCCATTCATGGGGCCAATGAATTGAATCATGAGACGGAAGAGAGCTTGGTGGTGAAATTTTTGTCGAGTTTCTACCAGGACCCGTTGATTCTTTTGTTAATTGGGTCTGCTTTGATCAGTTTTTGGATGAAAAATATCGATGATGCTATATCAATCACGTTGGCCATCTTCATAGTTGTTTCAGTTGGTTTTGTTCAAGAATACAGATCCGAAAAGTCCTTGGAGGCTTTGAACAAGTTGGTCCCTGCTGAGGCTCATTTGACAAGGAACGGCAACACTTCAAGTGTTTTAGCATCTACTTTGGTTCCAGGTGACTTAGTTCACTTCGGACTTGGTGATAGAATACCAGCTGATATAAGATTGGTAGATGCTGTTCATTTGTCCATCGATGAAAGTAACTTGACTGGTGAAAACAGACCAGTAAAGAAGTACACAGAACCAGTTTCTAACGAAAAAAACGAAACCGTCCCTATCACTCAAAGAAGTTGTATAGCATACATGGGTACATTAGTGCGTGATGGTCACGGGTCTGGAATTGTAGTAGCAACTGGAGCTAAGACTGAGTTTGGTACTGTTTTTGAAATGATGTCAGAGATCGAAAAGCCAAAAACTCCTTTGCAACATGCCATGGACAAACTAGGCAAGGAATTGTCAATGTTCAGTTTCATAATTATCGGAATAATCTTCTTGCTTGGTATATTCCAAGGCAAGGAATGGCTTGACATGTTTCAAATTTCCGTATCTTTAGCGGTTGCTGCTATTCCAGAGGGTTTACCAATCATTGTCACTGTCACATTAGCTTTGGGTGTTTTGAGAATGGCAAAAAGAAAAGCCATAGTTAAAAGATTACCAAGTGTTGAGACTTTAGGTAGTGTGAATGTGATCTGTTCTGATAAGACTGGTACTTTGACCCAAAATCATATGACCGTGGTGAAAATGTGGACCTACGACTTTAAGGGTAGTTTCAACAGTCCATTTTTGGTGGTAGAGAGATTAGACGATGACACTTTACACAATAAATTGACTGATAATATGAGAAGACTCTTGGAAGTTGGGAACATCTGTAATAATTCGAAATATTCAACGGAGAGTGAGAAGTACGTTGGAAATGCCAGTGATATCGCATTACTCGAGTGTTTACCCCACTTCCTGTTAGAGGACAAGAGAAACACTAGAGAGAGAGTCTATGAGTTGCCATTCTCTTCTCTGAGGAAATACATGTCAGTTTACGCTCATGCTGGAGACATGAATAAGTCTGAAGCATTTGTCAAAGGTGCTACAGAAAAAGTTTTAAATCTTTGTTCCAAATACTACGATGAAGTGGGAAAACCGAAGCCCATAACTGAGGCCGTTAAGAAGAACATCATGCAGAAGTCATTCGATTTGGCTCATGATGGTTTGAGGGTTCTAGGTTTCGCTAGGAACACTATCAAGGTAACAGAGAAATTAGATCTGAACAGTCAAATCGAACCTAGTGACTTGATTTTCTGTGGGTTGGTGGGTATGAAAGATCCACCCAGACCCAACGTTAATAGGTCTGTTGCTCTCTTGATGAAAGGTGGCGTCCAAGTTGTTATGATTACAGGTGATTCTCCCACTACCGCCACCAATATTGCCAAACAAATTGGTATGCCCATCATTAACGAACGATCTGTTATGACGGGTGATCAAATTGATAGCTTAAGTGAAGAAGCATTGGCCGAAACCATTCAAAACGTTTCTGTGTTCGCCAGAACCACTCCTGAACACAAGGTGACGATTGTCAAAGCGTTCCAAAGAAGAGGAGATATAGTGGCAATGACAGGAGATGGTGTTAACGATGCTCCAGCTTTAAAATTGGCAGACATCGGTATTGCAATGGGTAAAAATGGTACAGATGTTGCTAAAGAAGCTGCCGATATGGTTTTGACTGACGATGACTTTTCCACAATTTTGAATGCCATCGAAGAAGGTAAAGGGATCTTCTACAATATCCAAAACTTCATCACCTTCCAGTTATCCACATCTATAGCTGCGTTGACTCTAATTGCCTTGTCAACGTTTTTCGGTTTACCTAACCCATTGAACGCTATGCAAATCTTGTGGATCAACATTTTAATGGACGGTCCCCCAGCCCAATCATTGGGAGTCGAACCCGTTGATCACGAGGTTATGAAGAAGCCACCAAGAAAGAGAACTGACAAGATTTTAACTGAGAGCTTAATTAGAAGAGTGTTACAATCAGCTGGAATCATTATAGTTGGTACCTTGTACATTTTTGTCAAAGAAATGACCGACAATGAAATCACCGCCAGAGACACCACCATGACCTTTACTTGTTTTGTATTGTTTGATATGTTCAACGCTTTGTCTTGTCGTCATTACTCCAAGTCTATCTTCAAGATTGGGTTGGGAAACAAGATGTTCAATTTGGCTGTAGCAGGATCACTCCTTGGCCAATTCTGTGCCATTTATGTGCCCTTCTTCCAAGGTATCTTCCAAACCGAAGCCTTGTATTTCACTGATTTGGTCCATTTAGTTTTGTTGTGCAGCACAGTGCTTATTGGAGACGAAATTAGGAAACACTACTTTAGAAAAAAGTTGCCATTTGTGACTCACTATGGCGAAGTCTGATTATCTTTGATGGTTACTAATCAAAGAGTACTTGTAAAAGTTTTTATTTGCTGCAATTTCTGCAGTGATGTTTTAGATAATAGACATATTTACTGCGTAATGGTCGTGACACTTAACGACGAAAAAAAATCTCATTTATATTGTAACGGTTTCTGTGAGTCATTTCATTTCACAGATTCATACAACTCTTTGGCATAATGGTGTTTCAGTTCACCCTCGATAAAGTTACGAAAGAGTACATTCCTCCCAATCAAGTCGAGAAGTTTCCGGCTTTCATAGCTCATTTTTTGGGGAAGAACCACAATGGTGACAAGCTCAGACCCGACTATTTTATTTGGCTTGAGATTTTGATAGGGTCCTTCAGTGGAATATTACTATTGGAAGGGGTGTTTAGAAATCCCAATGTCTTTACAGACCATCATCATGCCCCAATAATTATCGCAAGTTATGGGGCAACTGCTATACTTTGTTTCAACGTGAGTTCTGTTCCGCTTGCTCAACCAAGAAATGTCATTTTTGGACATTTTTTTGCGTCATTAATAGGAGTTTGTTTAGAGAAGTTGTTCCTGTTAACACAAACAGGAAGGGACCATTACTATATAGGAGGTGCTCTTAGTGTTGGTGTTGCTTCTGTAATAATGCTGGTCCTCAATTGTGTTCACCCTCCAGCTGGCGCGTCCGCTTTGCTTCCTTTCATCGATGAAGGCATCAGAAAGATGAGCTGGTGGTACTTGCCCACGCATCTTGTGAGCTCAATATTGATTGTCCTCGTAGCTTTGATAACAGGAAATATTATCCGGACTTTCCCAACCTTTTGGTGGACTCCGTTGAATCGAACCAAACCACCACAACCCGAGTCTCAAGCAAGTCCTGTACATTCCAGGGACGGCCGACCAGTTAAGAGCCTGTCCCTAGAGAAGCAGCCTCTCGAAACGCTAACCTTGAGCTCAGAGGAACTACTGATTCCCAGCTCTTTGAAGTTGAGTGACGTAGAGATGGAGTTCCTTGAATCACTACAAAACAGGTTGAGGGAAGAAGATCTGTCCGTAGAGTAGACCCTTCAAGGGAATCTGAGTATATACATGTATAAGTGTCTTCTAAGCTTTCAACAAATCATCTAGTGTAAGTATCTTATTGTCGAGGTGTAAGTTTTGAAAGATCTTGGTGCACACTTGGTCGGTGGACAAAATTGGCCTTATAGTATCATTTATACAAATGAGGTTATTTCCCACGCTTTGTTGTTTTAACTCGTGTATCCGTTTCAACCCATTAACAAGAAAGTATCGGTTGTTTCTGTCATTCTCATCGTACATAATTCCAGGCCTTATTATTAAACTGTTGAGCTTAGAGTTCAATAACTCGTACTCTGCTTCTCTTTTTGAACGAATGTAGTCCGGTGGAACTATTATGGGCAAACCCTTATCAGCAGATATGTATACCAACTTCCCTTTCTTGTTAGCTTTTGAGTATGCAGATGCCAAATTCAAGGCACTCTCTTTATTGAGGCCATCATATGAATTGCGAGTGGTTTTGTTCATTGGGTTGGGTCCTTTGAGAAAGCTTTTGACGAAGTTCAAGTTCAAGGCTTGCGATCCAATGTCTCTCTTGTATGATTCATCTTCGAAAATCTTACCCATAGAATGGAAAACTGTGTTGAATTCACATAATTTTGATTTATAAGTTGAGTTGTCAAAGATGTCTGCTGATTCCCAATTTACCTCTTTGAGGTACTTATTTGTGATTGGAGGAGGAGTCCCTGATCGAGAAAATGAGGTCACCCTGAAGCCATTCTTTATACCATATTCACATATCTTGCGTCCGAGGAAACCATTTCCACCGAATACAGCGATCGACATCCTTGAATAATATGCTTAGATTGAAAATTCCAAATCGCGAAAGCATAATGAAGTAATCAGAATAGAGATTGGTGCCCCGAGGAAAGATATACAGGATACGCTTAATCGGAATCATATATTGCTAAAAGTTCTATGCTATGTAGTCATCACAAATAAAATCGTAGCGTTCAGCTTATTGGCCGAACTTCTTTCTTAACATTACAAATTCTTCATCCTCAACTTCTTCAATTGATGGATGTTTATGCAAATCCGATAACGTTGATTCTGGAGTGGATAAACCGTCATCATCAGAATTTATAGAAGCAGCGTCGTCCATATCAACTTCTGGAGAAGAAGGAGAAACGGCTTCAATTGGTTCAGCTGTTGAAGTACTCTCTACCACTTCCGCAGTTGGAATGGATATTTCAGGATCAGGAACAGCTGATGAAGGACGTGGACTAGGAGACTTCACCTCGGGACTAGACTTTTCAGCACCGTACTCTTTTTGTTGAACATTGGCAGGGTATCCCAAATGAGAAAGGGGGATCTGTTGGGTGCCATTGTTAGGAGCGAAGAAGTTTTGGAGGAGCAGGTTCACAAAGGCTTGAGCTTGTTGTTGACTTCTTTCGTATGCTTCCTTTCTCTCTTGTTGTTGCTTACTTAACTTCTCTTCTCTGACCTTTCTCAATCTTTGCTCCTTTTCTTGTCTGAGTCTCTCTTGTTTCTCTTGTTCTCTTCTAATTCTTTCTTGTCTTTCTTGCTCTTTTCTGATTCTTTCCTGTCTTTGTTGTTCTCTTCTGATTTGTTCCTGCCTTTCTTGCTCTTTTCTTAGTTTGTCTTGTTCCTTTCTCTGTCTTTCCTGCTCTTTTCTGATTTTTTGCTGTCTCAAAGCTCTTTCATCTTGAGATTGTCTGGAATAGTTGTTTGCATTAGCCAATTGACCAATGAAACTCTCCAAGTAGTTACCAAACAAGTCATGGGGTTGGTAATAAGTGTATGGCTTGTGCTTAGGGATGTTTAAATTCAAGATATTCGAGTCGTATCTGTCAAGTTCGAAGTTGATGTTTTCTATATCAACTTTGGCTAAGTTCAATCTGATTGACACCTTGAAATTATCTGGTAAAGAGAATAACTCCAATAAGCCTTCGTACTTACTAGACTTGATCAACTTGAATTCAAAAGAACTGAAGTCTCCGTCTAACTTGAAGATTTGGAACTTGACTTCATCATCAGACTCAACCTTTCTGAGCAACTTGGGTTTTGAGTATTCTCTAATGAATTGAGAATTGTCAAACAAGGCAGAAGGGAAAACTTGGTTGTTGCAAAATAATGGGTTGACTAACATTATAGTTTAAAAATTTGGATTTGGGGTTTGTATAAAAAGTAATGATTTACTATTCATGTAATATTGTGGAGTATTTATAGCCCTTTTTGCCATCATTAGCTTACATATCTTTACAAATTTACGAGAAGATTCTGGAAATATGTGCTGCAACAATTACTCGATCTGGTAATCGCCAACGAATTTTCTAGAATTGGAACCATTTAGAAACCTGTTCGCGGGGCTGCCACCGCCGCACTGGCAGTAAATCCGCCAGTCGGGGTTCGAGCTGGGCCCCTGATGACTTACGTAGTAAACTGGCGGTTCAGATAACTTGGCTATAGGCGTAGACTTGATAACCGCCAGGCCTTTTTTGGTGGGGGGTGGGCACTCATAGGGCAACAATTCGAAATCGGCAACTGGTCAATTTGAGCTGTCCCATGCTACAAACGTAAGGTGGTACCAGTATTCAAAGGTGGCAATCTACTTGCGTACTATTAATCAGGTGTAGCCTTTTAGTGGACCGATTGCTAACAAACGCTCTGTTCCGGGCATACTGCTGTTTACGTTAGTGTTGAAGTTTTGCAACCAGCTTCGGGCATCCGCGAGGTTTCCCCAGAATTTGTAGTACTTTCTTTTTCTCAGAGATTTATAATGTGGCAGGTGACTCAAGTGACAGGAAAACTTCATGGAAGATAGCAACATTTACCACAAGGAGCTGGAGTGGTGGGCTCCGCACAACCATATGGTGCCTTATAAAACGATAGGGCGTCCTCGAAACCTCTTGGCCTTCATCAATACCCCACAAAATTCCTCTTCAACTAGGGTCTGTTTTTTTTTTATATTTTTTGAGAGATGAGTCAAATGCTAAAACTTACCGGTTAGATTTTCACACGTAGGAATAAAATTTTCACTTCTTCTTGACTTCTTTAATTTATGAAACTCAAAGGCCCAAGCCACCATGTCCAACTCATTGCTTAAGAAAAATACCCCGGCGATGATGGGTATTTTTTCGCTCATATGTTTGAGTTTAGCACTTGCAGCCAGTTTTAATATGATTTTCTTATTCAAAAGCCAAGTTTCCCTCCTACTTCTTGTTGGATTCTTAGGGATAGGAATATTCGGATACAGACAATTTCTACAATCAATGCCCGAAAAAGTGGCAGTGAAAAACGGTGACCTAATGGCCGGAATAAAGCATATGAGGTCAGATTCTATTACGGTGAACACCACGAAGCCTCTTAGGAATTCAAGAGTGTTGAATATAGTTATATTGGGAGCTGGTCTTATTGGTCCCAGGCATGCCCAACATGTCCTTGACAATGAAAACGCCAGGTTGTTTGGGATCATTGATTTGAACCCGGCTACCAGGGCTGTTGCTCAAGAATTCAAAACCTTGTACTTTTCAAGTATAGAAGAGATGATCCAACATTGCGATAGAAATAAACTCAAAGTCCCAGATGGTGCTATAGTTTGTACCCCTAACCATACCCATGTGCCCGTATCAGCGAAATTAGCCTCGTTTGGGATAAATATTTTGGTGGAAAAGCCAGTTAGTCCTAGGCCGGAGGACTCAAAAGCATTGAAAACCTACGCAAACTTCAAGAAGGTAAAGGTGCTCGTTGGCCATCATAGGAGGTTCAACCCTTTTATAATCGCAACCAAGAAAAACCTACACAAGATTGGAAGCATCGTAGCTATCCAAGGTACTTGGACCTTGAAAAAAGATGACGAATACTTCAAAAGTTCTCCATGGAGAACGAGTTCTGAAGCAGGTGGAGGTGCTTTGCTCATAAATCTTGTACATGATCTTGATTTGCTTCAATATTTATTTGGACCTATCTATCAAGTGTTTGCCGAATCGTTACCTAAGTATAGGGGATTTGACAATGTTGATGAAGGTGCTGCTTTAACAATAAGATTCAAATCAGGCGTCTGTGGAACATTCATCTGCTCAGATAACGTTCCTTCCCCCTTCAATTTCGAAAGCGGTACTGGCGAGAATCCTACCGTTCCATTCCATGATGGGTTGCAAGGATTATACAGGATTTATGGGACCAACGGCACTTTGTCAATTCCTGATTTCAACTTATATCAGAACAGTACCGAAAACTCCAACAAAAACAATTGGTTGAACCAATTGAAACCCAAACAAATTGTGGACCCAAACTTATTGATCAAACATAAACCCTTCGACACACAATTGAACCACTTCATCAACATTATTAACGACAATCACATTCCCAATTGCAATATAGACGATGGGATTTCTGCATTATTAGTAATAAAGTCAGTCCAAAAATCACTTCAAACTGGATTACCTCAAGTTATACCAATCATCACTGACATAGAACCAGATTTCAATTCCTTAAAGTTAGATTTGGAAGATGAGTGGTTACCTTAAGCGCTTTGTTAGAGACGGAGTCTTTGGAAACTTACATAACACAATTCACAGAACAACATTTATCAATTAACAGTCTCCTACTTAGAGTAAAGCCTATTCGTATTACAGAACAAATTAACTCATATACATTTAACGTTTGTAGTCTAGGATTGAACTTCAAATCCCTACTTTTATAAAGTAGTGTCCTTAGTGACAACTCCATTAGTTGCCTTCACTTCTCTAGAAAAGGGGAGCACCCCAGGAGATTTAATTTCGACCTTAATATCCGTGGACGCACCTTTGATATCATCTAAGGTTGCCTTTTCCTTGTTTTTATAAGAACCAGCCTTCTTCCCGTTTATACTTACCTTCAGTTTACTTTCAATGGATAAAGCAATTTTGGGTGATGTTGATGGAGCAGAAAATGCAACTTTCTTGTCAGCAGCACTTTCAGAGTATGTCAAGGGGAAATCTTGAGTTTGATTTTTGGTAAAGATAGACAAACCAGTGGTAGTATCTAAAACAGCAAAGTTATTCTTGATACCAGTGATCAAAGTAAGAGTCAATGAGGTGGTTTCAATCCCACCTCCACTACCAGGTGGTCCAGTGGCATGCTTAGACGTCTTGGTATGTTTGCTTAAGATGGAGTGAGTGGAAGAGTTAAACTCAACAGTGTAGTTGGCAGTACCGTTCTTTGCCAATGTGAAATTCAATTGGGAAACAATTCCAGCATCAAGGATCGATTTAACGATTTGGTTTTTGATTTTTGGAATGAATGGAATTCCTGCTGGAGGCTCGATAACATCTCCAGTATCAGTTTCAGCTGATTCATCGCTCAAAACTTCACCCACAGCACTCTTGATCAAATAAGATTCCCAAACCAACAAGTTACCGGAAACATACCACGAACCTTCAGTGATTATGTTTTCACCTTGAATAACAGGATGAGGTAAAGGTGGAGCAACCCCAGGAGCTTTGGTAGCAGTACCAATTGGAGACACAACTTCAACATCCAATTTAGCATCACCAGCCCACAAGTAAGGTAACACAGAGATCAAATCAACTTCGTAGGCCAAGCCTTGGAGAGCACCAGTATCAGCTAATGGTTGCCATAAAGCAGGGAAATTTAAGTTGTCAGAAATTTCGCCAGCGTGATATAAAGCAGGCTTTGGAGCTATGGAAGAAACAAAGACCTTGTTGACATAGACATTGATATATCTCAATGGACCAGCAGTAGCAGGATCTCCGACTTTGCTGATATCATTTTTGAAAAAGGTGATTTCTTCTTCAGTGGCAGACGCAAAAAGGGAAAGCTTAGCAACTGTGGCATTAGATCCAAGTTTTGGTAAAGTAATGGAGAAGCTGTCTGCTGGTAATTTGAACGGCAAACCAGAGTTGGTCAAAGGAACAACAATATCAGCTGGTCCCAGGGCAGTCAAAATATCACCAATAGTGAGAGGCTTTTCAACAGCAGTTGTCAAGGTATCATTGTACAAAGACAAGGTCAATTCTACATTTGTGCTGTCTACGTCACCTTCCAAAACGTTAACCGAAATTGTGCTATCGTCACCGAACAATTTCAAAAGTTCTGTGACATTTTTAACTGTCAAACTTTGAGTCACAGTGTTCAATTTAGAGAATGGAGTTGATGTTCTCCAGATTGGGCTTTCATCGACGACAATTTCCACTATAGCAGGCTTGCCTGCGACCAAAGCATCATTAGTGAAGTTCAAAGACAACAAAGCACCTGTGAAGTTGAACTCAGATGGAGCTTCAAAGTCAAAGGTCAATCCATCAGAAAGGGTCTCATTGAAAATGGTCGTGTTGAGAACGTAAGAACTAGCATCGAGTACTAATTCTGGAGAAACTTCGAAAACCTCAACAGTCAATGGAGCAGCTGGGTCTGGAGCAAACATAGAAGCAAACAAAGAGAACAGCTTGAATGCTTCAGGAGCAGAATACTTATCAAACAAATAAAACACTACCAATAAGCCGGTCAAGCAGGTCAAAACTCCATTGGTGATGGCTTTAGTTCTGCTTTTCCTTCTTATGGGTTTGTTCAATTCCAAATCCAATTGTTGTTGCAACAATTCGTCTTTCTCAGTTAATTGGACAGGCATATTCAAAATTCAATTGTTGTGGAGATAAAGAAGAGAATTCGTACATTAAATAGATATTTCAAATAAATCGGGAGGGCGGATTGAATATGGAAAATTCCGAAGTAAATCTTTTGCAATTGTTTCGTAAAAAATAGTCGAGCCACCAATCTTTCTAAAAGCCTCCGCTTATCCAATGAAACGTAATATACATTCTCAAATGTAGGGTACTTATTGCGAATGAAGGTCCATCTATGAAATTACAGCGGTCAAACAGGCTCTAAGTAAGGTTCCAATTCGTGCTCTTGGTGAGCAATCTTATCAGTAGATTTTGCATCCCCTATCAACTCCAAATGTTGCTATTTGCACACTACAACAGAGGGGCAAGAAGGTGCCACGGTGCCAATGCATAAGATAATACGCAGTCGATCGAAGCAATCTACCGGTGTAGAGTAGATCTTCCAACCGGCGTTTACCACTTGTGGCACTCCAACCGGCATGCCGGTGCTTTCTAACACCATCGAGTCGTGTTCCTCACAATCTGCACATCCACAAAATCTACAGTTGTTATCAGCGCACGACTTCGTGAGCGAGCCTAAAAATTTCTACCAGTAAAAGTCAGGATAATTACGGTACCGTCTGTTTGTCAAATCATGTCTAAGTTCATATTACCGAACACCTTGAAGGAGTTGAGATTCCACTTATCACAAACCGGAGAAGCCTCTGTGAGCTTGAGAAAGTTTTTGACCACAAATTACGCTGGATTAAAGAGCCAACTGAAAAACCAATTACCTATTTTGATCAGAGAAGCTTACGGTATACCACCAAGTGTCACAGCCAGATTCGAAAAGGGTAGAGAAGTAAAGAACAACTTGGAAGGTTTAGATGAAAAGGCCATAGTGTCCACTTTACAGTCCTTGTTAAAAAGTTAAATATAAATTAGGACCCATACACACACATTTCACTCATGTTAGAACAAAACTATCACAGGTCATATATTCTATCTTTCAAATAAATACACTTCAATGCACACGCTTTTACACGCAGATATTAAGGAAAATATAACTATAAACTATGGCAAGTTATTTCCGGCTCTCTTTGTTGGAAATAGGACTGTTGAATCTAAACAGTGCCCAGCCAAGACTCAACCATTCCTTGATGTATATGGGCTCCAAGTCACTAGATCCGTCATTGGTTCCTGCTGCAACGATAAAAGGCAAGAAATGGTCCAATGTCGGATGTGCTTTGAATAAGAGTTGGGAGAGACTGGAATCTCTTCTGATATTGTTAAGATTTTGCAAAAGCGTCAAAGATGTTGACTTCTCAAATGTTTGTTGAAGAAGGTTGTGAAATTGCTTAGGGTACGAGAATGTCTGGCCTTGGTAGCCTGTAGTTGATAAGATTCTACGAAGGTCCTGAAGGTTGTGAACAGAAGTTCCAGAACATAAAATGAGTCCCTTCAAGTCTTTCTTCGATTCTGGATTCCAGATCAACTCATCTCTCATTTTCTTCATCACTTTCCCAAGTTTGTAACTATCGTTGAAATTATCAGTGTATGGCAAAGACACCTCTATTAAAGGTATATCGAGAGACTCACCGAATGCAACCTTCAAAGGAGTCCATACACCATGGTCTAAACCTCTCTCAACAATTTTCGATTTAAATCCAGCCTTTTCAAGCTCAGAATGAAGAAAAAGTCCAACAAAAGGATCTGCTCTACTTTTGAACTTCTGATGGTAAAATTCATCATCGAAGCCGTAGAAGTCGTAAATAACTTTGTTCTCATAAGTTCCGCCTGACTTGTTTATTGAGATTTGGATGGTATCTGGTTCATCGCTCTGGAAGTGGCCCGAGACAATTAAGATGTAGTCGGGGTTCAAAGTTAACACTTCCTTTCCTACTTTCTGCAAGGTTTCATAAGCACCCTTGTCGGTCATGAAGTGATCCTTTTTAATCAAAGAAGGACCACCATGGCTAATAAAATAGGTGGGAAATGGATATTTGCATTTGACGGTTGCAAATAAATTTTCATTCCCGGATGGTGCCATAGTTGGAAAACTAGTTGGAGAATGTTCTTGCAAGTTTTTATTAGTGTGTGATCCCAGGAATGCAGACACTACGAGATATGATAATAAAACAAAAGAAATGTAGGTTAAGGTGTTGAACATGTAACCCTTTTATATCAGTTGATCAGCATTATCAGGGGTTTAATATAATGCTGAGGTTTGTTTAGTAATCTTAGTAATCGCTTGAGATTTTAGTCGAATTGGTCAACGGACACGACCCGCATAAACAAATTGGTAAAATTTATAAGCGATGGATTGGGCCGAGTTGAGTCCGTGAGTAATTATATAAGCAATTACCAATCATCACAGGTAAGCTTCTGAATAAGATAATGGGCCAAAATATGGTGGATTTTATCAGAGCGCAAGGAACTAACATCTGAGGAGTTCACTAGACCACTACACTTTAAGAGATCTCTGGCAGGAGGATACCCTCTTTGCCCCAAATTTGCAGTTTGTTGCATCTACAAGTCTTCGACCAATTTTAACAAACATTATTTACACACAACATCAACTACTCACAACACTATATTCACATTCTTGCAACTCCCAAAAAAGAAAGTGATCACATCTTGAAAGTGCTACTTATGAGTTGATTGTGGTCTACGCATTGATAAAGCTCAGCATGGGGATCATATTTTGGTTCGTAGTGTGTGGACCAGCCTGAAGGTTATTAAGCGTCAGACAGCACCGGATGATTGCTTCGATGAGGCTTTCACCTGGGTGCAGCTTTCAAAAGAGTCCCGACTCACAACCTTGTCTATCAAATATACGTTGGACCGCCACGACCGTAAAGTGTGGTTGGGGGCAGCCCGTTGTAAACTTCCTAGAAATGAGCATTTCAATAACGCTGTAATCTGGTAAGCTACTATTTTACACCACCAAGTCCGTCAATTTTTTAGTGACCTAAGCCCACCTGGGCACTAGACGTATATCAGAATGTCTAATATGCCAAGTAATGACTGAGCCGAATCGATTATACGTCTGGTTCGTAACATGTGTCCCCTTCGAGTGTCAATTAGCAAGGGACTTCAATTGCTTAAGTAATCAATTATCAATAGAGTTGTCCAAAATCCATTTGCTGTGAAATTTATATTTATTACGCACTAAAATAAACTGTTTACTTGTGAAATTAAGCAATTATAGAAACTCTAAGGTTTGCTGACTTCATCCCTTGTGTCGACAGACGTGATATATTCTTCCTAGTTTAGTAGCTGGTTTACTAAAGTTCATTCCACAATGAATTTTTTTGGATCTCGAAAGGTATGTTTATGGCCCAATAACCACGTATGCAGAGGATTGCTGTTGTACTAACTACGATCAGAGACAAAATGAACAGGGTTTCCGTAAGTATAATAACGAAATAAGCGACTATGAGAGCTCCCGACCCAATGTTGCAGGAATGCCCAACAACGGAATCAACAGAACTGCGTCAATGACCAACGGTGCTGGATCAGCTGCGTTAGCAGCTTTGAGATTGCACCAAAACTCCCAACCGATGGACGTCAAACCGCCACCCAATCGCCATTTGGCTTACGGAAGGTCCAATTCGTTGACTTCAAACACCCAAAGGTCCAACTCCTTAAGGTCATACAGCTACCATCCAAAAGGTTCGTACACCCCTGGACAAGCCACCATTCCTGGTGCAAGACGGTACAGCTCGTTGAATTCGGGATCACAAATTGCTGCATTCCAGAAGCACCAGCAATCCCTTAAAACAGCAAAGAGATTGAGCTCATTGGGGTCTCTGATTGTGCAACCAGATGATATCCTATTGGAGCAGAATGGAGAAGACGAAGAGGAAACAATTATAACCACCCAAACGACCAAAGTCGTAGATAGCCAGGGCCGGGTTCAGTCCATAACCACTAAGACCACGAGGACGCTTCCCGACGGATCCAATATAATCGAAACCACCACGAAAAACATATCGAGAACAAACTCCAGGACCAATTCCTTGAGAGCTAACTCCATTCTCAGTGCTTCGAGGGACCCCGGATATAACCTACAAAAAATAGACGAAGATTTGCAAGACTTCGAGTATAACTATGTGTTGGACAATCAAACAGCTGAACCACATAAGGTGGTCTCCAATCCCCAACATGAAACTAGAGCTCCTGCAGAGTTACAAGATGATTTAAGTCACAACTATGAGACTTTAAAGTTGAACGTTGAGCAGCCCACGTTGTGTGTTAGCTCGCCTAGTTCAAAAAAGTCCCAAGAATCTCCAGTAAAACCTTTGAAGTCTATCTTGAAACATACAAACAAGCCTGATTTTGACAAAGATAACAAGGAATCCCCCAAGTTCGAAGGGGGACACACCAGTGAGTCCAAGAACCCGTATGTCCCCATCAGTATGGAGTCTCCAAGTTCTCCAGGTTTGGCTGATCCCGAAGTTGAGACCAAAAGGTCCCCAGTTCTCAAGTATTCTTCTCAAGTACCAAGATCTCCTCTGTTGAAGAAGACACCCCAACTATCGCCAACTCCCAGATTCAATGAAATGACTTCCAATGCCTCAGTTACTTCTCCTAGTGCTTCAATCAAGTTCGACGATAAAGTAAAAACGATCCCAATCTATGAGACTGACTTTAAAAATCCAAAGAAGAAGCTTTCTAATACAGAATTGTATTCCAAGGCTATGGAAGTGGCAATGGAGAAAGTTTATGGTCATTCAAAAGAGCAAGAAGCTGTGCTGGTAGAAAACGCCATGCCAACTTCTCTCATAGAAAAAAAATCGAAGGCAGACAAAAAGCTCGAATATATAGGGCATATGGGTTTAAACGATAAATATCAGTATGGAAACCATCACCAGGATTTCCGTATGCACTCAATGAGGGAGCTGGTTAACGCTAAATCTGCATCTAAGAAAGAAAGATCTAAGGAGGAGAAAAAACAGCAAAAGGAATTAGAGAAGCAAATGAAAATAGAAGAAAAAAAGAAGAAGGAAGCGAAACAAGATTCAAAAACCAAGAAGTCTCCGATTCGTGGTCTCTTTGGTAGAAGGAAAAAAGACACTTCTGATGTTTCTACACCTGATAGCAGACGTAGTTCCAGTGCCCTTGAAAACTTTGTGTCGCCACAGTCGAATAGTAGCGTTCTAGATTCACCAACTAGGATGACTAGAAACCCCATATTGGATGACAAGGTGTTACACCCCACACCTCCCAAATTCAACGAACAAACAAAGTCAGAAAAGAGTGTGGGTGATACTAAGAACGTTTCGACCCCAATGGTCGAACCATCCATCAAATTCGATGCAGCCGAACACTTAGCAGGCGTAAAGATAATTGGCAATAGAAACATCAATTCTTACAGAGATAATGGTGTAATTCTCGAGAGTCTAGAGACTCTTAATGAAGCGCCACAAGGATTAGAGCCAAAAGAGCCAGAACCACTGGAACTTGAGTCAAAAGAGCCAGAACCAACACGGCCAGAACCAACTGATCCTGTGCCCATGAAACAAGAAGTGGTCTTGCCAGAAGGACATATCGATGGTGATACAAGCAGTGCAGAACATAAGGCTATGGAGCACGCTGTCGAAAGTCAAAACAGTATTATCCCCTTACCACTACTTACCGATGTAGACACAGATCATTACGAGGACAGCGGTATTGTGAGTGCATCCGATATGGAAGATGAGCTTCTCAGTCATACTTCAAGGAGACTGGAATTAGAAGAACAGTTCTACGAGGCTCAGGAACCAGATCATTTTAGTGTTGAGTCTAAATCCAATGTTGATCTTGGGGACACTTTGGCCGATCAGAACGTGGAGAAATCTTTACGAGACGATACTTTGGGTGTTGATAGAGATGGAACAACCAACAGATTATCGAACAACGAAGAGGTTCTGAGATTGCCCGTCGATTTCAGTAAGAAGCTCACGCTAGCTGAGTTGATTAATGTGGGTGAAAATGAAGATACAACCGAGGATAGCTTTGTTTCGCCTGATTTTCACGATGATTCCAATTCCGATGTCAGTAGCAGATTTTCTGCCGACTTGAATGCTGCTTTGAAGCGGATAGCGGGTGATAAAGAGGAACAACCAAATCCCCCATTGTCAAGCGAACCTCAAGAACTCCAACAATTGAGCACTGATGTTGCTACAAATGATTCAAATAGCGAAAAAACCCCTCAAATTTCTCCCTCTGAAGTCTTGATCAAAGAAGTCCATGAACGAAACGGCACTTTGGTAACAAAGGAATTGAAACTGAAATCCAAACCCAAACTGCAAAAGAAATCGAAGTTCAAAGAAAAAATGTTCAAGTATTTTGTGAATTCTTACGACAAATGATTGGAATGATTATAGTTAAGTCGTGTAATTTAGAGTTGTATATTTAAAGCCTTAATGCTGTACATTATTGACCTGCGTCTCTTGTTTTTCTTCAAGGCAGCTTTGACGTCTGCAACAAATTCCTTGGTTATAGAATCAGGGTCTGTCCAAACTTCCAATGTTTTTGTACTCCCCTGACTCTTACACCTCTCTGGCAATCTGCTTGCTTTCGAACAGGAATATGGTTGTCCTCTCCTGTTTGAGTCGAAATAATGATTGTAACGGAAGAAAGGAGGTTCAGTGCTTCTGAAAGCAGCTGTATTACCATAAGTTCTCATATCAGACGAGTTAATTTTGTACGATTCTAAAGGGCCGTCACCACTCAGATCAATAGGAAACCGGCTAAATTCCCTTTTTACCATACTGGAGGGCCCGAATTTATCCACTTTGGATGTGGACCGGAAGATGTGGGATAGCGATGGGCTCTTGAACATTAATTCTGGCTCGTAAGATATCCGGTTTTCTAAATGGTAATCAGATCTAAAGTGTTTGACCAGGCAGGAATGGTTACTTAAAGGAGATGGATCTGTTTCTAGAGACGAGACTTTGTGTTGTCTTTTTATGGAGCGTAAGGTACTCAACAAGCTTTTCATCGAGTGAGCTGGTTTTGCAACCATTGATTGCAAAGAGAGAAAATTGAAGAGTGTCACCAAAAAGGCCGAACACAAAAACTAGTGTAAAACGAGCCATCTGTTGAAGTGTAGTCGACACCGGGTGTTACTTTAGGCCCAAGACGGGGCTAGAGCAGTGTTAATGGGATTGATCAACAACGAAGTTGAAAGAACGTCAAACGAATTTGATTTTTTTGACTAGCTGTACAAATAAAGACACATCCTACACTATCAGGGAACAGTAGTTGCAACGCCTTGGATCCATAGAACCTTAATATACATACGTTGAATATTTGATTTGATTTCGTATTTGCAGTAAGATTGCATAGAGCATCGCATCGCATAAAAAAATTTAATCTCATCTCAAAGCTAACAAGCATCTCCATTTATCATACAAGTAATGGCTACCAATAACCCTGATGGAGGTCTCTCTATAGAGACACTTCAAATGGACGACAAGCTTGCTAAGATAAGAACACAAGTGAATTCCAAATTGGACAATCAAAAACACTTGGCCGTAATCTTGACTGCAGTTGAAGAGAACTTAAAAGATCAGAAAACTGAAAGATCACCTGTGGCATATTTTGTTTCTTTCTGTTCTTTATTAGACCAAAGTGTCCAGAATGATTCTATTGTTGACCAGGGATTAGCCACGGCTTCAGCATACTTCTTGGATATCGTCTTACCATACACAGCCAAACCACTTTTGGTCTCGAAGTTTGGTGATATTTTAACTAAGTTGGCAGTTCCACTCACAAGCCGTGATGCCGAGGCTCCTTTAGTGAAATCAACAATTGGTGCTTTGGAAAGCTTGTTGTTGGCTCAAGATTTTCAAAAATGGACTTCTACAGACAGAATTTCTCCCCAAAGAGCGATGGTAGGTTTGTTGGAATTGACCTTAGATCACAGACCAAAAGTGAGAAGAAGAGCCCAAGAAGCAGTCAGCAATGTTTTATTGCACCCTCCAACATCCCCAAATCCTATGCACCCTGCTTCTGCTTTATGTGGGAAATTGGCATTGGAAAGGCTTGCATCAATTTTGGACACCAATAAATCAAAGCACAACAAAGAAGTGAATGCCCAGATCATTCACTGTTTGCAGCTAATTTCTTCCGTGACGTCTTCAGGATCATGGCCTTCGAAGCATATCGAGCCTTTGTGTGACGTCTTGTTGGAAGTTTCAAAAACTAATGATCAATTCATTGTCTCTTCTGCTTTTTCTGCATTTGAAGGGTTGTTTCAATCTATGAATAACGTTATAAATCTCGAAAGATTTTCTCAAGTGCTTGATATAATATTCGACTTGAAACCAGCTGTCAACGATTTGCATTTGGCTGCTTCGTGGTTGGCTGTTGTGGCTAAAGCAAGTGAAAGTTTCGCCGGATTAGATGCTTCTGTATACATCAAGAAGTTTTCCAACATATACAATCAAGTAGCTGCTTTCTTGTCGTCAGAATCTAAAGATATATATTCATCAGCTGCACACTGCTTGACTGCAATTGTGGCTGCAATTCCTGACAAGTTCTTACTCCAACCTTCCAAAGAAAATGGTGTGACTTCAGATATCTACGAGGATGTCGACGAACTTATCTCAGTTTTGTCAGAAAACATACAGAAAGAATTATTGACAATAAAATACCAACATGCTTTCAAAGAGATCTTGGAATTTACTAACGAAGCTATCCTCAAGTTGAGATCTCGCTCAAATCCTGATTTTTTGGGAATTGTTGAAACGGTTGGCGAATGGCGTACTACTGAATCAGAGGACTTTTCCCATAATAAAGAAGCGGAAGATGTTATAGCCTCAAGCATTTCAGTCATGGGCCCAGAAGTGGTTTTAGGAGTCTTGCCTTTGAGTTTAACAAGCACAGACAGTCCAGGTAGAGCTTGGCTCTTACCTCTTTTAAGAGACAACACTAGGTTTGCAAGCTTAGGATTTTACGTCAGGGAAATTTTACCATTGGCCCATTTTTTTGAAGAAAAGAAATCCAACTTGGCCAAAGATTCAGTTCACAGCAAGATTTTCCAGACTATTATTGACCAAATATGGTCCTTGTTAACCCCTTTCTGTGACTTACCAAAGGACTTAACTCAGGCATTTGATGATACGTTTGCTGCTCAATTAACTGAAGTTTTATACAACAAAGTGGAGTTACGTGCTAACATCTGCAATGGGTTAAGATTATTAGCCGAATCGTACATTGCCTACAGTGATGAAGTTTTAACAGCCGATTTGTTAATGCAGGAAGAATTGAGTATTGCTCAAGCAAAGTCTAACTTGGAGTACTTGGCGTCTAAAGCTTCGAACATTCTTTCCGTTTTGTTCAACGTTTTTAGTTCTACTTCCCCTGACAGCCGTGGCTTCATTCTCGAAACGATCGATGTTTACTTGATGATTGTACCAAAAGAAGAACTTGAAAATACCTTCAATAAAGTTTGTGAACTTCTTAAGAATGCTATGGATGAAGAAGCAAAAGAAGCCACTGCTTCGAAGAAGAAGGATACAACTCCAAAATTGAGTATCACCATGATGGATTTGATTGTGGGAATGGCTAAGTATGTTCCAGCAACATCTCACACAGCCCTTTTTTCCATCTTTTCCCTTACAATTTCAAGCAGGGATGCTTTGATGCAGAAACGGTCCTACAGAATCTTGACCAAGTTGGCTGAAGTTGAGGAAGGTCAAGCTTCTGTCAAGCAGTTTGCTAGTGATATAGTCAATGTGTTGATTACAACTATTGACGAGACCCAAAGTTCAGCAAGAGCCACAAGACTTGCAGCTATCAACAGTCTCATCGAAATGACTCCTAATGAACTCTTATACTTCATTCCTGCTATCTTGCAAGAAATCATAATGTGCACCAAAGATGCTAATGAGAGAACCAGAAGTTTGTCATACCAGGTTTTGATTAAAATGGGAGAAAAGATGGAATTAGGTGGTATCGTATATAATTCCAAGGTCCCTGGATTCGATCCCGCCACTCCAGATTCGGAAGCTAGTTTAACTGAGTTCTTCACTATGGTAAGTGGTGGTCTTGCTGCACAATCTGCCAATATGATCTCTGCTACAATCACGGCTGTGTCTTGCTTGATATTTGAGTTCAAGGACAAACTTCCAACAGAAGTCTTGGTTGAGTTATGTTCTACTGTCGAGTTGTTTTTGACTCACAATTCTAGAGAAATTGCCAAGTCCGCCATTGGTTTCGTCAAAGTCGAAGTTCTTTCATTACCGGAAGAAATGGTTAAGGCCAACTTGACCGAATTGTTGACTAAGTTGATGAGATGGTCCCACGAACACAAGGGCCACTTCAAATCCAAGGTGAAGCATATCGTTGAAAGGTTGATCAGAAAGTTTGGATATGAAGAGGTAGAGCAAGCAATCCCTGAAGAAGACAGGAAGTTGGTTGCCAACATCAAGAAAACTAGAAACAGAGCAAAGAGAAAGCAAAAGGACGAGGACTCTGCTCCAGCAGAGAAGCAAGGGAAGAAGTTCGTTTCCGCCTACGAAGAAGCATTATATGACTCTGATGTTAGTGATAATGAGGATCTCGAAGATGATGGTGAATCACAAGGCGGTAACAAGAAGTCCAAACAGTTTATCATGGAAAGTAGGGATAGTCCTTTGGATTTATTGGACCGTCAAGCCTTTGCTAAGATTTCTTCCTCTAAACCAAGAAAAGACACCAGAAAACAGTTGTCCGACAAGATCGCAACCAAGAATGGTAAATTCGTGTTTAGTGAACAAGAAAACTCTGACCCATTAGCCAACAAGGGCACAGGTATCGATGCTTATTTGGATGCAGTTAAACAGGGTCCAATCAGAGGCCAGAAGAATAGATTGAAATTCAAGCAAAATAACAAGCCCGAGGACGATTGGTCTGATGATGACGAAGAGGCTCCAAGGCCATCAAGAAACGATAAGTTTAAGAGTAAATCTAAGATCAGTAAACCCAGGCCTAAACAAAAGTTCAAGGCAAAGAAAAAGCTTTAAATATCGTTTGATTAAGCACCTTTTTAACTGCATTTTATGTACATGAATAAAAATATCCCATTTAGAAATCACGAATACCAGAACTAGAACTGACAAGTCTTGTTTTAACCTAAAAGGCCCTATTACTAGCCTGGTTCTTCCATTCTAATGCAGAAAAGTGTATACACCAAAAAGCGACAAACTGAAAAATTTAAATCTCATCTTTTCATTAGCTGAACTTCCATCATAATGACCTTCAAGGCTCCTATAAAGATAAGGTTGGCCAGATTTGGAAGAAGGCACCAGCCTTTGTACAATATCGTTGTTCTGAACAGAGCCCAAGCTCGTGACAAAGTGCCATTGGAAGTTCTTGGAACCTACAACCCTGTTCCTATTCCATTGACATCAGAAGAGACAGCCAGAGGTGAAAAGCCATACAAGCACATAGAGTTGGACTTTGATAGAGCAAAATACTGGCTAGGCGTGGGAGCTGATGTAAGTGACAGAGTGGGATTTTTATTCAAGAGGGCAGGCTTGTTACCTGAACAATGGCCAAACCCTGACAAGTTGACTCAACAAGTTTCCAAACAGGTGGTAAGAGAGGAGAACTCCGTGTTGGAAGAACCAAGAGAATTGTACAGAAAGAGATGATTCTAATGAAAACTTATGTAAAGACTTGTAAATACTCGAAAATACACAATTAACCGATATACTAATGTTTTCTTTTCCTACTTTCATTTGACAAACCTAAGGCTTGCTTAAATCTGACCCTGAAACCTTGGTGAGCAGGTTTCGGTGGGATTTGTGTCTCTAAAGTGTTTGTATGATAGTGGGTGTCTTCCATGTAGTCAGAGTTTTGCCGGGCCATACTTGCAGGGTTATGTTGGACGTAATTGATCAAATCTGGCATGTTTCTTTGGTTTGACTTCCCGTTTAGTATTTCGAATGGATTGTTGTGCAAAGGTATCGATGCAAACCTTCTATTTTGAACTATCGTCAGATGGAAACCGCCTCCAAGGTTTCCGACTCTAAATCGTGAAGTATGCAGTTGTTCCATCTTGCTAGCAGCTTGATCAATAGATTTACAAAGGCTTTTGAGTTCGCTGTATGGCCGCTTAGAGGGGAGTTTCATCACTCTATTAGCAAGAATGCTAAACTGTCCCACATATAACTCGAGAGAGAAGAAAGGGGGTTTATCGTGCAATAGTTTCTGAAAGTGAACCAACACCTCTGCATCCAATGCACAGTTATTCAATATTATCGAAAGACACTGATTCAAAAGGTCTATTTTCTCTCTGAACACAAAAGATCTTAAAGGATCATTGGAAGACAAAAGAGGTGCCTCTGATGTACTCCGGGAACCTCCCTGCCTTTTTTCCCCGATGACACCTAAATGCTTCAATAAGGGGTACTGGAAGCATTTGACAATAACAGTTGTACTTTGAGGGGGTATCCTAAACGACAAGGGTAGATCTGTAGAAGTGAAAGTATAAAATGTTTTGACAAGACGAAGTAGCAGCCAAAGAATCCCCAAGTTGTTGTTTTCCAAGTAAAATAATACTTTGAGTAATCTATTAGTGAAGATTCTGGCTAGTATACTATTTAGCCTTTTTTCGTAATATTCCTTGAAGTCTTCACAAAGCCTTGGATGAAACTCCACCAAATGGACCAGACAGGTAACTAAGCTAGAAATCTCGTTCAACTTACTCACCAAATCTTCTTCATGCTCGAAATCAAACTCATCTTTAATCGTTAACTCTATTTTAGCAAATGTTTGAGAAAGGTCCTTAGGAGAGCCCACATTGAACTCATTGTGGTCGAAGCTCTGAAAGAATGTACCAATGTCAGAGTCCTCCGACAGCTCCAGAATTGATATCCCGATAGTCGAAGGAACCACCATTCCAGTTAAATGATGATTGTGAACTTCGAATTTGCAGCCGTTTGTGATAATTATAAAATTTGCGTCTACAATTGACTTCTAAAAGAAAAAAATTTATAGAAGATTTTATATTAGAATACAAGTGTGTACAGTTTACGAGAAGTTATCTAATCGAACAAACCGAAACCCATGTCATCATCGGATTCTTCTTCTTCTTCAGCAGCGGCTTCTTCAGCAGCTGGGGCGTCAGAAGAACCAGAAGCACCGGCAGCTGGAGCAGCAGCAGCATAAGCATCTGGGTTAGCCAATCTGTCCTTGATAGCTTCAGAACCTTCAAAAGTGTAGTCAGTGGCAATAGACAAAGCCAAGACGTTCTTGTAGTGGTTGACAACAGAGTGACCGACAGATGGGAGAGTTGGGTATCCAACAGCCAAAGAGATAGAAGCGATGGTGTTGATAGCAGACACAAAGTGACCAACTAATTCATCATCGGTAATATCCAAGATAGAGGCTGGGAAAACTTGACCGTTGTCGTAAACTTGAACAACACTCATACCGTAAGTGAAAGGAGAGATGTTCAACATGTTCAACAAGGAAGCTTCAGAAGGACCGACCTTTTGTTCGGCTTCAACAACTTTAACATCGGAAACAATTTCAATGGTACCTCTGGCAATCTTGGTTGGGACACCCAAAGCTTGGAAGAAAGAGGTCTTACCTGGTTCCATACCGGTGTTACCAGCTGGGACCCAGACATCGAATGGAGCAACAGCACCGGCTCTGGCTGGAGCAGCAACGACGTTGGAAGTAACAACATCTCTGATGGTCTTCAAGTCAGCGTTGGTGAAAATGAAACCAACATTACCTCTGACGAAAGGCAACAACTTTTCGTATTCTGGCAATTCAGACAAGAATCCTCTGATGGCTCTTCTAACCATGGTGTTCTTACCCATCAAAACGGTAGCATCACCTCTCAAGGCCTTTCTGATTTCATGCATTTGTTGGGAAGAAACATTGTCAACACCAACAATGAAGATGGACTTGTATTCTTCTAATAATTCTCTTAACTTGCTGAAGTATTCAGCTTTCTTATCACGGACACCACCCATTTCGACTTATAATTTGACGATAGGAATATTTAATGGACCCAAAGTTAATAGTTATTAAGAAGTTTTCGCTCGACCATTGAAAAATTGTACCAAACTGAGATTGAAAAATCTTTTCAGCGCGCGCACTACTTCTCTTTCACAGTCACAGATATATGCCCTAATTGAGTGCACACACTCATTCCAGATTAAGCCCTGATTTGAAGTTCTGAGAATTAAAGATACCTATATTGGGGTTTATAGATTATTTAGTTACGATTTGGACAACGTCTTCGTCATGTACAACATGACTTAATCCACATTTCTGGGGTGAATGCTTAGCAGAGGATCCCCATACAAGTGCAAATTTGAACTGGTTTTTCATGTCTCGATGGATAGCATCACATACGCTCTGAATCGTAGAGTTATTTCTAACAACCATTGGATCATCGAAGTTGGGTTGTATACCTCTCCTCTTTGTGTATAGTCTTATAAGTCCCAATTGTCTCCAAATCTCTTCTTTCAAGTCCTCTATACCAAGGTCCAATTCACAGGACATAACCACAGTATTTGGTTGTCTAGCTAACCTATCACACTCCTCAAGAGAAACCATGTCAACTTTGTTGTATACGTATAAGCACTTGATATAATTTACATGCTGTTCGTTAATTATATCGATGAAATCGTCAATCGTGACATTCTCATCCTTTATTAATACGTCTGCGTTGTGAATCTTGTACTCCTTCAATAAACCAGTAACGATTTTTTCGTTCAAATGAAGTGGGGGGTTTGTGGAATTCATTTTCACACCTCCAGTCTTTTTATACTTTAACGAGATATTGGGTTTTTCTTTGTTTAATCTTATGCCCATAGTCTCCAATTCGTTTTCCAAAATCTTTCTTTGATCGTCTCCTTTGGTAGCATCCAACACCATCATAATCAAATCGGATGTTCTTCCTACGGCGATAACCTGTCTTCCTCTACCCTTCCCTTGTGCAGCAGCCTTTATAATACCTGGCAAATCCACAATTTGAATCTCAGCTCCATTATAATTAAGTATGCCTCCCACAGATGTTAATGTTGTAAACTCGTAACTTGCAGCTTCAGACTTTGTGTTGGTGACTTTGGACAAGAACGAGGACTTACCGACAGATGGAAAACCAATCAATGATACTCTGGCATCTCCGGCTTTAGCAATCTCGAAGCCTTGTCCTCCACCTCCAGATCCTTGCCCAGGTTGAGGCTCCAATAGCTCTCGACGGAGTTTTGCTAATTTACCCTTTAAGAGACCAAGATGGTATTCTGTAGCCTTATTTTTTTGGGTCCGAGCCATCTCCTCCTGAATTGCCAGGATTTTCTCTAACACACCCATTTTCTGCTTACTTATTGAACTTCTATGCTGCTACCAGAATGGATTTATAAGGTTAATTTTCAGCTACGCATTTTTGATTCATCCAAATGCGAAGCCCATCGCATCTCTTCTCAAAAATATTCACGACTGCAAGATGTCCTCTAGAGGTCCCATTAATAAGAAAGGAAGTAGAAGTTCTGGCTCAGACGTGTCTAAGGTGTTGGCCTCAGGAAGTGGCAAGATAAAGAAGAAGATAAGAGACATCCAGAGACTTTTAAGAAAAAACAATTTGCCAGCTGATGTGCGAGTTAACAATGAAAGAACGTTAAAAGCATTAGAAGTCCAATTGAATAATGTGGTTCAACGCTCCAACGAAAAGAAGAACGCTAAGAAGTATCACATGGTGAGATTTTTCGAAAGGAAGAAGGCCACAAGGTTGGTTAAACAGGCAAGAAAAGCATTAGCTGAAGCAGAAGCTTCTAATGATAGAAAAGCTACCAAAAAGGCTAGAGTGTACCTCAAACACAAAGAAGTTGATTTAGCTTACACCATCTTATTCCCAAAAATTGAGAAGTACATCTCATTATACCCCAATCCAAAGGATGAAGATGAATCCACTCTCACACCAAAGGCTAAAGAGGGTATGAAAAAAGCTGAACAGAGAAGAATAGAGTTTAGAAAGCATATTGAAAATTTGATGAAAGATGGTAAATTACCTTTTGATATGGAGGATGTTTTGAAGGGTAAAAAAGTTGATGTAGACCAGCAAAATACAGTCTCGGACAACAAGGAAATCGATGCTCCTCAAAAGAAACAAGCTTCTGCAGTGGACGAATTTTTTGAAGAACAGGTGAACTCGAAGGATGATCCCGAAAGCTACAATGACGACAACTAGGTCCTCAGCATACATATAAACTATTTGTATATTATTTACACAACTGCATTATTTCATCAATGTCATTCTCGATTCATATTGAAGCTCGATACCATCGTTTATGCATAATACAACCACCTCTTTACCACGTACATCCTCTGAGATTTCAATGGTTGAACTGATTCTGCCCTTCTTGTTTACCATCTTTGGAGAGGCACGGTTAATCATCAACAACTCTGTCTTGTCAGAGTTACAAAGGATGAAAAACCAAGATTCTCTTTGCGATTTGGGGAAATGGGGACAATACGTGACAAACTTAGAGTCTAAAGGATAATTCCTATGGTCAAGAACAACCTGAATTTCTTCGGGACTCTCCTGAATTGTCTTTATGTCGCATACTGGGAGTCGACTTGCAACGTGTATAAATTGATCCAATGCTCTGTTGGAAGGTCCATATTTTCTTAAGTCTTCAATCGGGGCATTTTCAATGGAAAGAGTTTTCCCGAGTTGTGTAAGCTTGTCTCTACTCATACTTCCAAGGCTGTTTAGTAGTGGGATTCGGGAGGTATTTCTCTCTATTACTTTACAGCCTGGTAGGGATGAAACAGGATGAGCATCAGGCCAAACTCTTTGTTTGATACATTGCATCAACCTGATAAATTGGAGTACTGTATGCAAATATCCCAACTCTGAAGCCACATCAATGTATGCTTGAAGTATACGCAAAGATTGATCCAATACAGCTATAGTGTCTTGGGAGTAATCTGCTATCGGAAGACTGGATCTACTCATGAATGCCTGGAGTAGTAAGTAGGCCTTTACATGGGGGTCCCAGATGAATTCACATTCCATATCCTCAGCAGGATATCTCATAGACTGTGACATTTCCATGTTCATCAACTCTTCTCCGTGGCGTGTAGCAAGCTCGTCATATTCAGTTGCACCAGCAAGCAACTTTAAACAGTCCCTGATTTCGAACTCATTGGTAATACAGTGTACTATTTTGCGGATAGTTTTATGAGAAAGATAGTAATATGACGAAACATCCAAGAACGGAGTTGCCAAGAGTCCATCTTGGCCTTTGGGAACCACACATTTGGATTCAATCAAGTTATCAATGGTCTGATCAATTAAAGCTCCTAAGTATGAAGATATACCAGCTGGGGAGATGTCTTCGATTCCATAATATGTAGGGTTATTGTGGGCTCTTCTGTACAAAAAGGTCCACGTCAAAAAATTCATAGCTTCTTGCCTAGTTTTTATTGTACCAGAAGATATTTCGGCTCCAATATGGTCATCCAAAACTTTGTGAAGAGAGGATTCAACAGGGAAACCAATATTGAGGAAATGTTTGTAAAACATCTTCTTGGATTCTTTGGTGTAAATTATAGCGATACCACTTGTGTCGAAAGCTGGACGGCCAGCTCTACCCATCATCTGTAAAATATCAGTCAAATCCATATCTCTGTATCCTTCGATTTTAGAATCGAAAAATTGAGTACCTTTGATTATTACCAAATGAGCTGGCAAGTTGACACCCCAAGCCAATGTGGACGTAGCGATCAAAATTTGAAGTTTACCAGCTTCGAAGAGTTTATGGGAGATTTTACGGTCAGATTCGACCAAACCAGCATGATGTAAACCGATACCAAACTGGAGTGACAATTTAAGAGTATCGTCCTTGACATCAGCTAGCACATCTTGCAATTCGTCATCGGACATTTTCAAGAATCTCCTTGGATTGTCTTCCATACCACACAAGTGGATGAGATCCAAAGCTGTGAGGCGAGTCTGTCTTCTAGAAGCCACAAATATCAACACAGGTTTGCTGGGTGAATGCTGCTTGATAGCCATGAAAGCAGGCTTGTTCATGGTCTTCATCAACGGTGAGAAAGCCAAGTTATCAGGGAAGCCGTCAATATACATCTGCAATGGGACTGGACGAACAGAAGAAGGGAAGTTGAATAAACCCTCACGAACACCCAACCACCCTGCCATATCAATTGCATTAGATACGGCCGTTGACATTCCTAGCAATCTGATTGGCTTTTTCGTTTGAGATGCAATATAGTTCATACGACTTACGATCATTTCCAAGATTGGACCACGATCACTGGCCAACAAGTGGATTTCATCCATAATGACTAGAGATACATTTTGGACAAATGTTCTAGTTTGCCAGTTACGTGAAATACCATCAAATTTTTCTGGGGTGGTGATGATTATATCAGATTCATGAATTTCCTTGGCCTCAGGTAGAGAGTCACCAGTGAGTTCCACAACCTTGTGGGAGGTGGTCCGAGAAATTCTAGCTCTCCAGTCATCTACCCTTTCTCTTACTAAAGCTTTCATGGGTGCAATGTAAACAATTTTGGAGCCGGGAAACTCTCTGAATGCATGCCATATTGCCAACTCTGCAACAACTGTTTTACCGGAACCTGTAGGAGAACCAACAAAAACGTTAGCGTTCGTGTTGTAAAGATTGAAAAAAGTCATCGTCTGCATTGGGTTGAAGTACTTGAATTTGCTTCCATATATGGGCTCTATCTCCTTATCGTGTAAAGCAGTGATTGGTAAAGGCTGTAATCTTAACAAATTGGTTCTAACTGTTTCATTGTTCGGTCTTATAAGGTGCTGGAATGAAATTGCATGTAAAGATTCAGAACCTAACCAAGTATCTGATATAACACGCACAATGATTTGGGCAGGAAGTGGGTCGCCCAAGGGTATCATGAAATCCATCTCATGATTGTGAAGCTGTTTCAGGCTAACAATAAGTCTCTCAACATGCAAAAGGTTAGATGTAGTTGATTCCTCCACGAAGACCCAGAAGTACTGAGCATTTCCATGATAACTAACATCCCACTTGAAATCAGCGTCTAAATACACATGCACTCTCATGACGTTGCTGGAAATAGGAAAGATTTCCGTGTCAATCTCAATGTAAGGGAACCTGCTAACTAGCTTGTACAATGTAGACCCCAACTTGTTATTATGGACCATGTCACCCAATTCAACCAGATCCATATCTCTCAAAGCTTCCATTGAAGGACTTTTGGCTCTCAAATTCTTTAACACAGATTCAGGTAAGTCAAATTGGCTCATGGGATGATCATGTTCCCATATCCTTCTGTCAATTGACTTACAAAGAGAAAGAAGAACTTTCAGGAATGTTGACCATCTCCTGTTGATACCAATCAAGAATAAGGCCCTACAAATTCTTGCTGCATTTTGAGCGACATAATTCGTATCGGCAATCAAAGAAGATTCCCTAATCAGGGATTGGGATATAAAAGCCTGAATCAAGACGTTTGTTTTGGTCTGTGAAGCTTCCACTTCACCAGGGACCTGACATTGAACAGCATCATCCATTAATCTTTCTAATTCCTTCTTTTCATCCTCTCTGTATTTGATACTGTCGAACTCACTACTCATACTGATAATTGAGAGAACATCAGCTTCAGTGGCTCTTGGGTTGAGCATCTGATTGAAGACTTCAACGGAATTATTTAATAAATAGAAGTCTGAAGCAATTCGTCCAAGGTCTTTGGGGATGAAAGAGCCAGATGTTTCCCCGAATATAATCATCTGAAGTCCATGTAATCTCCTGGCAGCACTGATGATCATTTCCCGTCGTCTATTATAGAGGAGAGGATCTTCCTGAAGTTCTTTCCAATCAATCCCGTAGGCAAAAGGATTTTTCCTCATTCTTACCATCATATATGTATATCCTAGCCATTGAATACCTTCTTCAATATTTGTAACAGTCCCAAGGGAAATCTCGGCATTTAAGTTGTCTACCAACTTAGCACTCAACTTAGACTCAATTGGATGTTGCTGTGCTATCAACGCAATGTAGTGATCAAGTTTATCACTTGTAGTACACAAAACACCAGTACCAAACTTCTCATATTGAGGTCTACCAGCACGGCCAAAAATTTGAAGAATGTCGGAAATACCTAAATCAGTATACCCACCTTGTTTGGCATCATACACCTGGGTACCTTTGATGATGACCACTGCGGCAGGAAGATTGACTCCCCATGCTAAGGTAGAGGTACAGCATAGGACCTTGATGGCACCACTTGCAAACATCTTTTCAGTAAGATTACGATCAGATCTCAACATACCAGCATGGTGTACCCCAAACCCGTAATGAAACAATTCTTTCAAATCCTTGTTCCTATTCTTATTTGCAACCTCTCTTTTGAACTTTTCGTAGGTGGGGCTATCAGAGCAGTCGAAGTAACTTGTTTCATGATAATTGTGTGCATTGGCAATAAAACCTTGGGCCGAGTTGACAGTTTCTCTTCTTTGATGGACAAAAACCATAGCTTGCAAGCCTTGCTTGATGTATTCTACCAATTTCTCATACGATACCACATCGAGATTATCTCTGGCTGTTTTCGAGCCCGCCTTTCCTCTGACTCCAATCAAATCTTGTTTAAGGGGGACTGGACGGAAAGTCTGATCAAAATAAAACATACCAATGTTCCTATTTACACCCAAGAAATCTGCAACATCGATGTAGTTAGGCAAAGTAGCAGAAAGACCAACGATTCTTATCATCAGCTGACTGCTCTCCACCTGACGCAAGGTTCTAGCCACTAACGTTTCAATAACAGATCCTCTATCTTCATGCAAAAGATGAACTTCATCAATAATCAATAACCTCACCTTAGTGACCATTTCAGTATCTCCGCTCAGTTTTCTTGTCACCACATCCCATTTTTCAGGAGTTGTTACAATGATTTGAGTAGTCATCATCTCCAATTTCGTCAACTGCATGTCACCTGTAAGTTCTCTTACCTTGATTCCTAACCATTTCAATTTTTCAGAGTACTTTTCAACGATTTCAGCAGCAAGAGCTTTCAAGGGAGCTACATAGACAATTTTGAACTCTTCATAATCGATGTCCACTGATATATTCCCTTCTTCATCAACAGTTTCACTGGTATATTGATCGATTGCATGGAGGATAGCAAGCATGGCCACGTCAGTCTTACCAGCACCAGTGGGTGCACACACCAACATATTTTCATTGGTGTTGTAAGCAACTGGATACACAAGGCTTTGCATCTTGTTCAAAGTGTCGTATTTTTCAAACGTACCCCTACAAAGAAAATCAAGGTTTTTCACTTGCACTAATTGGGAGTCAGAGATCCATTTATTTGCTTTTTGATCGGGATATGGTATCACCAATTCCTCATAAGCAGGATATGAGGTTCTAAGAGAACCGGCTGGTAAAGCAACATTCTTACCAGTAGCAGCTAAAAACTGGCTAACGTCCTCTTTTTTGAAGACATGGGGATACTGATTACCTGACTGTCGGGGTGCTAGCTTTTCATGTTTAAGGTGTTCTTGGTTTTGAACTAAGAAGTTTACTCTCTCTTCTGGTGTCATAAACTTATTGTCATCGTCACCATCAGCTCCTGCTGTTCCTTCGGATACTGCTGTAAGAACATCTCTCGCCTGCACAATTTTAGCTATAAGCTCGAACTCTTCGAAGCCCATTATGTCAAACAAAGAAGACTGTGTCTCTTCATCACTATTGCTCGATTTTAACAAGTTGACGACACTTTCAAATAGGTCTTCACTATTGTGTTGTTTTGATATTCTTTGACACTCAACCTTTATTTCATTCAACACACTCACATTAGCAGCTTGTGGGTCTTGCACTCTATTCACTCGATCTGTATCAAGGTTTGAAAATTGCTGAAGGATTTTGTCTATAGGTGTAATCTTTTCTTGCTCGTTATTCATCTTTGGAATTTTGCAGTTTCTAGAGAAATCAAGGTGGTCTAGCGTCTCTATCATTGAGTACATGGTCTGCATGTACGATTTGGTCGAATTAACATCGTAATTAGCCATATTTGTGGGGGTTATTTCACTACTTTAATAGACTTTTGGTAGTACAGCGATTTGAGAAATCGTATGCAGGCCCTGTTTCTACAGTCCGCACTTGACAAAAAAAAATTCAAGATGAGATGCTCTCTGCAAAGAAGAAAAATATAGATAGAACCATGGGAAAGAAGAGTAAATCTACAGGAGCTGCTTCTAAGCAGAAGAAGCAACAAACCGAAGTTAAGCTTTCTAACAAGAGGCAGCACAACGACAGTGACAATGAAAGTGACAGCGAAATCGATAACGAACAATTGCTCGATGAGGTAGATGGAGAGTTCGATGAGGTTGCAGAATTATTGGGAGAAAACATCCAAGACCCTGAGGCCAAGAAGTCTAAGAAAGCGCAAAAGGGTGATTCTATAGACGAGTCTGTTTCTGCTCCTAAACCCAAAGTTGAAGAAATAACGAATGCTAATGATGATGATAAGGATGTGAACTTTGACTTTGAGAAGGTTGGATTATCTGAGCCAACTGTAAAGGCTATCCAAGACATGGGATTCAAGACGATGACCAAGGTTCAGGCCAAAACTATTCCTCCTTTATTAGCGGGCCGTGATGTTTTAGGCGCTGCTAAAACAGGATCAGGAAAGACATTGGCCTTTTTGATTCCGGCCATCGAGATGTTGTACTCTTTGAAGTTCAAGCCAAGAAATGGAACTGGTGTTATTGTTATTTCACCAACCAGAGAGTTGGCTTTACAAATCTTTGGAGTCGCAAGAGAGTTAATGGCTCACCACACCCAGACCTTTGGTATCGTTATTGGAGGTGCCAACAGAAGACAAGAAGCAGAGAAATTACAAAAAGGTGTCAACCTCTTGATCGCAACCCCCGGTCGATTGTTGGATCACTTGCAAAATACCCAAGGGTTTGTGTTTAGAAATTTGAGAGCTTTGGTTATTGACGAAGCCGACAGAATCTTGGAAATTGGGTTCGAAGACGAAATGAAACAAATCATCAAGATTTTACCCAAAGACGAAAGACAGACAATGTTGTTCTCAGCCACACAAACCACCAAAGTGGAGGATTTGGCCCGAATCTCCTTGAGACCCGGTCCTTTGTATATAAATGTGGTTCCTGAATCAGAGATCTCCACTGCCGATGGTTTGGAACAAGGCTATGTGGTGTGCGAGTCAGATAAGAGATTCTTGCTATTATTTTCATTTTTGAAGAGAAACGTGAAGAAGAAGATCATTGTGTTCTTGTCGTCTTGTAACTGTGTAAAATATTTTGGGGAATTATTGAACTATATCGACTTACCTGTCTTGGATTTACATGGCAAGCAAAAGCAACAGAAGAGAACCAATACGTTCTTTGAATTCTGTAACGCTAAACAAGGTATTTTGATCTGTACTGACGTGGCTGCTAGAGGATTGGACATTCCTGCTGTTGACTGGATTATCCAATTCGATCCCCCAGATGACCCAAGAGACTATATTCACAGAGTTGGTAGAACCGCTAGAGGTACGAGTGGAAAGGGAAAATCTTTAATGTTCTTGCTTCCTTCTGAGTTGGGCTTTTTGAGATACTTGAAGGCCGCAAATGTCCCATTAAATGAATACGACTTTCCCACCAAGAAGATCGCCAACGTTCAATCACAGTTAAACAAGTTGATTAAGAGCAACTACTGGCTTCACCAATCTGCCAAAGACGGTTACAGAGCTTATTTACAAGCTTACGCTTCTCACCACTTAAAAACAGTGTACCAAATCGACAAGTTGGACCTCGTCAAGGTGGCGAAATCGTTCGGGTTTGAAATCCCTCCCAAGGTGAATATCACCATCGGAGCCAGTGGCAAGTCTATAGAAAAGAAGCACAAGAAACAAAGACGTAATTAGGCATAAATGGTGAATAGTTGAATATATTGCATAAATGAACAAAATCATCGATTTCTCGCAGCCAAAAACTCTGCCATTTAATTTTTCAAACGCGTAAACTTGTCTCACAAGAGCGATGAAGTACCAGGATTATATAAATACCGATGAAGAGATAGAGCCAACGTTCCAGAGACGAGAGAGCCGCATACCAGATGACTACGACAAGAAAAACGTGTTTGATTTGTCGGAATCAGGAAGACGCTACGACCACCAGTTCTTCTCAATGTACCAGTCTCGTTTGGATAGCTTGAAAACGAGAGTCGACGAGCGGGCCATGGAGATGTGGGGAAACGGAACCGTGAAGAGAGATGGCCAGATAATACACAAGGTCGACAAGATCTTGAACATTAGCAGCAACAAGTTGTGCTGGGTAAGTGGCACGGTATTCTGCGACTTGGACAACAAGTTGAATATCTTGAAAGACGTTGATGGGGGAGTTGATGACGTTCTTCCACAAGTCCCCGACAGCTACCGATCTCAGGATGGCAGTCAGGTAATCATGCTTGAAGACGAGTCTGGCAGAGCCATCCTACAAGGAGAAGACTTCTTCAAGAGCAATATATTGGTGACGGGTATTGTGGTTGCAGTGCTTGGAATCGAGCTACAGGCAGGAATATTTGAAATCATCGACGTGGTGTATCCCAAAATCTGTCCCCAAAGGCCCATCAAACCCTCACACTCGGAAGGCTCCAAGATTGCGTTTATTTCAGGGCTTGAGATAGCTGGTTCTGCCAGCCATGACCTAAAGCTCGAGCTTTTAAAGGAGTACCTACAAGGAGAGATTGGAGGAAGTAGCGAAAAAGAGTCAGTGGCACACATATCACAAATCGTAATTGCAGGCAATTCATTCAAGGAGCTTGAACAATCCAATAACGACGACTACTACTCGCTGAATAACTACGGCAGTAAGAATGTCTCCCGGTTTAGTACAGAAAGCATGACGTTGTTCGACCAGTTCATCAGTAGTTTGGTGGTGACATGCCCAGTGGCATTGATGCCCGGGGAAACTGACCCCACCGATATCTGTCTTCCTCAGCAAAGCTTACACAAGTCGTTCTTTATGAGCTGCAAACAATACGTCAACAACAACATCAAAGCATTGACCAACCCCGCCTGGCTCGAAATCGACGGCGTCCGCTACCTTGGAACCTCGGGGCAAAACGTCAACGACATCCTCAAGTACTTGACGAGGGAAATGTGCCAAGACCCAAAAATCGTTTCCAAGGTTATGGAGAATACCCTCAAGTGGCAGAACATGGCTCCCACCGCTCCCGATACGTTATACTGCTATCCATTTGATAAATGTGATCCCTTTACGTTGACGGACGAAACTCCTCATGTGTACTTCGCCGGCAACCAGCCCACCTTCACTGACCGACACATCACGTTAGAGGGCGATACGAGGGTCCGAGTTTTGACGTTGCCCAAGTTCTGCGACACCGGCGAAATCGTCCTCGTCGACACCAACACCCTCGAAACTGAATTGGTCAGGATCCTGGTGTAGGCACCGTACGGCTAACCGTCTACCTGAAGTAGAATTAGACCCGCCGAAACGTCTAGCCGTTTACGATTTTGATCAGCGGAAAGGTACTGGAAAATCCCACCGTAGCACATACCAACGCACATGCCGTTTATTGCACCCATACACAGTCAGTGTTCTAGAAACACCCCCGTAGCGAAGCGTATATACCACCACCTAGTCGTATTATTAGTGCAATCGTATTTATGCATCCACCTGCAACAGTATATTTAAAGACGTGGCTCAATTGCTTCTAAATTTAAGACAAGCCATTACGTATTTGTCGTGCGCCGCTTGCACCACTGTTGCGCCAATTCAGGGAGTAAAAATTCTCAGTCACTTGGAAGTTGAGTTTTTTAAAATTGTTTTCGAGTACACTCTTTTGTTAAAGGAAAGCTAAGTACCAACTTCCAGGAAGGATCAACCTCAGTTCCCACACTCACCACCAAGCTAATCGGTTTAACGCCTACACAACGTTCCTTGTTCTTTCCTGCTCGCTTCATCCATTGTCGGCCATTCAAAAGCGCTTATTGGACTACTCCCCACCAAATCCGTTTGACAGCCGAACAAGTTTTGGTGAATCAATTGACTCATACCCGGGCCATCCAACTATAAGCACCAAAGCGACTTGAAGGTTTCTTTGCCTTGCAGTGTATATTTATAGACTTACAAATCCGTTGCCACCTGTTCCGAAACCAATCCGAAAATGAGTGGAAACGATGGACTCGATCACTTGAACATCCCCACTGCTGGTTCCAGCTCCTCGAATGCAAGTAAGAAACCCAAAAACTTACACATTGCTCACAGACGTTCGCCAAGTGAGCTCACAAACTTGATGGTGGAGCAATATAATCTCCAGCGACAATTGGAGGCCGTTCAAGCTCAACAGAAGCAATTGTTGCAACAGCAACAACAGTCGATGAACTTCAACTCCAGAAACACCAATTCCAATGAATTGATGCCACCACCTTCCAACTACAGAGGAGGGAGCCACTCGAGGTCCTCTTCGATCAATTCCAATAGCAATCCTAATGCCGGTACGCATAGGAGAACCGGTTCTAACTCAGGAATGGGCCACAATAGAAGGCACTCTTTGGGGTTGAACGAAGCCATTCGTGCCGCAGCTAATCAAAGACAATCGAACTTGAGCACTTTGAGCCCTTCCTCCAGCACTCGTCAAACCAATTCTGGAAGTCCGACGGCCAATGATGGTGAGATTGGTTCCTTCAAGTTCCCAGCTAGTTCTGCAGCTTCCAACACTGACATTGATGACTCGTCGTCCGGTTTGAGTTCTCCATCGGGGGGCCATGGTAGGTCCAAATCCTTGGCTTACGGACAACCTTCCTTCAAATTTCCTCCTGAAAAAAGTGCCTTCTTGCCTCCGACTCCCAACTTCAACATAAGTCACAGTCCTGACCGCGGCCAAAGTCACCAACGTCGTGGCTCCCATTACAGGAGCAACTCCAGAAATTACGACAACAATAACAACAGCAATATTAATAGTAACTGGAGAACCCAGCAGAATCACCAAAGACAAAGTTCCCAGTTAGAGCCACCACAACCATTTGTTCCTGGTCACAAACCTCGCAACAGCTCCTATGGTGGAGGCTCTTCGGTCTCATCGTTGTCTCAATTCATGCCAAACAGTTCTGCTGGAGGCAATAACAACAACAATGCCAATGGCAGAAAGTCTCTCTTTGCTCCATATTTACCTCAATCTTCATTGCCCGATTTGATCAACGAAGGTAAGTTGGTTACCGGTATTTTGAGAGTCAACAAGAAGAACAGATCTGATGCATACGTTTCTACTGATGGCTTATTGGATGCTGATATTTTCATTTGTGGCTCCAAAGACCGTAACCGTGCCTTAGAAGGCGATTTCGTTGCCGTTGAATTATTGGTAGTCGATGAGGTATGGGAGTCCAAGAAGGAGAAAGAAGAAAAGAAGAGAAGAAAAGACAACACTTTTTCGAAGTCACCTGCTACTTCTGTTTTGAACGATGATATCAACAATGATGCAACCTCCTTCCATTCTTCTTCAGGAAACGATATGGCCAAATCTGCATCGAATGAAGGAGATCTGATTATCGGTAGAAGGGGTTCTTTGAAGCAAAGACCAACAATGAAGAAGAATGACGATGTTGAAGTCGAAGGTCAGTCATTACTTTTGGTTGAAGAAGAGGAGATCAATGATGACGTCAAACCTTTGTATGCTGGTCATGTTGTTGCAGTAGTTGATCGTATCGGGAATCAATTATTTGCTGGTACCTTGGGATTGTTGAGACCTGCTCAAGCTGCCCAAGCCGCAAGAGACAAGAAAGACGGCAAAGAATCATCGGTTCAGACTCCAAGAGCCCCAAAGATTGTTTGGTTCAAGCCTACTGATAAGAAGGTCCCATTAATCGCCATCCCCACAGAACAAGCACCAAAGGACTTTGTTGAAAATCACGAAAAGTACGCCAACGATCTTTTCATTGCAACCATCAAAAGATGGCCCATCACTTCCTTGCACCCCTTTGGTACTTTGGTGAACAGATTAGGTCAAATTGATGATCCTGAAACTGAGGTTGATGCAATTTTGAGAGATAACAACTTCTTGTGTGACGAATACCCAAGTGCCGACGAGGACAGGTCTATTCTTGAATCTTATATCAGCGAATTACCTCCAATTGAATCGGAACTCGAAAATCCAGAAAGAACCCAGTATTTTTATGACTACATTATTGCATTTTCCCAAACAGGTGATTTCGTTGAACATGGTTTACACGTGAAGCGTATTTCCAACACCAAGATTGAATTGGGCTTCCACGTCGCTGATGTCACCTTCTTCATTGAAACTGGTTCGGTATTGGATAGAAAGGCTAAGAAGAGATCTTCCTCTGTATTCTTACCTCAGAAGGTAGCTCCTTTGTTTCCTCCTGAAGTGAATGATCTTATCTCCTTTAAGGAAAACGAAAAGAACTTGGCTGTTTCTGTTGTTTTCGAGATCGACACAACTAATTTTGAAGTTGATGATCTTTATATCCACGAGTCAGTGATTATTCCCAAGCAAAAGATAAACTACGATTCTGTGGACGCCATACTTGATGGTAAGTCGGTCGAGTCTATCTCGTCTGCTACATCCGATTATGTCAAAACATTTAATTTGATTGCCAAAGAGTTCCGTCGTCAAAGGCTTAATGATAGAGAACTTGACATCTCCCCCACTTTGACTTTGTTGGATCGTTTGGACGATGAAAAAGTCAGGTTGGACTTGAACATATTCAAAAATAGTCTTACCAATGACATCTTGACCGAAATTTCTCACAAAGTTAACAGTGCTATTGCTGCTAAGGTCCATGCTGGATTAGGGGACAGAGCTTTGTTGCGTCGTCACCCATTGCCTACCTTGCTGAAGATGGAAACATTTGTAAGGAAAGCAACAAATTTAGGATTTAAAATTGATACCACTGATTCGGCCACTTTGCAAAGATCGATTTTGTCGATTGAAGACCCGATCAAGAGACAATGTGTGGAAACCTTGTTGTATAAATGTATGACTCGTGGTAGATACTACATTGCTGGTAAACAGGATCCAGATAGCTACAGTCATTACTACTTCAACTTGCCTTTGTACACTCATTTCACTTCTCCATTAAGGAGATATGCAGATATTGTTGTTCACAGGCAGCTTAAGTCATTGATAACCGACGGCTATGAAGCAATCAAGACGCAAGACTTGGATTCCTTGAAGGCTATCACAGACTACTGCAACTTCAAGAAGGATTGTGCCAATAGTGCTCAAGAACAAGCAATTCATTTGTTGTTGTCACAAACAATCAATGGATTGAGTGAATCAGCTGGTCAACTATTGTGCATGGGTACAGTTGTCCAAGTGTATGAGTCCTCCTTTGATGTGCTTATTCCTGAATTTGGAGTTGAGAAGCGTGTTCACGGGGACCAACTTCCCTTGGTGAAGGCTGAGTTTGATAAGGCTAATAGAGTATTGGAGTTGTTCTGGGAGAGTGGAATCGACTCTGCTACTTATATACCTCACGACGAGCAATCCACTTTGTCATATAGATCTTCGATCAAGAACAAGTACAGAACATCATCAAGCGAAGCAGCAAAGATTCAAGGCAGATCAATGTCCCAAAAAGTAACCGATTCTCCAGACAGCATCATTGAAAAGTTGTCAAAGTTGAACATCAGTGCTCCAGAGTTAAAGATTCCTTCTTCGAAAGGAGATACTAGCGATAGTTTAGCTCCTTATTTGGAGGAAGTCACTACGAGAAGAGAAGGAGAATACAACATCCAGGAAATCAGAGAGTTTACCCAGGTCCCAGTGTTGATCAGAGCTGAAATCGGAATGGCTCTCCCATGCTTGACAGTAAGAGTGTTGAATCCCTTTGGAACCGACTAGTGGCATTGTAAGCTCATAAATAATGATAATTAGTCTCTTAATTTATAATAGTTTTTATACGGTCTTTATACGATTACAAATCGGTCGAAAAATCTCCCAGCATTGAAATCCTGCCAGATTTAGCCCCGACACTGTACACTTCTCTCAACGGTGAATCCGGACTGCTGTCCACTGTATCCTATACATCTGAAATCATACCTGCATTTCCGCACGATATAAATTGACTCGTTTAATTGATAGTGAAAAATTTATCTGTGCTTAGTGAGTCAAATTCTAGTTTCTAGTGGGCATTTTGAAAGTCAAAACATGAGCACAAATAACCACTCCGACAGCCACCTGAATGGTGACTTATCTAAAAATGTTACCAAATCCGTGCTGAACGAGGTTATGGCTCCCAAATCGGTTGTCCCATTGAAAAGGTCCAAATTGGTTGAAGATGAGATTTCGAAAAGAGCCTCATATGGGACACCTCTACAGACGAGAATTGCATCACCATGCACTTTGAATCCTCCCATAGACAGTGATGGTTTGTCGTGGCCATCTCAGGGTGCCAGATCCAGAATCGAACAAACCGAGGAAGAGGCCAAAGCCAGAGAGTCTCGTATAGCTGGTGCGGTGAAGACTATACTTCATGAATTAGGCGAGGATGTGAATAGAGAGGGCTTGCTTGAGACTCCTGAAAGGTATGCTCGTGCCATGTTGTTCTTCACCAAGGGATACGAAGACAACATTAGAGATGTCATCAAAAGGGCAGTCTTTGAGGAAAACCACGATGAAATGGTTATCGTAAGAGATATCGAGATCTACTCTTTGTGTGAGCATCATCTTGTTCCATTCTTTGGGAAAGCTCATATAGGCTACATTCCCAATAAGAGAGTTTTGGGATTATCCAAACTTGCCAGATTGGCTGAAATGTACGCCAGAAGATTCCAGGTCCAAGAACGATTAACTAAGCAGATTGCAATGGCTTTGAGTGAAATGCTTAAACCAAGAGGTGTTGCGGTTGTTATTGAAGCTACTCATATGTGCATGGTCAGCCGTGGAGTTCAGAAAACCGGTTCTTCGACCACCACCAGTTGCATGTTGGGTTGTTTCAGGGAACAACAAAAGACCAGAGAAGAGTTTCTCACATTATTAGGAAGACGCTAGAATGCTTCCACAGAAGAAGAGAATTTTCAACAGTTTTCTCTCCATAACGACTAAAAGGTTTGTATAAATTTATTTATGACTTTATGACATTCAACTTCATACTTTTATAGCCTATATTTGAATTGAATAATTATTTACAGTAAATGTTTCATTAAGTTCTTGCTTACTTCTAGCAATGCATCGTCATCTCCAAATTGTGCAAAAAGTTGAACACCTTGGGTTGATATCACCAGGTCCTCATCAACTATCGGTAAAGAAATCGCTGGTAAGCCTGCTAATGAAATAGGAGTAGTCAAAATGTCATTGGTGTACGATTCTAACAAGTTTTGACTCTCCTTTAAGAGATATCCGTCGATTGTCGTCGGCTTGTTGATCGTTGTAGGAGCAAGCATGAAGTCACATGTTTCAGGGTCTCCTAGTTCTGCCCCGGAGTTTGTTATAGGGTTTGGTAAGTAGAACGCAAGATTGAATTGCTCAACCAATGCTTTACGAAGCTCGGTAGCCTTAGAGTAATGGTCTCCTGAGTCCGAAGATATGGTGTAGTTTCCTAGTATAATTCTCCTCTGGACTTCACTACCAAATCCAGCTGACCTGTTAGCCTTAAGCACGTTATTCGCTCCTTCCAACTTGGAGTCCCCTTTGCCGTACCTGATACCATCATAACGAGAGAGGTTCGAGGCAGCTTCAGCTGTAGCTATAGTATAATAAGCCAGCAACAGGTTTTCAATTGCAGGTATTGTTACAGAAACTATCGTATGACCCATGTTTGAGAGTGCCTCAGCCGCCCTGACCAACTTCTTGCGGGATTCATCGGTCAATTCTTCAACAAGAAATTCCTCAGGTATGCCTATTATAAATTTACCTTTTCGAGAGTGATTCCGCATGGAAACAGCCATAAATATCTCCTTTCTGGTTTCTTCTGTGAGTGAAGTGGGATCCTTAGAATCATGTTGGTTGACAACTTTGTATACTTCCTCAATTTCCTCACAGGTTTTGGCAATTATACCAACTGTATCCAAGGTTTGGGCATATGGTATAACACCCCATCGAGACAACCTTCCATACGACGGTTTGAAGCCACAGACTCCACAATTAGACGCCGGAAGACGTACAGAACCTCCTGTATCGGTTCCCAACGAAAAGTCACACATCTCCCCGGAAACTGCAGCGGCAGAACCTCCCGAAGACCCTCCAGTAACATATTTTTCATCTTCAAATAATGGGTTCACTGAGGGACCAAAAATGGAGTTTGTGTTTGACGATCCCATACCGAATTCATCTAGGTTTGTCTTGCCCACCAAATTGAACCCGCCTCTCTTCAATAATTCCACAACCGTAGCGTCAAACGGGCTATCGAATTCAGAGAGAATCTCAGACGCACAAGTGGTGGTTCCTTCTGTGAGAATATTGTCTTTCACAGAGAAAGTCTTGCCACTTCCTTCAGTAGCAGGTATCCTGGTAACTATACTATTCCACTTGTCGGCTTTGGAGGCTCCAGAAACGCTTCGTAGAAACTGTCTCCCTAATTGTCTCCTCATCATCTCTATCTGATCTACAATTTATGAGCAGAGAAATGCGACTGAAAATTTATCGAAGGACACTTGAGTCAGTCAGTAGATAACTTGAACTGTGCATTAGAATGGCATCTTTACAGATCCTGAATGACAAGGGCAAGAGCCCCTTGAGCTTTTCCAATAACTTGAAAGTTTCCATTGCTGCAAAGGCTTTTGCTGGACAACTCACCATCGTCTCCGACGATGAGTCAGGCCTCAAATTATCCGACAAGAAGACTGGATTCGAATTGACTGAACCAAATGCTATAGTCAAATACCTTTCTAACGACTTCGAACTTTGTCCAGTAGTAGCCAAGGAAGAAACCCTTCTTTACACCTCTCTCAAGACCGGTAAGAAGGAGGATATTGTGGCTTTTGTGGAAAAAGAATCCAGTCCCTTTGCTAAGGCTGAATTGACAGCTTCTCAAATCATCTTGTTCTCTTCTATTTATCCATACTTGAAAGATGTTTCTGCAACCACTGAGTTAGCCAAATGGGCAAACGAGTTTTCCCAGCTCAAGGAAGTCCTGGAAGGTATTGTATTTGCTAACTCCATCACTAAACTTGAAAGGCCTAAGGCTGTTAACAAGGGAGTGCAAAATGTGAAAGAAGGCTTGACTGTGAAGTCTAACGATGAAAGTATTCTTCCAAAAGCCAACGAGAGAAATATTTTGATCACTTCTGCTTTACCTTATGTGAACAACGTTCCTCATTTGGGAAATATTATTGGTTCTGTATTGTCTGCTGATATGTATGCTCGTTACACCAAAGCCAGAAACTACAACTCTTTGTTTATCTGTGGAACTGATGAATACGGTACAGCTACTGAAACCAAAGCTTTGGAAGAGAAGGTTACACCCAGAGAATTATGTGACAAATACAATGCTCTTCATGCTGAAGTGTACAAGTGGTTTGGAATTGGATTCGACTACTTTGGAAGAACCACCACCGAATTGCAAACAGAGATTGCTCAGGAAATCTTCATGAAATTGTACGACAACGGTTACTTGGAAGAAAAAACTACCAAGCAATTGTACTGTGAAACTCACAAGTCGTTTTTGGCTGACAGATATGTGGAAGGAACTTGTCCCAAATGTCTGTACGACGATGCTAGAGGTGATCAGTGTGACAAGTGTGGTACCTTGTTGGACCCATTCGAATTGATCAACCCTCACTGTAAGTTGGACAATGCTACACCAGTGCCTAGAGATTCTACTCATATCTATCTTAAATTGAATGACTTGGAGCCGGAGTTGAAAGTATGGGTTGAAGAAGCGTCAGAAGAAGGCGCTTGGTCAAAGAATACGAGAAATATCACTAATAATTGGTTGAAACAAGGTTTAGAACCGAGATGTATTACTAGAGACTTGGTTTGGGGTACACCTGTTCCGTTGGAGAAATTCAAGGAGAAGGTTTTGTACGTTTGGTTTGATGCTACCATCGGTTATGTTTCCATTACAGCCAACTACTTCAAGTCCAGGAACACAACTGAGGATTGGAGAAAATGGTGGAGAAACCCCGAACATGTGGACTTGTATCAATTCATGGGAAAGGACAATGTTCCTTTCCACACTGTTGTCTTCCCGGCTTCACAGATCGGTACAAGAGACAATTGGACAAAGGTGCATCATGTGAGTACCACAGAATATTTGCAGTACGAAGGAGGTAAGTTCTCTAAGTCGAGAGGTGTAGGAGTTTTTGGTAACAACGCTAAAGACACGGGAATCCCTGCCTCTGTTTGGAGATATTATTTGGCATCTATCAGGCCAGAAACAGGAGACTCACAGTTCTCCTGGACTGATTTTGTGGCCAAGAACAACTCCGAATTATTGGCAAATGTTGGTAACTACGTCAACAGAATCGTCAAATTTGTTGGTGCTAAATACAATGGAGTTATCCCTGATTTTAACCCCAAGAATGTAGACAACTACAGCGAGTTTGAAAAAGACATCAATGAATTATTGGTATCTTATGTTGAGTCCATGGAAGCTGTCAGTTTGAGAAGAGGTTTGGAACTTGCTATGGCCATATCAGCTCGTGGTAACCAATTCTTACAGGATAACAAGTTGGACAACAGTTTGTACGAAAACTCACCAGACAAGAGCGATGCCGTCATTGGTATCGGTTTGAACTTGGCCTACTTGGTCGGAAGTATTCTCAGCCCCTTCATACCTGAAACCACCGTGCAAATCAACGAGATTTTGCATGCCCCACTGTTGGTAATCCCAGATAAGTTTGAACTTGTTCTCCTTGGCGGACATTGCATTGGGAAGCCTCAATACTTGTTCAAGAGAATCGACGAAAAGAAGATCGAAGAATGGAGAGCTTTGTATGGGGGTAAACAAGTACTTTAGTCGTAGAGTCAGTTTATATCACTTGAGTTGTAGAGTCAATTCTGATTTTATCATTTTAGTTGTAGAGTCAATTCTACATTTTATCATTTTAGCAGTGGTGCAGCCAATTCTACAGTTCATCGCTGAGTTGTAATTAAATCACTTCTGCGATTCATAACTGAGTTGTAGTTCATTCAGATTAATCACAGCTTATCATTCTAGTTGTAGTCATTCAATTCTACAACTTATCATTACTAGTTATAGAGTTTAGGTTCCATGCTTGACCCGAACAGCTCCAGGTTTTGACTGCAAATAGTTGCGGAACGCTATTTTTCCCGGGATCAACATGGGGCACCCCCACACCCCACGAAAACTATAAAAGGGAAAGAAGTTCCTGCTCTTTCATTAACAAAATACCCTTACATTTGTCGTCAAGAACAGCCAGAGTCCCTCAAATGTCCCTAATTACGCCCAGAACCTTTGCTGGACTCGCGTTAGGATTATCGATCCCTCCTCTTGTAACAAAGTTTGTTTTACAGCCGTACTTCATTGACACCAAATTTACCGAGATCGATGACATAAAGCACGATATTGACGTTATTGGGTGGCACGTCAGAAATCTCGAGGAACTAAAGGGTTTCAAAGGTGATGAAGTGTACGTTCCTGTCAGCTATTTCCAAGGACGCTATTAATGACTCTCTAGAACGGTCATTGGGAGGACAAACATCCCCAATGCCTCGGGGAGTAGAAAACCGGCATTGGAACGAATAATATTCCTTATCGTCCCGGAGCAGTTGGGCCAGGCTGATGGGTCAACCTTACTGGAAACCTTTCATGTGAAAGATTTATCCGCGGGTGCAAACTCAATGGCCCATGTAATTTATATGTACAATAATATATACACTGCATCAATGCGTGGCCATGTGTGGTCAAAAGTAGACAGAGTGCTGCAGGTCTTTTATCTCATTGCCAGTGTCATCGTGCGGTCAAAATCTTCATAGTATGTCCTTGTGATGCAGCTACTGATAAGAGCATAGTGAGTCTATCCGAGGAGAGTATCCGTACTTCCTCATCGCAAACTCAGAGAGAAGCCTGCAGAGTTATCGGGTGTTAATAAGTCTCAACTACTACAGAGATGTAGGGATCCTTGTCACCATATCAATACTAATTACAAGTATACATCGGATCAAGACCCAGGTGCGACATTGAGTGTGAAATATACGACATCATGCATTAGACACGACATTCATTCTGTAAATACTCTTGCTGCTGCTATTCGTCATTGTAAATGTATATTATCGGGCCCCCATTATGCAACGTAATGAAGCAATTAGTTCATTGGTCCTTCTCGGTGGTACTCGCCGCCCTGGGGTCCACCCATGCCGTCGTTGAAACCTCCTCTTCCTCTATAGCCACCTCTTCCTCTGAAAAAACCTCTTCCTCTAAAGTTAGGGCCACCTCTTCCTCGGAACCCTCCTCTGAATCCTCTACTGTTGCCTCTGAATCCCCCTCTAGCATTTGCCGATCCTTCGTGTGCTGCCTGACCACCGTACAATCCTCTTCCGAATTGTCTTCCTTCTCTAAACCCAGGATCCAAGTCTATTTCCAAGCTTTGCCCATCGAGAACAGTTGCCTTTAAATACTTGATGGCATTCAACAGCCCTTCTTCTTCCTTATATATGACGAAACAGAACCCGCAAGGCGTGAGCTTGTTTCTGTCTAATCCCATTATTATTCTGTCGATTTTTCCAGATTTCAGAAACAACTCGAAAAGTTGTTCTTCGGTGGTGAAGTTGGACAAGTTTCCCACGTAAATGGTTTTCGAGGTCAAAGCTTTCTGCAAATCATCGAAATCTTGTCTTCTGATCGCACGCTTTATCAAGTACTGAGAGGGCTTGTCTAACCTGTCTGCTGAATGTTGGTAGTTCTCCTCTAATATTTCCATCTCCGACGAAGTAAATTGTGCCAGTGTTTTTCAGTTTCGCGATGAAAGTGGTAGTAGATTTTCCATACAATTATCACTAGTGACTCGATGTTCAGGTCGGTTTTCAAGTCGGGGATAAGGGCCACCTACGATGTGCTGAACAACCCTTCATTTGTGTCGGAGCCCTGGCATGTTTATCCGGCAAAGCACAATACCACCGGCAAACTCGCATCGGTGTTCATCTTTGACAAGACCAAGTTTGAAGCAGCGATTCATCAGCTCTGCTCGAGGACATCGAACACCAAGAACCCCAAGGTGATAATAAGCGAGTGCTACGAGCTTATCAAGTTCGAGGTTGGGCAAATGACCAAGTTGAAGCATCCCCAGATCTTGACTATCTACGAGGTTTTAGAGGAGACTAAGCTGAAGTTTCTCTTTGCTACGGAATCGGTGACAGACAACTTGTTAACAGTCGATTTTGAACTGAAGCTCGACGAACTAAGTATACAGAAGGGACTCTTAGAGGTTTGCAAAGGTGTACAGTTTCTTCATAACTACTGTTCAATCATCCATATGAATTTGCAACCTTCTTCGATATTTATCAACCAACAAGGGGACTGGAAATTATCAGGGTTCAGGTTCTTGCAGAACCTCAATGAAATGTCTCCCCAGGAAAGGGACAATTTCTTTGTTATGAACAATGCGTCTGTTGTTCCCTTTATGAACTTGAACATGAACTTCATAGCTCCGGAACTTGTAGTGGATAATCAGCTGAAGTTGGATTTCGGTAATGATATATGGTCTTTGGGGTGCCTTATATACTATATCTACAACAAGGGTCAATATTTGATAAACTGCTTCGAACAAACCAGCTTTAGTGACTTTAAGAGTGAATTCAGGAAGTTCGAAACCAAGTTCTATAATCATCGAGTATCTGATTTGAAGTATGTTTTGAAAGATATCCCAACAAAACTTTATGCATCGTTTCCATCTATTCTCGCCAGATACCCTAATGATAGAATGAACATAGATCAACTTATTGACTCTGATTACTTCAATGGCAGTCTAATCAAGGCAATGTGGTTCGTTGATGAGTTTTCGACTAAGAGCTTGGACGATAGACTAACTTTTATGCGAGGCTTGTTAGAGGTGAAAGACAACAAAATATTCCTAGATCAGTTTCCACAAAACTTCAAAACCAATAAATTATTGCCCTTGCTAATTGACTTTCTCAAAACGGAGTTAAGTGTTGGTCTCACAAAAGAAGTACTGGCTGGTAATGATAGAATTGAAACGATATGCTTTGCATTCGAATTGGTTCTAAAAATTGGTACTGGGCTCTCGAACTTGTCCTTCCATGACAGAGTTTTTGAGCAAATCCTTCTGATTGATAAAAAAGCCAAGAGAAGGGATAGGGTGGACTACTTCGATAAATTGATCAATTTTTCTGTGAAAGTTAGAGTGGTTTTAATCGAAAACTTGGAAATCCTTGTTGAGAAATTGAACGATAAAGATTTAACTGACCTAATCAAAAAGTCATGCTCTTTGATCTTAACATTACCTTCTAATGAACAACACTTCAAATCCGAGCAGGTCAAAGCCCAGGATACATTTTTGACCAAAATTGTTTTGTTTGTCGATAAATTTGATTTTGCATATACCAAAAATACCTTTTTCCCCTTGATTTGTCAGGTGTTCAAGACCACAAGCATTTTGTCCACTAAGTTGGCCACTATCACAGTTTTCGAAAATGTCGTTGACAACAATGTAATAGACCAAATAATTGTTAGAGAGCAGCTTCTACCCATCTTTCAAAACCTCAAAAGTAGAGACAAACGCATTGTGAGTACTGTTTTGAATTTCTTCACGAAGCTTAGTACCAATGCTCATATCCAACTCGACATGGACATTATAGTCGAATCCATATTGCCTATTTGCTTAAAATTAGCATTTGGATGTAACGATTGTACACAATCTGAATTCAAAGCCTATATTAGACAAATCAGTGATATTCAAAGCTGCTTGGTGAATAAAAAGCTTCTGGATTTGCCTACGAAAACACCCGAAAGAAACACCCCAGCCAAAGAGACAAGTTCAGACTTCGAATCTTTGATCAATACGCAACCTATTAATAATTACAATTTGGACAAGAAAATGGTTGGCCCACATACCCCAGTTATGAATCCAACCACGAACAACAATCAAAGTGTTGCTAAAAAAGATGGCTCTTCCCTATCCGCAGTCCCTGTTATGCAACCATCAACCCGGAAACAACAGCATTACCAAGTACAACCATTGAAATTGAAGGCTGAAGCTCGCCCTAAGTCGAATTTGAACTTTGGATCTACATCAACCTCAAGTAGCACACCTTCTAGGTTGCTTGATACGTTGGAAGGAACCTTTGGTAAGGACGAGTTTCTGGATTTTCAAAGTGCAACTCCGATTCTTAGTTCAAATTCGTCCAACAGAACGGCAACCACTCCACCAAATTCATCGACGTTTAATACGACCACTCAGATCCCCTATCAACCTCCTGGATTCAGTGGTAGTATTCTAACTCCAACTACAAATAGTGCATCTTCAAGGCTGCAACCCCAAAAGAGCGATGGTTTATTGGACCTTTTGTAGAGAGATGTGAAAATTCAGCAGCATCCAAATTTATACATGTACACAAATACACCTATAAAATCATATTTTGTCGACTTTTACAGTAACCTTTTCTTTGCCCAGGCTCTCCAGATCTTCTTCGTTTGCTTCATGAAGAGACCTTCCTTCGAGGGACCTAACAAAGTAAATATCACCTACAGGTTTTTCTTCTGTCTTTTTGAGAACCATCACATCAAAGAGCTTTTTAAGGGAGTCTTTTCCATCCCAGATGGGCAATAAAATAATAACAAATGCAGCAAAGAATCCCCAAATAAACATCACGACAATCCAACCTCGGAAAAAGGCTTTACTAAACACATACTTGGACCCGTACAAAGGTAATGGGAAAAGAATAAGGAAAAATAAAACAAAAACTACAGTCAATGCGAGACCTATTTTTGTTTGCTTCTTTAACTCCCCATCCATTCTATGTCTCTCTTCCAAAATAGCATTTGTAGCTTCTTCTTGACTGAGAACATTAACTAAACCATGCTCCTTATTGAAATCACTGTTATCATCTTGCTTTATGTCCAACCAAAGATCCCAATCAAAGTTGGCTGGTTTTATATAGGTTAGAGCAGGAATAATAAGGAACGGTACCCCAATCGCAACGGTGTTTCCGGCAGCCAATGCTTCGTTAGTTGAAAGAGTGGCTAAAGAAATGTAACCGGATTGAGAAACGGTGTAACCCATCCAAACTGCAACAGCAATGAAAGAAGAAAGAATAGTCCCTGCCATGTAAGCGAAGCCCGAAGTCTTCTTCCAAAATAAGGTAAAAATAATAGCACCAACATTGACGTCGACAATAATACCAGAAGCGGTTGTGATGAAAGATACATCAAAACCGGCGTGGGACAACCCAATTCCAAGGGCTACGGTAACGATACCAAAGACAATGACACACGAATGAGAAATGAAGATTAATTTTCTCCCCTTGGCTTTAGGATCAAAATACGCTTTGTAGACATCGTGGGTGATCATAGCAGAAATGGCTATTGTCTCAGACGAAAAAGCAGCTGTAACTGCCATGAAAACCATGGTTAATACCATAGCAACACCAGATTTACCCATCAAAGCCTCGGCAGCAAAGGGTAATACGAGACCAGCACTAACCTGTTCCGGGGTCATTAAGTCTGGATAGGTCGGAAATGAAGGGTGTGTCTCTAGTCCGGCAGCAAGCAAACCCATGGTGGTAGAAAGACAAAAGGGAACTAAAGATTAGAGTTAGTATTCTGTTAATAGATTTTGCAGCCACCAAGTTGGTAGGAGAACGCAAAAGCGCCGATCAGGTACATACGTGCAAACCAACATAAACCACCCAACACATATCCGGAAATTAAAGTTTTGTGATCAGCAGCAATAGCTTTTTGGAATAACTGAGAGTCCACAGCAGCAGCCCATCCAGCCCCAAAAAGGACCAATCCAAACAATCCTCCTTGAACAGAATTGAAGGTCAACAACGAACCATCCATATTGCCGGCAATAGGTCTTCTTTCACTAGTTTCAACGAGTAGCTTCCAAAGAGCATCTGGAGATCCCACGTTAGGGTTAGTAGTGTAACAGTTGAACATGAATGTTAATAATATAGCATAGATGATAACTGTGTGAGTCCAATCTGTCAAAAATGTCGCTTTGATTCCACCTAATAATGTGTAAATGATAACACCAATCGGAAACAAAACGATAGACGCATCTCTATTGACCCCAGTAATAGCTTCAAAAATTGAAGAACCGTTAATCAATAAATTTGTGGTGTAACACACCATCTGAATGATGGAATAAATAATAGAGACGACATGAGTGGCTGATCCATACCTAGTCTTGATGATTTCTTGATAAGTATGGCAAGATGGTGCTTTTTTCTTCATCTCCAAAGCCATAGTAGAGAATATAATAATTTGAACACAAGCTCCAGCACCATACCAGTAAGCGGATGAAACCCCATTACTATAGGCAGCTGTACAAGATAACAATAATGTACTTCCAATCGTCCAAGAAGAGACAACAGCACTAGCGACCAAACCCGATTTAATACTTCTTTTCGCAGTCATGAGCATTTCTGAGTCTTGAAACTCGTTCATATACTTGGATAAAATCTTGGTTATCCCAACCATGATTATGGCGAAAGCGAACCCCACGCCAACAATCATACCATAACCCACACTGATACCAAACACTTGTCCATCGGCGGCTGACATTTTTCTTTCCTTCTAACTCTTGTGATTAATCGCAGGTAACTTATACGTACATCCGGCGATTTTAAATGTTTTGTATGCATGGGGAAGGAAATGTGCTTGATTGTAGTTGTCTATCAGATAACAGATTAAAACAAAAAAAAAAAAAAAAAAACGTTTATCGGCCAGCGGCTTATCTGCGTACAGTATAAAGGACTATCATTCCGCCAGCGGAACAGGTTGCAAGAAACAATAGTAGGCATTTTCCGTCCAGGCTTATAATGAAACGTGATACTCGGCCCATTGATAGCTTAGCGGGAATACCTGGATAGGAAGTTTATGTCCTTAGAGATGACTGGAAATTGGTAACCTCCCCATTGAGGGGGATGGTGCAACCAGACCATAATTTCGACTACAGTATTGATCGAGTTAAGATTCCTTTTGATAGCAAAGATGTTTCGAGATAAGATTACTTTAGACGGTTAGCATATATTTTACTTTATGGTATTTACGTAAGTCCATGGAATTTGTTGATTTCATCAACAGCTTTTCTGGCCTTAATAACATTTTCCAAAGCTGTAGGCATATCACTATGTAAACAGAAAGACATTGGTGCATCATCGAAGCCAAGATTCATATCTTTGCCGTCTGTGTTGACAATTTGATCAGTTAATCCCGCCTTTTTAACACAACTGTATATATCATCTGGTGTTCTCAGGGCTTTTGGGCCAGCTTGGATTTTCACCAAATAGCCTTCAGCAGAAATATTCAAGTCAGGGTAGACCTCGTGAATCAACTCTTGAGATTCTTCTTCACACAAACTTTGATAATGTGCACTCTTTCCTGCTACCAAAGGGAGGCCAAAAACCTTGGCAGCTTTGATTACAGCTCTTTTGACGGCCTCATCTCTTTCGATATAGAAGTACAACTCCCCATGAGGTTTGATATGAGTGAGCTCAACTCCCTCGGCATCACACATGGCCTTTAATGCACCAACTTGGTACAAGACCATAGTATAGATATCTTCTGGTGCAATACTCCAAGCCCTACGTCCAAACCCAACTTTATCGGGAAGTCCTGGATGCGCTCCAGCAGCAACCCCATATTTTTTAGCTAATTTCACAGTCTTGATCATTATCAGGGGATCTGAGGCATGGCCACCACAAGCAATATTTGCTCTATGAATATGAGGCATGATGTCTTCATCAGGCCCCATTTTCCAAGGACCGAATCCTTCCCCCATATCGCAATTGATCTCATACTTGGTGAGTAATTTCTTGTTGGTGGGAGCTTTACCCTGTAAATTTGCTGGGGTTGTGGCATTTGGATTTTTGACGTATTCTGTATTCATTTTTGGATAAGAAAAAAAGTATTGAGTGCTAAAATAGAGGAAAAACTAGGAGAGACTCTATGGGCTATATGATCTTACCACTCTAACTGATAAGGATAACTGGTGGTGGAATTGGTTCAAAAAACCCGGCATTTCCATTAAGAATTCCGCCGAATAGAGTTGCAAGCGGAATTTCCGTGAAGCTGATAAGAAGGCGGCTTTCCTGAAAAGGGAAAAAGAGGTCCAAAGTCGACGAGGTATGTGCTTACGGGATAAATGATAAGGTAACTTCCTTTCTTGGAAGGGTACTGGGTACTCTAAATGTCTCAATTGATTTAGATTTACTCTGACGATTTCCCTTTTTTTGTTTCTTCAAAACTCACGCCCAGATCAAAATCTACACTCACAATGTCCCAATTCACCAAGATCAAGAAGATTTTGGTTGCCAATAGAGGAGAGATAGCATGTCGGATCATTAGAAGCTGTAAAGAAAATGGCTTGTATACAATTGGAGTCTATTCAAGTGAAGACTGTGATGCTATGCATGTTGTGCAATCCGACGAATCATACTTGTTACCAGGTATTGGAGCCAATGCCTACATCAACATCGAGGAAATCGTCAAAGTTGCTATTGAGAGTAAAGCTGATGTAGTGGTTCCTGGCTATGGCTTTCTATCTGAAAATAGCGCATTTGCTTATGCATTGGAGAATGCAGGAATTATTTTTGCAGGTCCCTCGGTGGAGTCTGTAGAAACGTTTGGATTGAAGCATAGTGCCAGAGTGTTAGCTGAAAAAAATGGTGTTCCCGTTGTTCCTGGAACGAACTTGATCGATGTCCCCGAGGACGCTATTGCAGCTGCCAGAAAAATTGGGTATCCTATTATGATCAAATCTACAGCAGGAGGTGGTGGTATGGGTTTGAAAGTAGTCTATAATGAGGATGAATTGTTGGATTCCTTCAATGAAGTTGTTTCTAGGGGCAAGACATTATTTAAAAATGCTGGTGCATTTTTGGAGAAGTACGTTGAGGCGGGAAGACATATCGAAGTTCAAGTGTTCGGCAATGGTAGAGGAGATGTTCTCGCTTTTGGAGAAAGGGAATGTTCTATACAAAGACGTCATCAGAAAGTTATTGAAGAAGCACCAAGTCCATTTATTCTGTTGCCTGCTTATGGTCATAGAGATTTGAGAACACAATTATCAAACTGTGCCATTAAGTTAGCGTCATCGATCAGGTATAAATCTGCAGGTACAGTCGAGTTCTTAGTCGATGATACTACCGGGAGTTTTTACTTTTTAGAAATGAACACTAGGTTGCAAGTTGAACATGGAATTACTGAGATGATTTACAACGTAGACTTGATGAAGTTGATGCTCTTGCAAGCAGAGTATGAGGCCCGAGGAGATGAGGGTATTCCTCTTGAAATTTTGAAGAATGAAGGGTCGTATGAGACTGACGAGGAGCTGATTGCAATTCCTAATGGACATGCCATAGAAGTCAGGGTTTATGCAGAAAATCCACTCAAGAATTTTCAACCGTCCCCTGGAATTTTACATTTGGTGGCTTATGCTAATGCTGCTTTAACACCTGAGTGTAAACTACGGGTTGATCATTGGGTTTCAACTGGCTCAAAAATCTCACCTTATTTTGACCCTTTAGTAGCCAAAATCATGGTTTGGGGGCCTGATAGACAGAAGGCCTTTGAAGGTATGATCAAAGTCTTACAACACACAAAAGTTTATGGGCCTACTAATAATATTGATTACTTGACAGAGATATTGAAAACAGATGCTTTCCAGCTGGGAAACACTTTGACCTCTTTCTTGAATACCTCCTTCAAATTTAAACCAAGCTTGATCGAGTTTATTAAACTGGGGGCCTACACAACCATTCAAGATTTACCTGGAAGAGAATTGTTCAGTGCAGGGATCCCCTTGAGTGGTCCCGTCGATCCGTTGTCTTTCCAAATTAGTAACTTGTTGGTAGGGAATAAGATGGAAGAAGCGGCGTTGGAAATTTCACTGAAAGGACCAACAATTAGATTTCATGCTCCGGCAGTTATTGCCTTAACTGGTTCTAAGTTCAAGTTCAAGATAAATGGCAGAGAAGCCCCCATGTTTGCACCAATTGAAGTCCCGGCAAACTCAACTGTTAAGATTGGAGATGCCATCGGAAATGGTCAAAGAGCTTATTTGGCGATTCAGGGTGGTTTCCCAGAGGTTGCTGAATATCTAGGTTCCAAATCTTGTACACCAACTTTGAACTTAGGAGGGCACCAGGGTAGGGTCATCATGGGTGGTGACTGTCTTAGCATCACAAAGAGATCAACCATTGAGACTTTAAGATTTGGAGTCCCAATTCCTGAATCCAGTCTTCCATACATTGAAAAGCACAAAGACGAATTTATCTGGACAATAAGATGTATAAGCGGACCTCATGATACTTCAGATGTTTGCAGTAGGGAAAAGCTTGACAAGTTCTACCAAACTGTGTATTCTGTAAACTTAAACTCCAACAGAGGATGCACGAAGTTAGATGGTCAGGCAGATGTATTTTCTCGGTCAGATGGTAGAGATGGAGGCACTCACCCAAGTAACATCCTAGAGTATCCTTATCCCACTTGTGGTGTTAGTGTGGTGGGAAGTGTGATGTCGCTATTTGGTGTTGATGGGGGAACTTTATCTGGTTTCGTTTGCATTTCTGTTCCAATCAAAAGTGATTGGTGGAAAGCTGGTCAAGCAAAAGTATCAGGAAAGATTCAGTTCAAATTGATTAGCTATTCAGATGCCCTCAAGCTAAACAAGATTAGAGACAGCTACTTAAGTGAATTAGCCAAAGCACTTGAAACAAGATCCAATTATCCCACCTTCGTTGATGACTTAGACGAATATGAAACAGAGGACTCACAGCTATACAATACTATGTTACATCATAGAAAAAAGACTAAGGAATTGCCGGAGTTCAGCATCAGACAAGCTGGCGAAAAGATGATAATCATTGATTTCGGAATAGAAGAGTTCACCTTGGTGAACAATGGTAGGCAAAAGCAGTTGGAGATCAACATTTTGGCGTATGACAGATCTAGTAAGTTTTCTAGATCAATCATTAGGACTGAAATTGCTACTGGTGCTACTGGAGTCGTATTCGATCCAAGCATTATATCCAGAGAAGAATTATTGGAAGTAGTTATTAATCTCGAAAGTGCTATTCCACCAACTTCTGAGTTGAAGATGAAGAGCACTTTATACAGATTGCCTATTTGTTTTGAGCACAGTGCCTTAAGACACTGTATTGAAAGGTATACTCATTCACAAAGACCATATGCACCCTACTTACCTAGCAACACCGAATATGTCATGAAAGCTAACAATCTCAAGACTTTAGAGGAGTTCAAGGCTGGTGTAGTCGGACACACTCAAGTTGTGACAGGTGTATCGTTCTTATGTGCTAATACGTTATCGGTGAACTTAGACCCAAGGACCAGAATCAAAACTGGTAAGTACAATCCGGCGAGAACCTTCACACCCAAAGGAGCGATAGGTAGTGGTTCGGTTGCAACCTCCATCTATTCTATTGATAGTCCTGGCGGATATATGATTTGGGGTATGGTATTGCCCGATTTGTGCTGGAGTACATTTGGCAGGCTAAGCGTTCTGAAAGGAAGACCCTGGTTCTTCCAAAACTTCGACCAGATTGTGTATTATGAGGTGGACGAGGAAACATTGACAAACTTGAACAACAAGCTTTTGGCCGGTAAGTTGGAGATCGAAAGTGAAGATGTGGAATTTGACTTCGGAGAGTACATGAAATTCCTTGCGAGTATCGATGACGAAGTGAAAGAGTTAGATAAGAAAAAGCAGGTGAGTCTCGATGCTTTAACAAGAGAAGAAGAGTTATCAAGAGCTAAATGGTTGAAGGATTTGGAGTCAGCTGTAACCTCCAACACCACGGACCAGGACATTTTGAATGACCCCTCCACTATCAAGGTGTTAGCTGGCATGGCCTCCAACATATTCAAAATCAATGTCAAAAAAGGCGATCACATTACCGGGCAAGATGTGTTGATAATTTTGGAGGCCATGAAAATGGAAATTCCCGTCAGAGCCATCAATGATGATGACAGTGACGATGAGTTAGAGGAAGATACTAAGCAAGAGGCCCTCCAGCCCTCGAGTATGAAGTACGAGATCTTGGACGTGGTTGTCAAAGAGGGTGACGTAGTTAATTCTGGAGATGCCCTCGTACTTCTCAGATTTTTATAAACTTTAATGTAGCACCTGTACGTGAATTTCGTGAATTTCGTGAATGCAACAAATACTCCATATTTGGTATATCGCACTCTTCCGAGAATTATTCTTCCTTGTCGACTATCTGAAATGTACCCAGATCCTTTAAAAGTAACTGCCAGACAGTTGGCAAACGGGGCCATGACTGTATCAACACAGTTCGGAATTTTTGGAAGATTAAGAGTGGGTGCCAGAATGACTCTATTCAAACACGATGGAAACGTAGTTGTTTATTCGCCTCTTCCGTACGGCAGCGAGGTGATCAGATGCTTAAAAGAGTTTACCGACAAAGAAGACACCTTCAACGTCACCCATATCATTGTACCAAACTACGAGCACAATATGGGAGTTGGCGGATTCAAAGAAGCGTTTCCTGAAGCAAAGGTGGTGGCGCTGGAAAAGTACAAATCCGATAATTTCACCATCGATTACAGAATTCCAACAAGTGAGGGTAACAAGGCTCTAGGAAAGGAGGATTTGAAGAAGATCGGCATCCAAGAAGACAGTTTCACCGACAATTTTGAAATCGTTTTCTTAACTCACCACAGATTGAAGGAGTTGGTCGTGTATCATAAGCCATCTAAAGTTGTTTGTTCTGGAGATTTTGTCCTTGCCTTCGGTGATGGTAAGGATGTCGAACAATATTCGGAAGCAACCGGCTGGCCTAAGGGATCCAATCCTTACTCCGGGTGGTCGTATCTTTTAAGATGGCTCCGTCCAGAAAGTGGACTTTGGGTTAAGCAGATTAACAAACTGAACGATACGAGTAATCCAGAAGCAAGACAAGGTATTCAAGCCATTCACCAATGGGATTTCAACTTTCTAGTTCCTTGCCATGGAAACGTGAACGAAGGTAAGAAGTTGCTTGAGGCTTTCTTTCCCTTCTTGAAACAATCTTCCAACTTATAGTTTTCAATATACGACTGTTTTTTCGCAACTAAACACATTTGCGGCCGAGGAAGTTTAATTATTTTCCAGGCTCATACAACTTGAGAGCAACACTTCACTAACAAATACAAATGTATCCAGAACCTTTAAAAGCCGTGGTAAGAAATTTAACTGACAACATTGTCATTGCTTCGACTCCATTCAAAAGAGCTGGGGCCTTGAACTTCGGAGCCAGAATGACTCTCTTCCACTATAACGATGAGGTCATCGTCTGGTCAGCCATTCCTTACGGGGATGAGGTGGTTAGAAGCTTGAAATTGCTTACCGGTAAAGACAACGGCTTCAATGTCACGTACTTGATCATTCCTGATGTAGAGCACACAATGGCTGCTAAATCATTCAAAGACAAATACCCAGATATCAAAGTCATCGGTATGGATGCTGCCAAAGTGCCAGTGAGCATCGACTACAAAATCACCTCCAAGCATGCCAACAAGTTGATCGATTCCAGTGTGTTGGAGGAAATTGGCATCAAAGACGACTCAATCTTGAAAAATTTCGAATTTGTCTACTTGCCCAGCCATGCTAACAAAGAGTTGGTTTTGTTCGATAAGAACTCCAAGTTTTTGTTTGAGGCCGACTTAATTTTGTGTTTGGGTCCAAAGGGTACTGCACTTGAGCAATATAGCCCAGAGCTTGGTTTCCCAAAAGACTTCAATCCACACTCTGGTTTATCATTCTTGACGAGATATTCACACCCAGATTCAGGATTTTTCAAGGGTCTAGTCAACCGGTTATCAAACACAAAGGACGCCGAGGTTAAGCAGGGAATCAAGACCATATACAACTGGGACTTCACCAAAATGGTTCCTTGCCATGGAAATGTGGTGGAGGATGGAAAACCATATTTCAAGAAATATTTTGACTTCCTTTAATGCTTCATTAGTTTCATATCGCTTGAATTTGTTTGGTATTTGATGTATAGTGATTTTTCTTAGTAATGGGATAGTGTAATTAATGTTTTTCGGGCATTTGCATCTCTATATCTGTAACATCTAACAGGGTGTCGTATCGTGTAGAGCCCTGTGGGTGTCCCCGGTCGGTTTTTAGTTATCCACGGTAATTCAGCAACAACTCCGCAAAATCATCTTATAAATGCGCGATCGCTCTAACTCAGGAAGTTGTGAAATATTAGCATTAGCATGGTTGAAGGAACTTCGAAGTATGAAGAGCATATACAGCTGTTGGCAGTATACAAGGAGATGTTGAAGCGACATGAAGATTTCAATTTGTCTCGTTCAATTGAAGAAAACTTACGCCCCAGTTTGACGGGACACACATTGATTGGTGAAGACAAAATTAACTACAGAGGTAATGGAATATTTTTCATTGACGACCACTTTTTACAAGATTATAATGACATTGACCAATTGAACGAGGGCCAGTCCAATTATTCCATTACATTTTTCCACTTAGGCTCTAAGTTGTCAGGACATGAAGGAATTGTTCATGGTGGTTTATTAGCCACTATTTTAGATGAATTAACATGCAGATTAGCCTTTCAGAATTTCCATTCCAAAAAGGCCGTGACAGCTAATTTGAACATTAGCTATAAAAGGCCATGCTATGTGAACTCCATTGTTATGATTAAATGTGAGTTGTTAAAGAAATCGGGAAGGAAATGCTGGGTTAAAGGATCTGTCTTCAGTGTTAAAGATACAGAATTAGATTTATTGACCGATTGCGAGTGTCTTGTTATCGAACCTAAATGGGTAAAGGACTTGTAGTGCATCATTGGTCTCTATTACATTATTTATTACTTTATTTATTGTTTTTGATCTTATGCAATTGATCTGTTTAGTGTAACAATTGGGTAGGTACTTTTCTGCTTTAGCTACTTGTATCGAATAAGATCGTTTTATGAGTTGTCGTGAAAACCTTTGCCAATATGGACCTCTGTGTGAGTCCAGAACTGTATTTGTGGTATTGTTATGGGATTTTGAAGCCAAACTCTTCTCCGGGATTACCATGTTTGAGGTATTTTTGTACTGATTTCATTTTGGCCTTGTGCAACTGAAGTCCTTAGTGTAAAAAATCAGTGCCTTTGATTTTTGACTTCCCAATCTCTAATTTGGCACTCTTTGCGCCAAACTGGATGGCTCGTTTAGGCTCATCCTTGACAAAATCCAACCCCATTAATTCTGCAACCTGTCTTAAAATCCATTTTCTTGTTGGCTTCACAATAGTCTTCCCCTTCTTAGTAACAGCCCAATCCAACTTGATTTTGTAATTAGCGTTAACTTCGTTGACTATTAGTTTTATAAATCCAGTGTCTAAATATGGATACCTCAATTCTTTTCCCCAGGAACCTATGACTCTGTCGTCTCTCCCTAAGTTCCTTGAGTGTATGATTTGAATGTCGTATAATAACTCTTTGTTGAGTTCTTCGTAATACCCTTGTGGGTCACTATCTGGCTGGAGCGAAGAGAATATTGCTTCGTGCCTGGAGTATCCTCCGAACAACTCATCTGCTCCCAAACCTGAAATCAAAACCTTGGCCAGAGAAGTGTAATATTCCCTACTCAAATAGGCACTCTTGTCCTGAAGGAAATCTTCCCATGAAACCTCATAATTCTGTAATTCAAGCTTTTGACACGGTAAGAGATTGTTGCTAGCAAAGTAGAAGGCTATCGCTATGCTCAAGTCCATCTCAGTAGCTTGAGGATACATCAATTGAACAACTTTCTTTTTATGTCTCAACCAAAGTTTGTAATCAACGTTGACTTCAACTAATCTCAATTTGACGTTCAGCCCTTCAAACTTCTTAGCCAAATGGAACCACGACTTAAGACTGAGCTCTCTATCTGGGCTTTGCGATGCTGTCATTCCAGTCCGGGGGTTGTCAAAACCAACAGTCAAAAGATCAACTTTAGTTGGGACCTTTAGATCAATGAAATTCTCTGTTAAAACTGCTGCAAGAATGGTACAATCAATACCTCCACTAAAGAGAACTGCCAAGGACGCATCGGTGGTTTCTAATGGGTGTATGGTTTCTTGTCTGATCAAACAGGATCTCTTCAAGTTCTCATAAATCTTTTTCGTCAAAGTAGTAGGCTGGTTATGATTCAAGCTATTCAATGGAATCGTCTCTTCGAATTCAGAAGTCAAAGCCGAACTCCCGAGATGGAAATCATCTAGGCTCATTTTATAGAGTGTGTTACCTTTACACTCTGAATATGATTTCAAAGGAATCGAAGAAATCAAGATTTCGTGGTCTCTGACCTTGTAGCAGAGTGACCTTTTACCTATACTATCTCTGCCAAAGTAAACACAATTGGCAACCTTGTCTATGATACTGAATGCAAACTCACCATTCAAACTCTTCAAAGCTTCCTCGACTCCTAGTCGAAGAATCTGTTCCGAAAGAAACTCGGTATCGTTGGAAAACTCACATTGGCTATTATATAATTCCCCGTTGAATTGTAATACGTATCGGTCATTGAAAATCGGTTGGGCGACAAACGGCTGCCTCAAAGACAATACTGAGGAGAACAATTGCAAATTGGATCCATTCAGAGACTCAAATTTTCTGTACTGAAGGAAATCAGGGCCTCGACTGGCAATTGCTGGAATTAGGGTGTCAAACTCCTCAATAGACGAGTTAAACATGACATTTTCCGTTTCATCTTCTTCTGTTAGTTTGGAGATTTGGTCATTAATCTCCAGTATCTTAGCCAGATTGTCCTGTTTGATATTGTTGCCCAACTTTATCAAATCATTATTCAACTGTTTGAGCTTTTCTTGACTCTTCAACTTGTTCAAATCTGCTTCAGATAAAGTAGGTTCCTCTGGTAGTATTTGTCGTATTCTGGTATCATCACTGCACTTCCAAGACCCTTCTTGTTTGCCAAGGCAACATGGGTGTTTTTCGAACTGAGTATTTACTAAACAGAGAATCCCACACATCTAGTGTTCACGAGATGAGCTGAAAAATCCGTCGCACGTCTAAGACAACATATACGATAATAAATACCTAGAGGCACTCGAAGTTTACGAAAGCCTGTTGTTGTGATCCCGAATCCTACACCGGAGCTATTCAATAGTTCGTATCTGATGGATATGAGTCTAACGGTGGGAATGTGCAAAAGACTACTGAATAACTAGACATTTTTTGCACCTAAATATGGTCCTCACAAAAATACATGGTAGCTGGAAAACACTTTTAGCGGCAATTTGTCCAGACAATTTGATTATTCTATATAGCTCTATGAATATGCTTCACAAATTTAGATATCCTTATGTAAGTGAACAGCACTAGCTTGGTTGGTTGAGAAAACTAAGGTTTCAGCCATAACTGTCTTTTGTTTTCTGGTAATTGCAAATACAATGAACTCAGCTATGTCTTCAGCGTATAATGGCTCAGTACCAGCGTATACAGACTTGGCCTTTTCTAAGTCACCTTTGAACCTAACGTTTGAAAACTCAGTTTCAACATTACCAGGATCAATTTCAATGATTCTGATTTTGGTAGCGATCAATTCCTTTCTCAATACATGGGAGAAAGATTTCACACTAGCCTTTGTAGGACAGTAGATTCCCCCACCGGGGTACGGGTCTCTTCCTGCAATTGATCCAAGGTTGATAATATCTCCTGAATTCTTAGCTTGCATAATAGGCAAGACAGCCTGGGTCAAAGTGATCAATCCCAAGACATTCGTCTGAAACATGGTGGTCATATCTTCATCTAAAATAGTTCCAACTGGATCTCTTCCTAAAGCAAGACCCGCATTGTTGACCAAGATATCGATATCGGCAAACTCTTTAGGTAATGACTTGATAAAAGGTCTGATGTCCTCCAACTTAGAAACGTCCAAAGCAGATGTCAACACCTGGATTTCAGGATACACTTTCTTCAATTCTTCAGACAAGTTCTGCAACTTGTCCTTTCTTCTGGCAGTCAAGATCAACTTAATTTTACCATTGGCAGTAGCAGCAATTTCTTTGGCAGTAGCCTCTCCAATTCCAGCAGAGGCACCAGTAATTAAAACAACTTTGTTGGCAATTCTCTCTCCAGCTTTTGATCCAAACGACATAGTTTAATTGAGTTTTTCAGCACAGCGAACAATTGACAATTTGTAGTATTACGAATTTATCGGTACTCGAGCAGCGAGGTTATCTCACCCGCCCGGTGGGCCTCGCTGATTTGGCTTATCATTGTGGATTCATGCGAGTCACGTGAATTACAGATTTTTCATTAGTTCTTTTATTTATACAAAAATATATTTATTCATCTTTTGTTATAAATTATAAGACAACTTGATTAGTAGTAAGTAGATGGAGCACGAGCTTCGAATAATTTGGAAGATTTTGGAATTCTGTGTGGCAATGGGAACTTCAAGTCTTTGGTCAAGAATTGCTTGACGTATTGTCTCTTGATGTCATCAACCTTTTCTAATTCAACAACCTTCAAGATGTGGATACTTCTAAATCTAGCTCTGTGTCTGGCAGCCAAGTCAGCGTACATGGTTTCAACGGCACCAACTCTGGTAACGTCTCTGTATTCCTTGTACATGTTGTGGATACCGGATCTGGAGTCGTATCTAATCCAGATACCGAAGGTCTTAACCTTGGTTGGGTGAGCCTCAGCAATGACGTTAACGGAAACGATTTCACCGGAAGCCTTCTTGACCTTGTGCAATTTTTGTAAAAAGTACCAGTATCTGGACTTAGCAACAACCACGTTAGGAGCAAAAATTCTCATACGGTACAACTTTGGCTCTGGGACAGAGTCAGTTGGTAAACGTCTACCGATGACTTGATATTCGTTAAACTTGGACATCTAAAACAATTTGTTAGTATTGGAACACTTGAGATTCTTCAAGTGATGGTTGATTCAAAGCGGAAAAACTTTTTAACTACGGTTCTAGGTTTAACACTGACAGCTCTTCGAAAGACTTATGGATGGTCTGGAACGATAGGCAAACAACAACGAAGAACATGCTGCAGGATTTGAAGCAAATGATAACGGAATGTCTCCCATCTACTTGGGAGGGGCATCTCTTAGTTTAATCTTCCTTCTAGTGATGACATGGACTCTTTGACAGATGTTCTTAAATGTGTACACAAGACGTAATCAGGAACTCTCCACTAAACGTTTTCTTCTTAGGCATCAACCAACCACACTTCGATAATCTATTTCATTTGGTAATAACATACTCTTTAATATATTACAAGCTGTAGTGAAAATTAAGATGAATTTTTTTTCACTTCGCTTTTGAGAAGCTCTGGCGAAAAAACATTGAATCCTGCAGATTCGACAAGCAAAGTAAATTATGCAAATGCTCGGTGGCAGTCACGAACTCGCTGTGCGGGCTGTAGCCCTATACTATTTCATTAGATGTGAATATTAGAGAGAAATGAAGATGGTTGCAAACAAGGTCACGGGGTATAACGTTCAAACGTTCAATAAACTATAGAAGTGGGGAGTCGTATTTATGTAGATTCATATATATGGGTTGTACTCTTACTACTCGGACTTCCTGTACTTACTTTCGGCCTTTTTCTTCAGCATCATTTCTCTCCTTTGTTTAGCTAAGGTTCCACATTCAGTTTTCATGATTGCATCCCACCACCTAAAACTACTGGCATAATTACCGATGAAGAAGTGATGATGTTCGTCGTGATGTTCAGCACCGGCCCAAAATGGTACAAACTTATTCAATGACCAGGGGAAGTCGTAACCTGAGTGTGAATCGACAGCCTGGAATAATCTCAAGGTGATCCATAAACAGATAGTGAATAAGTGCAATGGTGGTAATGCCTTTTTAGTTAAGGCAATGTATGCATAAATTACTGGGAATCCCACTGTTCCGAAACCTAAAGCCATGACTTCAATGGGATGGGCATACTCTGCTGCAAATCCAAAAGGTGCAGCGTATCTATGATGTTGCTTGTGGATGTATTTGTAGAAAACCCCATAGTGAAATATCCTATGGAATGTGTAATGCCATATGTCTTCCACAAAGAAGAAAATGGCAATTTGTGCCAACATAACCTTCAATGATGGGAAGGGAACTGACACTGATATGCTTAATTTAGAACAAAGTGGGTGGAACAACCAAATTGGAACAGCTTCAACAAGTAGATGTTGTTTGAAGACCAACTTGCAGCACTCCCATTGTTCTTTGTTTGATGGTATTTTAGTTGGTTGGATTTTCCATCTGTTGAAGTATGGGATTCTGTCAATAATAAACCAAGGAATGCATCTCCCAAAATAAACAAGTTCGTGTGTCAAGAAGAATAGTAATCCAGTTGCAAATATATCGTTTCCGAAATAAATATACCAACTGGCCCACAAACACTCAAAATAGTTCAAGTTTGTTGATTTCAAATCATTCAAGATCTCGGGAAAGGTATGAGATGTAGACAAATAGCTCAAGGATGAGGTATCGTTAAACATGGCAAGATTAGAGCAGTCTTCCACAAAGAGAGCCAAATAACAGAGATAACACTTGTATTATTACAAGCTGCTTTTAAGTACGGTGATATATCTATATTTAAATACAAACACTAATGCATCTCGTTCCTACTGAGTGGCACAATCGGCCTAAAACCGAATGGTATTTTTTTTGCAATCATCCGATTTTTTTTCTCGGTTTTGCATGAAAACTAACTCTATTATACGAGAGCTAAACGACAGAACAGTACCTTTCCATCACTATACGATACGTTCAGGAAATTATAGGTATACTATATTGGTTCTATACTATTGTGAATGACTTATATAACTCTTTCTTGTGGTAAGATATCAACCAACAAGCTCTCGTCGATGTTGGGCAAGTTCAAGCCGTTTTGGGATTTGTAGGTTGCAATATTTTCGAAGAATTTATCAAACAAAAATCCAGTATCCAATGGCCCACCTTTAGCTTCAGGGTGGAATTGGGTAGAGAAAATTGGTTTAGTTTTGTGAATCATTCCCTCGTTAGATAAATCGTTCAAGTTTGTGAAATATGGTTCCCATTCACTGGTGTCCAAAGTAGCAGGATCGACGGCGTAACCGTGGTTCTGAGAAGTGATGTGACAACTTCCAGTAGTCAAATCAAGAGCTGGAATGTTGTGGGCTCTGTTTCCATACTTCAATTTGATGGTCTTGGCACCAGAAGCCAATGCCAATAACTGGTGGCCCAAACAGATACCGAAAATGGGAATATCATGATGAGTTTTCATAGTGATTCTCAAGTTTTCAATTGTAGATGAACAGTGGATTGGATCACCCGGACCATTAGAAATGAAAATACCATCAAATTTGTTGGCCACTTTGTGGATGGGATAGTCGTAAGGAAAGACAGTCAATGAGGCACCCCTTTCAACCAAGCAACGCAAAATGTTTTCCTTAGCACCGCAATCGAGAACTGCCATGTGTATATTCTTGCTGTATTTCTTGGGGCAAGCTATGTGGAATGGAGCTTTAGTAGTAACCTTATGAACCAAATTCACAGTTTCAGGGTCTTCAAATGCTGCATCTTCATCGGCATCATACTCTTCTCCAATAGTGATTCTTCCCAAAGAAGAACCCTTGTCTCTCAAGTATGAAACCAATTGCCGAGTATCAACTCCAGTGATAGCTGCGACACCATTTCTCTGGCACCATTGCTGTAAAGACTCAACAGCAGTCCAATGAGAGTATTCCAAAGCTACATCAGCAACAACAATACCAATGCACTGAACAGTAGGGGATTCCATGTATTTCAACAAGTTGAATTCATCCTTCTGTGAAGATGAGGGAACACCATAATTGCCAATCAACGGCTGCGTGAAACATAAGATTTGACCCTTGTAAGAGGGATCAGTCATTGATTCCGGGTATCCTACCAATGAGGTGGTGAAAACAGTCTCACCACTTACATTCTTGTCAGCACCAAAAGAATAACCACTGAAAACAGGACCATTTTTGATTGTCAATGTGGCTCTGTCTAATTGCGAAGTTTTATTGAATTTACCAGCAGTTGCCATGAATCTGTGGGTGAATCTGAATGCTGTCCGGGCATTTGAGATTGTGTACGCCAACATCTTCAGTGGATTGTCAATGAAGAAGAAAAACGCAGATGTTGAAAATGAAAAATTTGGTGGAACTGACTGATTACGAATCGCGGTTAATGAAAATTTTATACTCTCAATTACTCAATTGGGTAATGACTCATCGAGCTGCAGGTGCATTGATGCAATAAACTATTTAGCTGTTACCTATTGGTGCTTGTTCAAGATTCGTATATTCATTATTGATGGTTTGAGGACTTGATTTCTATTGCGTAATTATCCCAAAAGACTGTCGAGAAAGTCTTGATCGCTGGGTGCTTCTACAGCCGTCGGTTCACTAGGTTTTGTTTTGGCCCTCTCCATCGGTTTTGAGTCTAGGCTGCTAAAAAGGTCATCGACTTCTCTCGAGTTTTGGGTAATTTCGTCCGGCCCAGTAGACTCAAGGTCTAGCTTGCCCAATTTGACACCAAGTAATTCGTCCAAGTCTTTATCTAGCGAAGCGTCAGTGTAGGAGTCGTCGTTCTCGTGGCTGATTATTTTCTTGTTGATGAAGTCGACGTGTCTCTGGTTATCATGATTGTAGTTGTTCAATTCCAAAACCTTCTTTTGAGCTACTGGTTGATTTTTGAACTTGTCTTTGATTGAGTTATAAAATCCTTGTTGGTCACTTTTAGCTTTTCTATTCTGCTCTGCCCTTATCTCTTCTTCAGTCAATACCCTTTGAACTGCTTTGGGTTTGACTGTTTTCATCTGTCTTTCAGCCAACGAATCTTTGCCAACTTCAAAGCCTATCAAGTCTTCTGATCTTATGTTCTGGATCTTGGTGTCTGCAAGCTTCTTCTTATGTAAAGAATCGTAGTCGTCTCTCTGCACCAATAGCTCGTTATAGTTGTCTATTCCATACTCTGCCAATAGATCCTCTGAGCTATCATTGATGGGCAATTTTCTGTTCTTCCGTTTATTTATGGGAATCAGAGGTACAAATTCGGACAATCTGACTTCAGGCCCAGCTTGCACAGAGCCTTCGCTTCCCAAGTAGATACCATCTGTTCTGTCTTGTTGAGTTTCCGCAGGCTGGTTAAATAATTCAGCACGTTGGACCTTCATGTCTTCAATGACCTGTCGCTTAATCTTCCGTTTCAATTCCTTGGGCATTTCCTGAAGCTCTTCGCCCATCTGCGGATAAAAATAATTGACTATATCTTCATCAATGTCTGAGTCCCAATCACTGGTCATCTCATCAATATCCAACTTGAGATACTCCTGGGTGTCTGTCTTCTTCTTGGAAGACCACTTTGGCCTCATGGGTTTGTGGTTGGGGTCTTTCTTAGGGAGCAAACCATGCTTGGCCATATACTTCCATTTGGCCTGCTGGTCGTATTTACTATTCTTCAATACCATTAATGTTGAGCAGCTGGACCTCAATATTCAACGCGGGCTCAACTTTTTAAATGAAAAAGTTCCACATTCGAAAAGCTATCACTCGAAAATCACAAACAGAAAGAATTATGTCGGACGAAAAAAAGCTGGTTCCGAAGAAAAGCATTGAAGAGTTGTTGAACATGCTCTCTATGGGGGCTGAGTTGAACGAGGCTCAGAAAAAACAAATGAAAGATCATAAATTCTGGAAAACCCAACCAGTTCCAGACTACGACGAGAAAATCATAAATGAGGGCCCTATTGATCAACTGAAAACTCCTGATGATATTCCTGATCAACCTTACCCTTTGATAAACGAATTCGAGTGGTGTGATGTGAATTTGGATGACGATAAAGAACTCGATGAGTTGTACACCTTGTTATACGAAAACTATGTCGAGGATGAAGATGCCACTTTCCGGTTCAAGTATAGCCGTGAATTCTTTAAATGGGCTTTGAAGCCACCAGGGTGGAGGAAGGATTGGCATGTTGGTGTAAGAGTTAAAGATAGTGGTAGATTGGTCGCTTTCATTGCAGGTACCCCTTGTACATTGAAATTAACCAAGAGTGGCAGTATTATCCAATCGGTTGAAATTAACTTCCTTAACATCCACAAGAAGTTGAGATCGAAGAGATTGGCACCAGTATTGATCAAGGAAATCACTAGAAGAATCAACAAACAAGACATTTGGCAGGCTTTGTACACTGGTGGACAGGTGTTGCCTTCGCCCGTCTCCACTTGTCGTTACACGCACAGACCTATTAACTGGTCCAAATTGCATGATGTGGGTTTCTCTCATTTGCCTGAAAACCAAACCAAAGCTAAAATGGTCGCTCATTATACTTTACCTAGTAGCACCAATACCCCTGGTTTCAGAGAAATGGTTGATGGAGACTTGGATCAGGTATTTGATTTGTTGACTAAGTTCCAAGAACGTTATGAGTTGATCCAGGTCTTTACGAAAGAGGAATTAAATCACTGGTTATTGGGAGGTAAGTCGATTGGAATCTCAGGCAAGTCAAATGTTATCAAGTCTTTCGTAGTGCAAGGTGAAGATGGTAAGATCACAGATTTTTTCTCCTATTATTTGTTGCCTTTCACTGTTTTGGACAACCCTGATCATGATGAATTGGGAATTGCCTACTTGTATTACTATGCTTCTGATTCTGTGTGGGATCCTACGAATGATGCTGAAGAGAACGTCTATAAGAAGAGGTTGAACTCATTGATTCAGGATGTTTTGATTACATCCAAAAGGTTTAACGTAGATGTTTTCAACTGCTTGACTTCCCAAGATAACCCATACTTTATCAAGCCCTGCAAGTTCGGAAATGGTGATGGTTTCTTAAATTTCTACTTGTTCAACTATAAGACTTTCCCTATACATGGTGGTATCGAAGCCAAGACCAAGGAAGTGGAACACCAAAAGGGAGGAATCGGAACCGTTTTACTTTGAACTATCTAGATGTGTCCCAACACTTTCAAACCCTCTTTTGAAGATGTTGGTTACTTACATAGAACATATAATCTCAATAATACCCTAATGCTAAATACTTCTACTTCGCGTTGTACAATCGATGCTCATCTCACATCGCATTTGAAAAAAAAAATTGATCAAGCTTCAACCTTTGAATAGTTATGTTATCTGCCACTGCTTGGGTCCCAAGAGGGTATGCCGCCGAATTCCCAGAGAAATATGAATTGGATGATGCAGAAATGGAAAGGATTACAGCCATGGCTAAACTTCAACTCGGAGAAGAAATTGAAGATGAAGACGATGAGGAAGAAAGCATTCCAAAGCCAAAATCTGAAACTTTAAAGGAAGACATCGAAATAGATGATGACTTAAAGGCCTATGATTTGGAAAACTATGACAATGATGAGGAAAGTGATGGAGAGGATGTGACGATGTTGCCAGGTTTGTCCGGCACTAGTGCCAAGTATCATGAAGGTGAAGAAGGACAAGATCCATACTTGAGCCTTCCTACAGAAGAAGATGCACAAGAAGACAAAAAGGAAATGCAAGTATACCCATCTGATAATTTGGTGTTAGCAACCAGAACCGAGGATGAGGTTTCATACTTAGATGTGTATGTTTACGATGATGGGGCTGGTAATATTGGCCCTAACGATATTGAAGACGATCCAGAACTTGAGAAAGGTTACATGAGAGAATCTTCCTTATATGTGCATCACGACTTGATGTTACCAGCATTCCCCTTAACAGTTGAATGGATTAACTACAGACCTGGAACTGACAATGATATCGGAAACTTTGCAGCAATTGGTACATTTGATCCCCAAATCGAAATCTGGAACTTGGACTGTATTGATAAAGCATTCCCTGATTTGATCTTGGGAGAGCCAGAGCCCGCTTCTGTCCCTGCTGCTAAGAAGCCTAAAAACAAAAAGAAAAAGAAGACAAAGTCTCAACATGTTACAACGCATCACACCGATGCTGTTTTATCATTAAGCCACAATAAGATTCACAGAAATATATTGGCTTCTACATCAGCTGACCACACCGTCAAGTTGTGGGATTTGAATACGGGGGTTGCAGTAAGGTCCTTCGATTCTATACATGCAAAGAAAACTGTCTCATCATCTCAGTGGCATCCAACCGAGTCGTCAATCTTATTGACAGGTGGATATGATGGTACATGTGGAATAACAGATGTAAGAGTCTCTGATGAATCTCAAATGACCAAGTCTTATAAAGTTTCATCATCTGAGGAAGTAGAAACTGTTAAATGGGGAATTAGCCCTGAAATCTTTTACTGTGGTACTGACAGTGGTAACGTTTACTGCTTTGATGTTAGTAAGCCCGAACAACCACTTTGGACCTTACATGCACATGATGCCGGTATTTCTTCTTTGGAAATCAATTACAATGTTCCTGGTATGTTGGCTACTTCTGCTATGGGTGAAAAATCTGTCAAATTTTGGAAGTATCCTATTGATAAAGAATCAAAGACCGGTCCATCTATGATTTTGAGCCGTGACTTTGGTGTTGGAAATGTTTTGACTGCTACATTTTCTAATGATATTGAAGTTGCTGGCAACATTGTTGTTGGTGGAGCTACCGCTGGTTTGAAGATGTGGGATGCTTTGAACAACAGATCCATCAGAAACTCTTTCAAGTCAGAATTGAAAGAATTACAAAAGAGAGCTAGGGAAGAAAGTGCTAAACTCAAGAAAGTTTCTAGAGTTGCAAGAAAGTATCAAAATGATCAAGACTATAATGACAATATCATCACTGTTGATCCGGATAGTTCGGAATCCGAGGATGAAGAACCAGAAATGGAAGAGGAAGCATAAACTCCCATTGTATAATAAACATAAACTGTTTTCATTAATATATATACACCGTGCACACTACTTACCACATTAATAAACTAGTGTTAATTTGAGATCTATTTCAATAATAATCATTCGCTTCATACTCAGTACTTTCTTCATCATCCACATCATTCAATGAATCCAATTCAGCCTGGTCATAGTCAGCCTCGTTGAACTCAGCATATCTATTCCTTTTTAGCTCGACTTCATCATCCGAGTTTATGTCTTCGTTGTCAGTCTCCTGAGCATGAGCCTCTTGGTCCTGTTCGTCTTCCTTTGCTTCCAACTCGATTTTGAGTTCATGAAGAATGTCAAAACACTCAGCTAATAAAGCATTCAAAGTTCCTTGACCTTCAGGAATTTGATTATTGATGATAAATTTACCATCGTTTCTCAAGTTATCCAAGGAAGCCAACTTGAATTGAAATGGATACAACTCTCTCAAGTTATTCAAACCATCTATTCTTTTGATGTCTAAGAGACATCTTCTTACCGTTGATAACTGGTTGTGAATTGGTTGCAAGGATTCACTCACAGGCTCACTACTTTCTAGTAGCTTATAGATTAATGAGTAGCATCTTCTCAATAAATACAATAACAACACCTGTATATTCTTGAATTGCAAGTTTGTCTTCAAGGAATTTGAAGCATGCTCCAATATTTCCAATCGTTTGTTTTCAATGTTTTTCAACTTATTTTGATAATTGTATAAGTCTGTCTCTCTCAAAGTCCACCTTCTTGTAATCAACAAATTCTCAAGGTTCAATTTTATGTTGATTAAGTCATCAAATAAACCTTTGAATTCTGTGATTTCATTCTGGCAATCTTCATCCAAGCTTAACTTGCTAAACAAGAGGTCGAAATTCCTATCCTTGTTGATACTAATATCCTTGATCAAATTATTGCAGTCGTCAAGTAGCCCGTTCAAGATTGGTTGTGCCTTATCACTACAATTATGGAAATTTCCTTGTTCATCTCTCAAGGCCTCGATCTTCTTCAACTCAACCTCTAACTTATCGGTAGACACTTTGGAGGTATTACTGTTGTCGATGACCAAGCCTATCAACGTTTTTCTCAATGCCATCAAACGGTTATAAATAGACTTGGCTCCTTCGGGGATATCCTTGATCTTCCCTGCAAGTTCTTCGTACAACTCCTGGCACTTGTTGTACTTTCTTCTGATATAATTAATTTGTTCATTTTTTTGAAGATTGATATGATCTGGCTCGTCGTCAGAGTGGTCTTCCTGGTAATTGTAAGTATCAATTATGGTCTTGATCTCATTCAATCTTTTCTCAATGGGATCCAAATCTTCAATTGTGTACAATTTCCCATCCCTTAAATGGGTCAACAATTTGTATACTGCTGACAAAGACGAGTATGTCGCAGGCGCAAACTTGGTCAAACCACAAGTGATAAAGCATAAGGAGATTAATTGCCAAATATCATCAACAATCGAGTCGTTAAGATTGGGCAAATCCAACTTCATTCCCTTGATTTCTTCATCTTTTCTAATGATTGATAATTCGTTCAAGTGGTCCAAAAAGTTGTTGTAAATGGTGTAGATTTGCTTCGAATCCAAATACTGCCGTCTGTTGTTTTTTAAGTCACCTAACTCTTGGTAGATCTTGTTGAACTCTGAGTTTAATACCTTCTCATAGTTGGGTAAGTTAGTCTTCATTTCTTTGCGTCGGTACTGGCAACTTTAAAGTCATTCTATTTTTGTATATTTGGATTATGAGGGCCGCGTGGTTGGGGCACGCAGAAGTTACAGTACTAGTAGTTATAAGTTACCAATCCATGCATAGGGAACTGTAGTATTTGTTGATTTACATATCGTATACACTTTATTGACCGTCCGGGTTGGCAACCTGTAGAATTTTTCGAGAGTAATCGGTTTCATCGGCTAGTGATCCCTCACTTAATCTTCTTCTGCCTAGCATTATAGGATTCAATCTGGGGTCGACTAGTCCACCCGGCCTTTCGTTTATGGTATCCAGGGGGTGAGTGAAAGGATTTGTCATTGGCATATCTAGAGCGTTGGTCTTCAAAGACTTCTTGGATTTGCCTGTGCCGTAATTTCTATTGATTGAACCACCAACTGCTCCGGGTGGTTTGTCAAAGTACTCTTCTTCGTCTTCGTCTTCTTCTTGATCCCTTCTGCGTTTCAAGAGGAAGAAAATCAATAAACTGATGAGCACCAAAGCAGCTACTCCACCAACAACCCCTCCTACTATAGGACCGATGTTTGTAGACTTTTTCTTTTCGTCATGGTCATTGTTATCCGAAGACGAGGGTGATGGTGTTGCAGAAGCAGACAGTTCGGCAGTAACCGTCTTCACAACTACTGATCCACCCGAATTAGATGAAGTTGTCACGCGCGTGTTATCGTCGTCTGTACTGGTAGAAGGTGCTTCAGTGACTGAGCTTTCAGCAGATGATTCGGAGCTCGATGAGGTAGTAGAGGAAGCTGTCCACGATGAAGAAGTCGAACTTGGCAAAATCGCAGCTATTGAGCTTGATGAGTCTGAATCGTTATCGTCATCGTCATCGTCATCGGTAGTACCGGTTCCCTGATAAACAGAGTATGCAGAGGAGCCACCACAGGTTTCGGATCCATAACCAAAACACGTAGTATCACACTGTGATGAGTCAACCTCGTTGGAAGTGGGCAATTTGCTGAGACAGTAGCAAGTATTACCACCTTTCAATGCCACATACGGGCTATCTGGACATGCTTCGGTGCATTTCAAGGAAGACTGGTACATGTTTTGGCCCTGGTTTGTACCACTAACTGAAGAATAGCATCCCAAAGAGTCGGCTGCAGTTACAAGCACCGACAAGTATGATGCTATGTACACGAAGGATGTGATTTGCATATTTTTGAGGACGGGTTGATTTGGACAAATCAATGAAATTGAAGTAAAAAAAATAGGAAATGAAGATAGCCAAGGTTCTGACACACAGGCTATGAGGTTTATGAGATTATGGTCGTTAGTTCGTGAAAGATATCAGTACAAAATCTAGTGGGGGAATACCTGATATTTGTTTGTCTTGTTTACTGTCCCTTTGCCAGGCTTGTGGTTTTTCGTAGAAACGGAGTGGGGGATGATAAGGTCGTAAGGATCGCTACCAGGAGGATACGGTTCGAGTGACGGTTAACGAGTGTCGATTCTAATTTCTTCCTATATCAAGTCGGCGGAGTTGTATCGAGCAAAAAACCTGGATTCCAAATTAAATAAATAGCTTCACCAAAAAAATTTCAAAACCAATCCACCCCCTTTGAAATATCGAGACGTGTGTAAATAGGAAAAAAGAAAAAAAAAAGAAAACACCCGACATTTACAAGTTGACGGTGTGCAGCAACCACGACGAATAGAGGCGGCGAAAGAGGTAGCGACTGTTGTCACCGGGCCCATATAGTGGAGGCAGTACTGACACCCTTACCACAGACCAGCTACAGAAGAGGGTTCAAAAGAGATGTCCCAATCAGGCGTCCTGTGTGGTGGTTGTTTTGAATGCTTGCATTCCTTGATGAAATACTCATCGGAGAGCCCTAAACCTTGTTCGGCCATGGCTTTGTGGGTTCGCGTCGCACCTCGATCTAGACTCGTGCGGCCATGTACTTAGCAACAATAGTGTGGATCCACCATAATAGTATCTTTCACTAAAGTGGCTTGTGCAGAGGTGGGGCGGTAGGGCGTATTGAGTACGGTATCTATTTAGGGAAAAAGAGGTGCATTATATTGCGTTTGATCATAGTCCCAGTAGAAGGTGAGTTCGTGTGGAACCGTTTGGTTGTTGTCACACTGCTGGTTATAGTCCATGCTTGAAACCGGGCTTATCATCGTCAAAAACTGCTCGAGGCTGCAACTGTATCCGGGACCGTACTTGCATCGCATGGGGAATACGCTATCATTAAGGATTAGCCTCACGTATTCCAGCTTGTCAGAACATTCAAGCTTCTCGATTACAAGCCTTGTCGACTGCGCAATAATTAGGCTTTTGGAAAATTGCCTATCAAAGTCAACGGTTGTAGAATTAAGCTTGTCTGTGAATAATGAAAGAGCCGTGTACAAGGTTACGAGGTCGTAATCATGGGTGAAGCTGACCCATATTTTTTGACCATCGGGCGAGTGTTTGAGGAGGTTGGCCAAACTCTTTACAAAAGGTGATCCAGCTGCCTGGGAATATTTGTTTCCACCTCCCACCTCGTGGTACAACGCCACATCTTTGTTGTACTCGTTCAGAATCAACTCTTCGTTGTTGAATATCCCACACAAAGGGGAGGTTCCCTTAACATTGATCTCGTAGGCGCACGCATCGAATAGATTGCCGATTTGGTCGTCGGTCAAATCGAGACGAGGGTTTTCTACTCGGAGTCGACGCTTGATCTGCTCAAAGTGTTTAGTATAACTGGGATGTTGGGCGTTTTTCGACAGTTGAAATCCGTCACAGCCAGTCCGGGGAGTCAACGAGTTGGCACCCATGCTCGGGTCCTCGCTGATCACATTGTATTTGACTTTGTTGCTTCCATACTCCTTCCCTAGAAAACCCTTCATGAAATTTACGCCTGTATCGTAGCACCGACGAGAGTTACTAGAGAAGACCGGAAACACCTTATGTTGATCGTAAAGATGTCCGTATAGTTTCCTGAAGCTCTTCCCATTTCTTTCGGCACTTAGGCTTCCACTGTAGATACTATCACTATTATTAAGGGTAACTTCCTGGTCGTAGTACTTAGGATCATCAACAAAATATTCATAGTCTTTGAGGAACTCGAGGCTTCCGTTCAAGTTCTGCAGCTTAAGATGGTTTATAGTAGCATTGTATTGTGCTCCACTGGTGCTTGTGGGGAACCTCTCCCCGTGTCTGCCTATCAAGTATACCTGATCTACCTGGCACTGAGGAGGTGGAAGTGGAGATATGCCATACCCTCGATACTGGAAATATGGTCCTGAGCCTCCTAGAAAATTGAGAATATTATACTGCTGGGAAGCAGCTAGTTCTGGGGTTGCCACATCCAGGTGGTGGGGTAGAATCAACCCTGCTATCAATGCTGCCAACTTCATTAAAGGGTACTTCTGACCACGCACGTTTTTTGTAAGTTTCGCAATTACTGGCTGCAAATTTCACCCAATACGATTTTTCATACGGATATCAAGTATATTCGTTAAAAAACAGAGGAGAATTAAATAAGCTTAAACATAACTTTTGAACTCAAGCGTTAAACTCGAGCGTGGCTTTGAGTTCAGCCGTAACTTTTAGGCAGTTTTTCTCGGTGCGGTGATGTTGTAAGCCTGGTTTCCCTGCCAGTCCCAGTAGAATGTCAAAGACTGTGGGTAGTCTGGATTTGGTGCACAAACTTCGGTCAAGTCAAAGTCCCCAAATCTGGCTTCTACGTAGTCCTCAAAGTCTGAGAGCTTGCAAGAAAAACCTGGTCCAGTGCTGCAACCTTTGAGTGGTTTAACAGCATTGTTGACAATGAATCTGACATAGGATTCGCCATCTTTACTATATTTGAACTTTTCGGTAATGGTTCTAGATCCCATGGGAGAGACATCGGTGTGGTGATAAGTGTCAGTGAATCTAGGTTGGTCATTAGGCAATGGCTGAAGAGTGTCAAACAATCCTAATGCACTGTGGAAAATCTCCACGTCGGTGTCGTGGGTGAAACTCAACCAAAGCTTGTTTTCGGTGTCTGCGTCCTTTAATAAAGCCAATGATGCATTCAAATGGACCCACCCGGCATACCTAGTCATGTTGTTACCTTGACCGCTGGAATAGTAGAACTGCAAGTCACTTTGGTAACCGTTCATGACGAGTTCATCTTGGGTGAATAATCCACAGAAAGGAGATGAGCCAGTTACACTCAATTCATAAGCACATAATTGGATCAATTTTGGAACATCAGCCTTAGTCATGTTCATACCGTCATTTTCGTCAATTAATCTGTCGACAATTGTTTGGTAGTAGCCGGTAGGAAATTTGTTTACAAAGTCATTGTTGGCGTTTGAGTCGTAGTTGACACATCCACATCTTGGTGTCAAAGTGTTCCACCCTTGTGTGGCATTCTCACTGATGACATTGATGACATGGTTGTCATCACTGAAGTTTGAACCCATGAATCCTCTGGTGAAGAAATCAGCAGTTTGCCATACTCTAGCACTTCCAGCGGAAAACACAGGTAAAACTTGAGAAGCATTGTATAAAGAGTTGTAGTTGCCTCTGAAAGAGGCACCGGCTCTTATGGCCGTTTCGTAACCAGTGTATGGGGAGTTGGTGTTGTCAGGAGTTGTTTCATATTCATAAAGGCCTTGGTCTTTAACAAAGTATTCATAATCATTCAAGAAAGCCAAGGGCCCGACAATGGTTTGGTTATAGCTTTGCAATCTATCAACCACCTCTTCGTAGCCTTCTCCAGCCAGGATACCTGGAAATCTTTCACCATGTCTCATATATAATTGAACTTGTTCCAATTCACATTCATCAGGTAAATCAGTAGAAATACCATAACCTGTATATTCAATGTAAGGACCAGATCCAGACAAATACTTGACAATGTTGTACTGACTAGTGGCTGCCAATTCAGGACTAGCCACTTGTTTGTAAATGTCCAATGGTAAACTTAATAGACTGGTGAATAATGCTTTTGCGTAGGCCACCATTTGGAATTGTCACTTTTTCTATTGCATCAACAGGAGAAGGAAATTGAAGCTTCTATTTATAATCAACTTGGTGCCTCTCGAGCAAAATGTGTTGAGGTGAAATAGACTATATTAAACGTTGGGTGCCCCATGTGCACCATAACAATAGAGCTCCAATTAATTAATATACCTAAATCGTGAGGAAGTGCATTTTTGGGAGCTTCATCGCACAAATTAACGGATTGTGCTACGGTATTTGTCTACTTAGTAGGTTGTTTATTAAAAGTGGATATGACAACGGGGATGCTACATGTCAAGTCTAACGCTTTCCTTTCTTTTTTGTGCTACTCTTGGAGGACTTGGAGTTTTTGGGCCCCTTTCCTGCACCGGTCTTGGAGTCAGATTTTCCGTTAGATGCAGGTAGAATTACCTTCATCTTAGAAACAGGAACCATTGCGATGAGATCGTTGGGCTTTGCAGACTTCAAAGCCTCGTGTTCTTCTGGCCAATCTAGTTCATCGTCTTCCTTGGATTTGTCTAATTTTCTATTGTTGAAATATGTCAAAATCTCGTTGATAGATTTACCCTTTTTATTGTTACCAGGCAGAACCTTGACTTTGTACTTGAATTTTTGGAGAGAATACCATGGTGCAAACATAGGCACAAAATCAACAAGAGTTTGAGACTTGTGGGGTTTCGAGATCATTGAATCAAAGATCGAGAGATACTCGATCTCACTCTTACTATCATCCATCTCTAAAAGATATTTCCTCAATTCTTTCTCATCCTGCTTTTGTCTCCGTTCTTGAGCTTTATCCTGATTCTCGTATCGGATATTCTTGTTCTGCAGTTCTCGTTCTGCTTGTAATTGTTTCTTCTTATTTTCCTCTACTTGCTTCAAGGTACCCAATGCTTTCATTCTCAAAATACGATCTTCTTCATTTTGGTCAGCATACTTTTCTGCAATCTTCTTCATTTTACCTTTCTTACCTCTCTTGTTAACAATCGTCAAATTTTGAAGAGCCGAGTCAAGTTCTGATACAGAAGAGCTGGACTTGGTACCTGTTTTGTAGGCATCATTTTCTTCGAGGATTTCATTGTCATCCAATGAGTTCTCAGGTTCTATCTTGTCTTGCCCTTCTTCCTCTTCCTCTTTTCTCTCTTGCTCTAAGATCTTTTCTCTGAGCAATGACTCTTCTATGTCCTGCTTTTTATTATCATTTGACAACTGCAAGCCCATTTCTTCTTGTCGGGCTAATCTCTTGTCTCTAGCCCTTTCAGTTGTCTCTGTATCACCAACGAAGTAGATACCGAATCCCATCATCAACTGAACTGGGGGCATGTACTCTTTCCTACCTTTGAAGTTGAACCTCCCAGCTCTCAATAAACTTCCATCAACATCCTTCTTGGACACATCTGGTCCAGGCAAGTACCAAGCGGAAGAAGATGATTTGTTACTCCAGGAAACAGAGACACTCAAACTGAACATACCCGCCTGCCAAATGGTAGAGGGAGGTACTGTTTCACCTTTATAGGGGTTTTTGATGAAGACCATTTGAGCACCTTCAATGTCGGAATACACAAAAAAATCATCGTCGTTGAAGTAGCGATAGTAGATCATATCATTCTGTAAGTCATCCCTACCACTGAGGCACAAGTATCCATCACTTGTGACAAACCAGTAAAATTTCTCGAACCAGTGTTTTTCTCTTACTTTACTCAATGCTTCAGATTCGTTTTTCAAAGCTTTGGCTAAATCCAGGGTGATCCTTCTTTCTGCATTTTGCAAAGCAATTCCCGTGTTCTTCTCTACTTTCAGTTGTTTGACTTCAGCACTTTTCTTAGAATTAAAGTAAGTGCTAGCATTTGCATAAGGAGACAACGTCAAATCTATCCACACAGACACGGTAGGTACAACTCTGGATTTCAGGGATTTTGATTTAGCACCCTGCTTCCTCGAATGAAATTCTGACTCAGAGTCTGAGTCTGAGTCAGAATATGAATCTATGTCCGACTCAGAACTGCTAGAAGCGTCCGAATCTGTATCGGAGTTGTCGTCTATTTCACTGCTGTGAACATCTTCATCTACGGTAGTGTCAGGTAAGCTCAATTTGATCTTGTTTTCCAACAAATTCAAGGGCAATTGGATTGTGCTAGTAATAATATCACCGCTGGCTTTTTGTAATTCGATATATTTTTCAATATCGTGCCAGTCCATTTGCTTATCAATCATTCCATTTATGAATTCAATACAGCTTGAAACTAAATCAGCATTCAAGATGATCGAATCGCCTTTTTCGATGTTGGCATTCTTCTCATTTATCAAGCTTTCAATTTGCTTTGCCCTTTCGTTTTTGGCCTTGTCCAATCTTTTCATAGCCAATTGTTTTTGGTTCTCAATTCTGATTTCATTCTTCAAGCTTTCCAATGTCGAAAAGAATTGATCAAGAGTAGCATTGTATCCTTTGATGTGTATGAACCTGTACAGTGAATCATCTTTGGAGGGTTGGAAAGGATGAAACTCATCAAACAAATACCTCAAGTTTTCCGATGTTTCTTCATTTGCGTTGGGGTTCTTTCTACTCACTATCACCCCTTCGATTTCGCCGCCTTGTAAGATTTTGACGTATTCAGTCTCACACTCATTCATAGCCGTAGCCAAATTTTCCAATAAATCTGCGTTATGGAATTCAAAACATGAGGCACTAGTACGGATTCCATTATCCTTTAGTTTCTTCAAGATAAGCTCGGAAGAGAGATGCAGGGAATTCACGAAAAGCAACTTGTGAATTGAGTATATCTTGGATTTCTTCATCTTTGTTTGAACATGGTTGTTACTCAAGTCTCTCAATTTACTTTGACTTTCTTCGACTTTAACCTTTTCTTTGTCAATCCAAGAGTTGATTTCGTCAGCTGAGTGTTTGTGCTTCTTATAGGGGGTGGGATCATCTTGAAACAAACTTGAATCAAACATATTGTATGACTCATTGACTGCAAACTTATCTTCATTAGACTCTGCAACTCTCTGTAACATCAATATATTCCTTTCATGATCCAATAAAAGGATGTTCCCAGCACTGAAGAATTCTAACACAAGGTAGAATAAGCCATCACTGAATTCCATAACTAAGACTCTATCATTGCCTATTTGTCTAATACCACTCAACCTTCTAGTTTTCAAATGCTTACGCAATTTGGTTACAAAGTTCAGTGGAGCAGGTTCGGTGTTTCTCTCATAACTAGTCAAGTGAATTCTGTTACCGAATTCCACTATGACTAGTTTTTTTGAGTCCGGAACCGAAAACTTGAGAACAAACTGCTTCGGAGAGTGTAAGACATTGTAGATGTTCTGAAGCCTATAACTCACCAATGACTGGAACTCATTTGTAAGGATCTGAAGATCTAAAGCAGTGATCCTTTGCTACAAGGAACGGGTTAGTATACTTGCATGAAACCGTTATCCAATCAGTATTGACACTTACTTTCATTATTCAGTTGGCCTGCGAATTGGTCCTGCTTACGAAATTTTCGACATCAATTTTTGCTCTTGTGAGGAATTTTATTGATGCAAAATTCAGGTTCGTGGAGGAGTGTGGTTCGTTCAGACAACCAGCTCAGCAGTTACATAGGAGGGGTCGGACGGAATTAAACAAGGATCTGCTGTGATTTGAAGGTCTCATTCAAATGGGGGAAGTCCAAATGGAACCACCTCATATTTCTTTAGATACGAAAAATGTCAAAAATAGGTTGCATTGACATATTTCGTGTGGTGCAATGGCCAAAACGAGCAGAAGTAACGACGAGAAAGGTTGAAAGTTGACGTGGGGAATTTTCACCAGGTTTATGAAAACAAGATCTACCTGTATATGTGGGAACCACTTAATACGATGACTTGGTTCAAATGTTACATTGTTGCCCACACTGGTAATTACGGATGACGTTGGCGTAATCAAACCTCCCTTTAGGCGAACAGACAAATTATAATTGTGGTTGCAATTTCTTATCAGGTTTTGCGGGTACGCTATCGCTCGCGGAGATGTGAAAAATGTAACCTGAAAACTGCAACATCCAATAGTGACTTTTTTTAATGGAAACTTTCAAAGTTGGGGTATAAATAAGTAGAAGTATACCTTACGTTGGTAGAACCTTGATAATAGTATTCAAACAGTATGCCATCTCAAATTGCCCACAAACACCACGACGAAATCGAAGACCAAGGGTTTACTCTCTTGAAGGGCTTCTTAACATCAGAGGAAGTTGAACAGTACAAACAATGTGCCAGAGAAGTAGTGGAGATAGCTCGTAAGGGAGACTGGAGTGATGTGAGAACCAAAGGGAAACAGTTTCCACCTTGGCCCAAGAATTTCAGCCCCGATATTTGGGGAATCAGTGGTTTATTGAATCCAAAATTGGGCGACTTGTCTGCTCCATTCCAAGAGTGCTACTCAAGCGATAAGATGTTAGACGTGGTTTCTGATATCTTGCAAACAGACAAGTCCAACTTGTCAATGGAGTTGTTCAACATGTTGATCAACCCATTAACTGACTTTGGATTAGACTGGCACAGAGATCACATTAAGCCGGAGGTGACAGAAGAAGAGGAAAGAGAGCAGTTACAACAAAACCCCTTCGCAGGTGCTCAATTCAACTTGGCTTTGACCAACGATGAGTGCTTAATAGTGGTTCCTGGCTCTCACAAGCGTGTTAGAAATGCCGAAGAAAGAGAAAAAACTATTCCTGAAGACCGTCAACAACATATTTCAGGTCAAATTACTGTAAAGTTGAGTCCCGGTGATATGGTCTTCTATAACAGTAACATTTTGCACAGAGCCCAATACTCTGCTGCCAGTGAAAGATTGACTCTCCACGGCTCATATGGTCATAAGGATTACGGTAGATTCAGAGCTAGAGGAGTTTTGCAACATGGTGTTTCGCTGTGGATTCACGATTTCAAGCCTGTCAATAGTAACTCAAAGATGCTATGGGAAAAGCTTGTTAGCTTATCAGAAGAATTCAAAGCAGAGAAACTAGGCTTCTCTTTGGAGGGATAGTTAGCTATATTAGTTGCACATTGTAATATATGAATGTTCGCGATGACATTAGGTTAATTGCATCATGGCAGATATATCGAAGAAACTATCACCCCTTGTTGATCACCTCAAAGCCGGTAAGAAAGTAACGTTCTTCCAAGGGGCTGGAGTAAGTACTGCTGCTGGTATACCAGATTTTAGAAGCCCCAAAACTGGCTTATACTCCAATCTCTCAAGATTGAATTTACCTTACGCAGAAGCTGTGTTTGACATCGATTATTTTAAAGAAAATCCCAAAGCTTTTTACACGTTAGCTGAAGAGCTTTATCCTGGAAAGTTCCAGCCCACAAGCTTCCACTACTTCATAAGACTTCTACAAGACAAAGGCCTTTTGAAGCGAGTCTATACCCAGAACATCGATACCTTGGAGAGAGTTGCTGGTGTAAAGGATGAATACGTCATAGAAGCCCACGGTTCGTTTGCCTCCAACCATTGCATTGAATGTAAAGAAGAAATGAGTGTTCCAGAGGTAAAAAAGTTCATTGTTGACAAAAAGATTCCCATTTGCTTTCAATGCAAAGCTTATGTCAAGCCAGATATCACTTTTTTCGGGGAATCGTTGCCAGAAAGGTTTTTCGAAATGTGGGATCAGGATTCCAACGAGGTGGAATTTGCAATTGTTGCAGGGACTTCATTGGCAGTCTACCCGTTTGCATCCTTACCGTCTGAGATCACGGGAATTACACCCAGGTTACTCATTAACAGAGAAGTTGTTGGAGATTTTAAGTCGGGCAATAAAAAGGATATCATTATACTCGACGATTGTGAGCATGTGGCGGAAACCATATGCCAATTATTGGACTGGGAGGCCGAGTTAAATGAGTTAAAGAAGGGCCACTTTAGCTTCGGTGTCGAAGAAGAAACCAAAGAGATAACTAACAGCATGAAGGAACTTTTGGATGAAATGCCCTTCGAAGAGGCACCACCATCAACTAAGGCAGACACTAAAGAGTTAGGAAGTGATGCAGCTGGCCATGGCAAAGACGATGAGAATACGACTCCAACTAATGACCCAAGTGAGCAGAAGGATCTTGCATCCGACGACAAATCCATAGGCGCCCAACTATTAGACAAAATAGCAAATCTAAAGATTTGATTGAATTAAAATTTCAATGGTTTCTTAAAGTGTTTGTTTCTTACTTATAAAATACATAACATACTTGCTAACATCCGTCGAGCAACTTGTTCCTTGGGAAATCGTATCCAGCGTTCTTCCAACTAGTCAAATTGACATTTTGATAAGCGTTCAAATGATTGTTAATGTAGTCTTGGGTTGGATAATCTTCTGGATCACAGGTGATACTAATCTGATCACTTGGTTGGTAGACTCTAACGTAGTCGATTCTGAACTCGGATGGGAAAATAACAGTGGCCCAATCAATATAAGCCCAGTTATTGGAAATACCAAAGTTCATGACAATACTCATTGGCTCCTTTGTTATTCTCCTCCAACCGATGTTACCATTTGGATGTAAAGCATTTGCATACACAGTAAAGGTTGGTTCCTCCCCGACGTACCAAGTACAGTATCCATCATCATTATCATTAAGGTATTCATAAGCATAGTTTTGGAACTGGCGTTCGCCACCTCCTCTCTCATACCATGAATTGTTCAATGTTGTGACAGCGGACACAGCTTGTTGGAAAGGACCACCTGCATATGTGTTCATGGTGGTGACCGAAAAATTGTAAATTTCCACGAAGTCATAATCTGGAATATACCAGATATCGTAAGGAGCAACTTGCATGGATTGAGATGCAACACCAACTTTCAAAGCAGAGGAAACTTCACCTTCAATCAAATCGATTTCAGGTGCACCTCTACCAACACCTGGGTTGGGGTGATCTTCACCTTTACATGTACATGCGTTCAACCTTTGGCCTGGCAAATAAGAAATACCATCAGTCGAAGACTGGTTAGCAGTGATACCAGCATCACATGAATCGTAAGTGTAGGGCCATACACCCTCTGTAGTAGCCATATAACCAGGTCTTCCCAAGTTACCCATGGTCCATAAACCAGGCCACAAACCAGAAACATTACCATAATTAGGTAATTTGGCAGATATTTCAATAGTACCTTGTGTGAAGCACATCTTATTCCAACTTTGGACCATTCCAGATCTGTAAAACAAATTGTGGTTCTTGATGGCATCCATTCTCAAGACCAAAGTTCCATTAGCGGTGGTGACGGCATCTGGGTCGTACCATTCCAAATCAGTTGTGGCAGCATAGTGAAGGTCTGGGGCGTAAAAGAATTGATCATCCCCTTCATAAAACGTTCTTCCTTCAGCATTGAATTCATCAGAGAAAACTAAAGGCCATGTTTCACCGGTTCTACTCTTCTTAGTTAACGCCTCCTCTGGTGTATCAGGATCAATTAAGGAAGTCCTGATACTGCCCATGATTGGGTATGAATAACGTGTCAAGATTTCATATGTCTGAGGTTTATAGTGCTCAGTAACACCAGAGAAGGTGACAACTGGCAAAACAACAAAGATACTCAAGGCACCAAGGAACAACACAATAAATGAGATCAATCCACCTAACGATCTTCTGTCCAAAGCCTTCAAATCATGTATGAATCTGTTCTTGTCGTAATCAGCATCAGCTATAGGATCAGGATTGTGCAAATAATCATCAGGCTCTTTTTCATCAATATGCAAAGGGAAAGATGAGGCTGGATATCCACCAAAAGGAGAAAAGTCAGCCGAATTTAAGAAAGGGTTGGAGTCCGATCTATTCGAAATGGAGGAGCCAGCATCACTTTTGGAGTTTGGGTTACTTGCTGCCTGTGCTTGGTTGGTGGCACCCCCGAAAAAGTTAGATGACAAGGATGTTGAACTAACAACCCTTGAACCATTTATGGAAGGGTATCTGTCATATTCAGAAGGAACCTGAATGTTTGTAGAGTTTCTGTTGGACAAGTCGTTGTAGTTGCTATTCAACAAGTTATTGTTGATGGCATTCAAGCCATCTGCATTGCCGTTACCGTTCTTATCCAATAGGTTGGATGTAGTGTTATTATTGCTGTGGTTAAGATAATACCCATTGTAGTTGGATCCACTCGTGTGTTTGAGATTTATTGCAGAGTTGGTACTGCTGCTTCCGCCGTTGAGATTATTGTTGAAAGGTCTTCCATATTGAAATTGGTCTTCATCCAGCTGAGAGGACGACTGATGATTGGAGACAAAAGAGTCTGAACTTTGCTCTTCGATGGGATTTATAAAGGGATTCTCCTCATTGTTCTGGTACAGATATTGGTTGTACTCCTCGTCCTCGTAATCCCTCCTTGGTTGGTTGGAGGTTAAATTTCTGTGTTGGGACATTTAAAGTTCGACTTCGGGAGTGAATGCAGCAGATAATGATAAGAAAATGATGAAAAAACGATTGGGTGTCTTGGCTTCAGGGCAGGATTGGACACAACACAGTGGTAAGTTCTCTTTGTAGTTTAAGAGGTTGTTTGAACCTGATTCCGAATGTCGAAGAAAAAAAATAACAACGCCAGGATGAGAATATAAAAAACTTCAAGTTCAATTGAAGAGAATTTCTGCGGACGCACGAATACAGTTTTGTGCATTTTTTTTGTTTTTTGTTTTCTTTTTTTAATGAAAAAAGGCGTTTTTGTGTCCCAATTTTATCTCTTATAGCCTCTATTATGGTTTCACTTGTTGCAGACGTTTCAACGGACACCTACGCATGAACTTTCAACGCAGCTTGACCCAGTAAAAATATTCAGTACATATAGAACCTTCGATAGGCCGAAGAAAATAGCAACTCATCCTTTGCAGTTACTGCCAAATATAGTGAGACTCTGGCAAGTTGCCACGAGAGCAGAACATTTTTTTCCTAATTGGTACATAGATTGTTCCTGACATGCAACAGTTGATCCAGTACCTTTACGGATAAACTACGACGATGGTTCACGCTGCCGATCCAGAGAGCCTCGAGGAGGTCCGCTGCGTCGGTGGGGCTACTTGTGTGAATATCGAATAACTTCATGTTGCAACCATCGAATCGATGATGTTCATTTTTAGCAACATCTGCCGAGCCTCGCCAAATGAAACTGCCCAGTCAACACGGTTCGGGTGTGCATTCACCATATCAGTGTGTCGTGTTATGTGACGTATGCTGTGTCGTATATCGTGCCTTATGTCGTGTTGTCCCTGTATCAGTGTCGTGTATGTCACATGTCTCTTCGCACCACACTCGCATCTTATCTCTAAGTTATACTAGGCACCTCTGATAGATATAAAGGCATTTAATTCGCCACGCATCACTTGCTTTCTACCCTGAATATTGTCCATACCTGCAGTGTGATCTGACCGTGCCGCTTGATTTTCCTCACTTTTAACCGGCTTCATCTTAGACCAATTGATCATTACACCCTTGCCAATGAGTGGTAACCAGCGGTCGGAGAATGACACCTTCTTATCGAGGATATTCGGCTTGAATTCCATCTACTACAACCAGACAAATAATCCCTCCGCATTCAATAGCTCCGGACACGGGTTCTATGACGATGTGCCTCTTGATTTGGAAGCAAATGTGCCTTTGGACACCAACTCAGTCCATCTTAACAACTTAAATCTACTAAATTCTGAGGATGAATCAGACAGCAACAGTGACGAAGACGAGGACGGTGATGACTCCGACGACAGTCGTTACCTGGGAACAATTGATCGCAGTGCAATCGGTGGTCCCTTGGATACCGCTAATGACATAGATGATGATATCTTGTTGTCAAAGAACAGCAAACAGAAGCATCGTGGAGTCACAGGCTCTGAGTCTATTCAATGGAACATACCCAACCATACAGGTATTGCAGAGGATTCGAATATACTCAGGTCAAATAATGGCAATAAAAACTTACCCAGAAACAAATCTGTATTCAAGAACAAGAAGCTGAAGTTCAATATTCCTCCGAAAGAACGTGCCCTTTACTTGTGGGCAAACATAGTAAACATGGATGAGTTCTTGAATGACATATACTATTACTATCAAAACAGGGGACTAAACAATATAGTTTTGAGTCGGCTCGTGGACTTATTCATATTGGCTTTTATTCTTTGGTTTTCAGTTTTTTTGAAATGGGGTATCAATTATACATCCTTCACATCCTGGGACCAACTGCTGGACGAAAACATTTATTTGGCAGATTTGGTGAAGCCTCACTACTTTCTGGATATTCCCTTCATTGTGAAGTTTTTATTGTTAGGCTTTTCCTCTTATATTGTCCTAAGATTGATTCAACTATATTTCAATTACAAGTACAAGTTGAAAGAAATCCAAAATTTTTATTATCAATTGATCAACATCCGGAATGATGACGAACTAATGACTATAAGCTGGACCAAAGTCGTTGGCAAAATCGTTTTATTGAAGAACTATAATAATCTCACTTCGTCAGCTAACCAAATGTTGAATATCAATGATTTGAACTCAAAGGTCAGATTGAACCCTCAAGATATAGCCAATAGGATTATGAGAAAGGAAAACTACTTTGTGGCATTGATAAACAAAGATTTAATAGATCTTGAAACCAAAGTTGGTCCCCTAAAGTTGACTACTTCAAACCTATTGACCAAAACCTTGGAGTGGAATTTGAAATTGTGTATCTTCAACTTCATTTTCAACACTAATGGTCAAATCAATTCGAGAATTCTAAAAGACTTCAATCGAAATCAGTTGGCAATGGAGTTGAACAAACGTTTCAAAATGGCTGCAATCATAAATTTGATCTTGTCCCCGTTTCTTGTAGTGTACTTTGTCTTGTTGTATTTTTTCAAATACTTCAATGAGTACCGCTTGAACCCATCTTCGATAATAAGCTTGAGACAATTCACTCCTTACGCTGAGTGGAAACTAAGAGAGTTCAACGAGTTGCCCCACTTCTTCAATAAAAGATTGAAGTTATCCTGTAATCCTTCTGAAACTTACGTTAACCAATTTCCCTCTAATTTCTTGTTGGTGAATATGATGTACTTGGTCAATTTCGTAAGCGGGTCTATCACGGCCATCTTGGTAATTGGCGGACTTCTTTTGGAAGATGAGAATCACAACTTCTGGTCCTTCGAGTTGACAGAGAACAAATCAGTATTGTTTTACATAAGTATTTTTGGTACCCTTTTTGCTATTACTTCAAACTCTAGCAACAATGGGGCAACATCAAATTCGAGGCAGAACTCAGACGAGTCATCAAACTATTATGATCCAGAGGCTTCTATAAAATACGTCTCTCAATTCACCCACTACTTGCCCAAGCATTGGAAAGGTAAATTGCATACTCAGCAGGTCAAAAATGAGTACTGTGAACTCTTCAAATTACGTATATTGATTGTTCTTAACGAGGTACTAAGCATCTTATTGACACCATTCTTACTATGGTTCAGCATCTCCAACTATTCGGGTGCCATAATAGACTTCTTTAGGGATTACTCGATTCACATCGATGGATTAGGCTATATTTGCTATTTCTCCATGTTCAATTTCGAAGAAAATGACAAGAACATGTTGAACAAAAAGAAGCCCAAAAGGAGAACAAAAGCAGACATAGGAGGTAATGTTATTCAGAGAAACACCAATACAGTGATGAACCTGAGAGACGGTGTCAATGACGAGGTTGGAGATGAAGGAGATGATGAAGATGACAAGGATCTTTTCTACCAAGACGACAAAATGATCAAGAGTTACATGTACTTCTTGGAAAGTTACCAGCCAGAAAAACCTTCCAAACGACTCGCGAATACCATGTTGGAAACGAGCTCCTCCAAAGGTGACCCTCTCTCTAGAACTCTAAAAAACAGACTAAATAATAGAGGGAATTTTAAGCCGTTATCAAAACCAGCATTGGGTCTGACATTCGAGCCATCTAACTCCTTATTCGAAGAAGGGTTCAACGACTTTGGAAACAACAGTGAAATATCTGTGGATAAAATCGGTAAATCTGGTGTTCTTGGCATGTTGAACCAATTTTATAAGCAAGATATCAATAAACTGTGAAATTCACTTTAATTCAATAATTATATAATAGCAAAATGCATATCCAAGGAGTAAAGTTTAACTGCAGTAGCATTCCCGTTTTTCTGTCAACATGTGATGTCTACCTTCAAAACCAGGTATGATGTGAACCAAGAGCGTAATGGTTGCAAATTCATACTATGATCGTGCGTTTGCCATTTCTTAGAAAGCATATACCTTATGGAATTGATACCAAAAAAAACAAAAAAAATTACCATGAAAAACACAGCATAAGGGCTAATTTGACCATTCTTTTTCTCCTCAATTTTAGGACTATTCCAATTGCTACTACTATCCTCTTTTTTTAGTTCTACACCAAGTTTGTATTATTTGTATCGCGAGAAAAAAAAACTCATCTCATCTCAAAGCATTTATCATGGCCGGCTCACAGTTGAAGAAGTTGAAGGCCGAGTTGAAGTCGAAGGGATTAGTCGGTCAGACTAATACCAAGACACGTAACAAAAGAAACAAGGCACCTTCAGAGAGCAGAAAATCAGACAAAGAGGAAATTATACAGGGCATTAGATCAAAATTCAATATATTTGATGCAAGAATTAACAGAGTCAAGAGAGATGTTACCACAATTGAAAATGGGAAGTTCGTCAAAATGGGAGAAAAGGAAAGAAGTAACCCAACAAAGCTGAACTCTTTCATGAACAAGAACTTGAAAATGGCTTATGAGTTGCATAAGTCTCAAAAAGGGAAGAATAGTAGACTCATCGATAAAAGATTTGGGGAAAACAGCGGTTTGACTGAAGAAGAAAGGATGTTACAAAGATTTGTTAAGGAAAGAGAAGGCCAAAGCAAGCGGAACAAGTTCAGTCTTGAAAGTGATGAAGAGCTGGACGATGATGGAGAAGAGGATGGCTTCACATTGTCACACGGTGGTAAAACTTTGGCACTTGAAGAAGATGATATCATGCATGTTGATGAGGAACAGGAGGAAGTTCCGGCTTCCGGTCAAAGGAAAAGTAAAGCTGAAGTGATGAAGGAAATAATAGCCAAGTCTAAATTCTATAAAGCAGAAAGACAAAAGTTGTTCAACAAAACCCAAAATGAGATAGACAATTTAGATGATCAATTTCAGGATATCTTCTTTGAAGCTGGTAAATCTCTGGGCCAACCTTCTGAGTTCAGTCACAAGAAGAAGGAAGATCTCGAATATGATGAAAAGGTCAGAGGTTTAGTATTTGACAAAAGGGCTGTACCAGCCGATAGAACAAAGACTCAAGAAGAGCTTGAGCATGCCCACAATGAAAGAATGCGTAAGATTGAAGATGAAAGATTGAAGCGTATGGAAGGGGAGAGAGAAGCAGAGGGTGATGACCTTGATGAGTTTTGGGGGAGCGAAGATGAGAACGAGGAAGCAAACGCCCCTGAAGGTCAGGAAGATGCTCGAGAAACCTCCACATCAGAAGAGGTGTCTTTCCCATTATCATTGAGTGAGTTCAAAACTGCAATTGAATTACACGGAGATTCAGTCGAATATGTGAACAAAATCATTAGAACGTACAAACCACATTTGAAACAGGGAAATAAGGAAAGAATGAACAAATTCGTTACAATCTTATTCAAATACATCACAAATAATCCTGATGATATGCTTATACATATATTGAAAAAATTAAGTGAAACATATAATGAAGAGTTGGTGAGTTTTCTCCGTGAAGAGATGGTATCCATACATGGACGTATAGAATCCCAATCGTTGGGGAACTCAGATTTGGTGTACTTTGCTTTATGTGGATTGATCTTTTCCAGTTCAGACAAATATCATTTGATTATCATTCCAAATTTGATATTGATGAATGAAATATTGAGTACATTTATTCCACAAGATTTGAGTACCGTGGACTTTCAGAAAGTTGGCCAATGCATTTTCATAATTGATGCCCTTTTGCAATACCAAAGGTTAAGCAAAAGATTCGAACCAGAGATGTTGAATTGTTTATTGAAAGTATTGAAAGCCTGTCGTAATGTCGAGGGTGAATCTTCGAAAGCCACCTTGTCACTTGGTGAGTTGTTCGAGAACAAAGAAAGCACAAACCTAATTTATGTCAACAAGACATACGAACTTGTTGATAGAGCTTCCAGCTTGTACAAAGAGAATGCCACTTTGAAAAACTACATTGAAGATCTCATGCCTTTGCTATCCACCTATCAAGAGAGGAAAGTCGGGAATATCAGCAGGTTGAATTCAGTGATAGAGAAGTTGACCAAGTTGTCCAACAACATATCTCTTATCCCATTGACATTACAAACTCACAGAAAGATTGCTATCAAGACCTTACAACCCAAATTTGAAGAGAACTTCAACCCCGGAAAGAGCTACGATTTGGACTTGAACAAACAAGAAATCAACAAGATGAGGGCTCAATTGAAGAAGGAGAAGAAAGAAACTTTGAAAGATATCAGAAGACAAAATACTTTCGAAACCAATGAGAAGTTGTCGGAGAAAATCAAGATGTATGATGAATACCATTCCAAGATGGCTAGAATTGTCAATTCCATTTCCACCATTGAAGGTAAAGAAAGAAACGATTACGAAAAGGAGAAGAAGAGAAGAAAACAGTAAATACATTAAATCAAACATAACACTTACACCATCAATCATTACGTAGTCGTACTTATAAGATGCCCTAGCAAGGTTTTCACGAACCGAACCTAGACCGAAAGCCGCACTCGAAGGAAAGGGGACATAATTTTTGAATATTTTTCGATGATGCTCAGTCACTTGTCAGAATGTAAAATGGCTTCTCTCACCAATTGCAGAACATACAATAACTTTGTAGACTTAACGTCGACATTCTAGAGATGAATGGGGCTGGGTGTGGTACTTCAACTAGTTTATTTACGAAAAATGTAACTTTTACAAAACAAAATAATACAATAAACACATAACGATGATACTCAAAATAATTGCTCTAGCATTTAGTCACCAAATAATTCCATTTTGTAGTCAACCGTTTTAAATGTCACAATCAAGAAGGCGAGATTATTAAAAGGTAGTGGAAGAAGGTATTAAGGTATTTGTAAATCTAAGCTTGAGACATGGTTGGAACACCAACTCTTGGAGTAGACCGGGAAGAACCAAACAAACCACCCTTGCTGACAGAAATGACGGAAAAGATGGTGGAAGCAAGGAAAATGAAGAAGGAAAAGTAAAGGAAGGCAGTGGCACCTTGAGCCTTTCTACATCTTCCACTGCTACCTTGAGTAATAGTGTTATCATCGACGTAGTCCTTGTTGCTACAAGAGTGAACATGGATAGCAGCAGCAATAGCAGTGGCAGCAGCAAACGTGAAAATAACATTCAAAAAGTCGAATGCAGCCAACACCAATGGCCAGGCAAAGGCAGCAATGAAGTAGGCGATTACTCCGTAGACACTGGACGTCAAGAGAGCGAAAGCAGCAGCAAACACACCAAAGTTGACTTGAGGGTTGGAATGGTCATTTGTAGTGGCGGCTAAAGAACCAGTCAATCCCAAAGCAATAATCAAAATGACAAAGTTGAAAGCTCTTAATATAACATCACCGATGGCCAACATTCTTGTAGTTTATAAAATTGTGTCGATAGTTGATTAATTTCAGAAGAAAAAAAAGTGGGCAGAACGAACAAGTTATATATGAGAAAAATCTGGATTTTCCTTGTCATTGCCATTAAATTATTTGTGAGGATACTCCAGTTAAATTTCCTTCACAAGTAAGGGTGTGTACAAAACTCTTTGTACTATGTAATAGTGAAGTTCGGCATGACAAATTAAGCGTTTTCATAAATAACAAGTGTTAGTTGCTTACCGCCCAATTAGGCAATTTGGTATGTGCACCTGGATTATTTCCTCATTGGTCCATTTCAAGTACTTCGACAGACACCGGCATGCTATCTACTAGCTTATTTTCGGCTTATGTGCAGACTACATCCTTTTAAGAACGTATTGAGAGGTTTTGTAAACAAACCCTGACCAAACTGGAACTGTAATGGAAACTGTTAATAGGGTTTGGAAGCAAGGTAGAGTGTATATTCGCAATCATACATCGGTAACGTTATAGACATTATGCTTGAGTCTTTAGTTGTTCGACTCACTCGCCCGTGTTGGAATTTTAGTTTGCATAAATACATGTTAGCAATCTACCGTCCGGACCACTCGGCTCGGTTACCGCACTGCTAACACCTGGCCCGAAAAAACGTACGTTAATGCTATGAACGGCTAATTGAAATTACTGACAACAAGTAAGGGGCTCATATATAGAACAGTTGCTCTCACAGGTTCAAAAGCAGCGAACATAAATACAATAGCAAGGGCTTTAGTTTTGGATGGCTAGACCCTTTTCTAATGCCACAGCATCAATATAAGGTATCTCTAGTTGCACTAGACTGCTTCAACATATTCTCATACAGAATGTTCTACAGATCCACTAGAATTCCCCGTTTGTGTTCGAAGTTTAAGTAGCTTTTTTGCACCCACATCTCAATTACCATTGAAGATAAATTTGCGTACTTTGTCGTCAACACACACATCATAAGCCCGTTGGTTGTCTTCATTTTTGAGATCGGCATTCGCCCCGAGATCAATTAAAAGCTTCCCTACATCGCCGTGTCCTTCTGCGGCAGCATGATGGAGGGCCGTCCAGCCGAACCTGTCTGTGCTATTGATGTTCACCCTGTGGTCATTCAATAACTTCACAACAGACAACAACCCGACCGAACTGGCCCTTATTAAGGGAGTATATCCGCCTCTATCTTTGATGTTTACTTGACATTTGTACTCCATCACCAACTTATTCACTATGCCCAAATTTTTTTTAGAGATGGCCAAATGTAGAGCAGTAGTTCCCTGGCCCGTCTTCAAGTTCACATCGGGTGTGGGCTCACATTGCATCAACACTTCCAATATGTCCTCATTGCCTATGCTGGATACTATATGCACAGCTGTCCATCCGCTGTGGTCAAGTAAATCATCCACATCGATATTCTTTTTAGACGTAAGCTTCTTTACTAGCTTCAAATTATTCATTGAGCATGCCCAGTGAATTGGGTACCGTCCGTCTTCATCTTGGATGAGATTCAAGGAAGGATTTTCATCGATTAATTGCTCTGCTAATTGGAACTTCTCACTCTTAATGTATTCGTGTATTTGGTACTTGTCGTTCATGATGGTGCTTGCCACTTTTCGGTTTTCGATTTTATCAATTAAAATTCGCAGCTCTTTTAGAGGACATTGTTTTAGTACGTACATTTACTATGTAAACCTTGTACATGTAAACTGATTACATGTCCAGATAAGGAGCCATGCAAACGATGGACACCTCTTTTCATTAGTCTTTGCGCTCATTAGTGTCTTCATGCTGCAGAACTGAAGCTTCGCTTTCATCACTTTCGTCACTGTCACTGGGAGGTGAATCAAAGAAAGGAGCTGCTATAACAGTGTTTTTTATTTCGGGATCCTTCGAATTGAAAATCATCGAAGTAGAAGTCTGGGAAGACTCGTATTTGGAATAATCAGACCTGAAGTTATTTATGTACTGTTCATAGTCTGACGGTCTTTGACTTCCTTCTTCTTCGTTATCCAGATGAGAAGATAAAGATGGTGAGATTAAAGGGTTTGTGTATGGAACCATGGTGATGTCATTAGTACCTGCTAATGGTCCATCAAGAGGGTATGGTGATGATGGGTTGGAATTGGTTCCTGTAGAGCTGGAAGTATGCTTTAAATTGTCTTCTGAAACTACCGGAGTGTGGACATGTGGAATCATTTGATTGATTTCGTTCAACGCCTTTTCTGACTGGGGTGTTGAACCATATGAGATCTTCGTAGATTTGAATTGGGTAGATTCTCTGGGATTTTTACACACCTTGTACATGTAATCAACTTCTTCTAATTTTAAACCTTTTGTTTCATAAACCACGAAATAAACAAATACGGTCCCTATGGCATTCAAACCCCCCCAGATAAAGAAGATTTTGTTTCCCAAAGCAGCAGTATGTTCACCAGTATCAATCAAATAAGGCGTGATATATGCAAATGTGAAGTTGACAATCCAGTTTGTTGAAACGGTGATGGATATGGCCTTTTGTCTGATGGAAATACCATACAAATCCGAGGTCAAAGCCCAGCAACAACCACCCCAACTTGCAGCGAAGAAGGCAATAAATAGACACGAGAACGAAATGGAGATCTTGGAACTGATGGTTGGATCTGAAACCGCTACTCCAGTGATTCCAATGATAAAATTCGATACAGCCATGCCTACTCCACCTCCCAAAAGCAAACGTCTTCTACCGATGATTTCAATCAACAAGATACCAGGAATAGTGAAGACAGTATTGACAGCATATGTTATGAAACTCATCAAGTAATAATTGGGAACCATCGTACTGGAAAAAAAATTAACTCCATAGTAGAAAATAAAATTGATTCCACTACATTGCTGAAACACATGCACCCCAATCCCGGTCATCATTCTCAACACCTGCTTGTGTCTACCACCCCCATTCTTGAAACAATCGATCCATTTGGTCTTCCCAAAGGACATTTCGTAATCATAACTAGCCTTGATTTCCACTAACTCTTCGATTAAATCCGGGTCATTGGGCTCAATTCTCCTGAGTTTAGAAAGTGAATCCAACGCCTTCTCCAACTTGTCTTTCTGCACAAAGTATCGAGGACTCTCTGGTAGAAAAAACATTCCACCGCATAGTATACTTGTGAAGACAAACTGTAAACCGATGGGAATTCTATAAGAGCCACTATTTTCCAATTTTCTTGTTCCTTGGCATATGGCACTTGCGACTAACAAACCCCAAGTGATGGCCCACTGATATAAGTACACAACCGAACCTCTGACCCACTTGGGAGACGCCTCGGCCTGATATAATGGCACAATAGCCGATAGGTTTCCTACTGCCACACCCGAGACAAACCTCCCCACACATAGGAGAGAGATGTTGAAAGCGGCGATTTGTAGAACCGTGCCGACGGTGAATATCAAAGCACTGCTTAGCATGATGGAGAATCTTCTTCCGTAGTTATCGGACACCAAAGGGGCAGACAAGGCCCCAAAAAACGTTCCCAACGATAATATGGCCGTTATTAAGGCCCTTTCATGGACGTTGAAATCGACCTTGTTAGTCGGAAAGTGCAGCTCCACGTAGTTCATCTCCACAATATCGTTGATAAGCCCCGTGTCGTATCCATATAAGAAACCACCCACGGCCGCCACCAACCCCACTATAAAAGCAGACAACGATGAAGACTTCTGACGCATTTTGATATACTCCTCCTCTATATCATTATTGTAAAATAAGTCACCTAGGAACGACAGGACTCTCTGAAATGGTGTGTCCTTCATGTCGTAGCTGAATGTGATGGTTTATAGATGTTTACTATTATTCTTGTGAAACGAGTCTGGAAAGATTAAATATCATGAATCTGCTATGAGGTATTTGAATTTTCTTGTATTTCACAAATTAGGTCAAGAAAAATCGTGAGCAGAGGTCAAATAAGCGAGTTGTTTTGACGGTTCAATGGCCTCCAAAACACTCAAATGCAGCTTCTTCCAAACTCTATAAATGATGGTTTGGACATAGTCTTCGTAGTTGATACCATGTCTTTGTAGCCGTGCATCTAAGGCCAATGTGGGTGCGTGTGCTATCAGTATCGCTGTTCTGTTCTCAAAAAATCAATTTGGTCCGGACATTTTTTCCTCCAGTTTCTCATATTCGCTACAGGTTGTATTGGAAGCTACAGGCAATCACCAAAGACAGGAACTTGTTTGATGACGTCCGAAAAGACAGCAAGCCCCGCTGCGAGCGGGAACGATCTGAGTTCGGCGGGTCCTGGCCTCAGATCTCGTAAAAGTGCCAGCGATGCCAATGTGATAAGTACCATAGAACTGGCAGTACCCGATATACACAAGGCTCTGAAGCCCCGAGAAATATGGGTGTTTTCTGTGTTGTTTCTATTGTTGGGCGAATTGCGTCGTTTCATTGGAGGTGGCCTGTCCTCCCCATCGGAATCGGCATCCCCATCAGCATCTCCATCAGCACCGGGTACCTACAAACCAACCATTTTTTTCTTCACCAGTTATCTCAACCACGTCATTCTCTTGATGGTGTTCCTCATCATATCCATCTACAAGAACTGTGCGTACATCTACAGAAAGATCCACTTGAAGATTCTAAACTTGACGTACTTTCCCAACAAGTCCCCCCACGTTATCAGAGACGACGTGAACAAGCTCCCAAAGATCCCCAAACGGGTCAGCTGCATCGTGAACTTCAAGGACGAAGAAGACGAAAACGGAGGCGTCGACGGGCTCATCAATGACATCAGCGAGTTGGCAGCTTGGAGCGTGAGCGCTGGCATTCAGGAATTGAGCATCTACGAATACAATGGAGTCATCAATAACCACTACATAGAGTTGAACCGCTACATCAACAAGTACCTCAAAAACTACTTCGGAACCGAGTATGTACCCAACATCAGCATCAAGACTCCCCATTCCAACAAAGTTCTTGTCAACAGGCCCGAAAAGCCTGTGGACTTATACATCAGCCTCTTGAGTAAAGTGGACGGCAAGCCCACCATTGTGGAGCTCACCAAAACCATCAGCGAACTAGCCATCAACCAAGAGTTGTCTGTCAAAGACATCACCGTCGACCTCATCAACGACGAGTTGGTCGAATTGGTGGGCATGGAGCCCGACCTAATGATAATTTTCAACCCGAACTTGGACTTGCAAGATTATCCTCCGTGGCACATTCGTCTCACAGAGCTCTACTGGGAACCCGACAACAAGGACGTCAGCTACGCGGTGTTCATTCGGGCTCTCCAGAACTACGCCAGAGCAAAGGTTAATGTAGGTAAGTAGTTGTACATCAATAGCATATGTCTTACGCGTGGATCGGGTGAAACTAACACAAAGACTAAGTTCCAAGTGCAGGCCGAATCAGAAAACCTGCGACGCACAAAACTGTCGCTCCCGCCCCCTTTGTCGATTTGAAAAAAATTACTTTCCCCCTATAGCCAGAAAGTTTTGTTTTGAACTAATCAAAGTAAAAAGACCTGACGTGTTAAGTTATCGAACTATTTAACTCGATAATATATATTAATTGACAGATTGATTAGTTTTAATTCGGTAATTTGATTGATTTTCCACCGTTTTTTCCTGTTGTACAATTTCCAATCCAACACGAAAAAAAACAACACATAGGTTTGTGAGTGAATTTTTTAGTTAACAACTGATCAGCATAACAAACGACAAACTAAAGACAAGCAAAATGGGTTTATCTATTTCCAAGTTGTTCAATGGCCTTTTTGGTAACAGAGAAATGAGAATTTTAATGGTTGGTTTAGATGCTGCTGGTAAGACCACCATCTTGTACAAATTGAAATTGGGAGAAATCGTTACCACCATTCCAACCATTGGTTTTAACGTTGAAACCGTCGAATATAAGAACATTTCTTTTACCGTATGGGATGTTGGTGGACAAGATAAAATCAGACCTTTATGGAGATACTACTTCCAAAACACCCAAGGTATTATTTTCGTTATCGACTCGAATGATAGAGATAGAATTGCTGAAGCCAGAGAAGAATTACAACAGATGTTGAATGAAGATGAATTGAGAGATGCATTATTGTTAGTGTTTGCCAACAAACAAGATTTACCAAATGCTATGAATGCCACTGAAATAACCGAAAAGTTGGGCTTGCACTCCATCAGACAAAGACCTTGGTACATTCAATCCACCTGTGCCACCACTGGTGATGGTTTATACGAAGGTTTGGAATGGTTATCTACTAACTTGAAGAACTCTTCTTAAAGTGGTTCCAAAAATTTATCTTCTCTGTTAAATCAATAAGAGTAGCTGTGCTCCTTAGTATTTTTACTACTTTTATTTTATCTAGCGTTCTTTGTTATCCATAATAATCTGTATTTACAAGGAATATACTTTCAACCAACCTTTCGTCCTAGTAATCCTCCCTTTAGTCAGTGTTCACGTCCTCGTCAACGCACCGCAACGCAACTATCGACAAATGCAGTGATCTGGCAGTTGCCAGGGCGCGTGCCCTAACAAATGGGGCGCGCCTTCTTGTGACGGCTGTGTTTCCGAGGTTTTGTGTAACTACACATTGGCGAGGAAATTTTTCAGTGAGCATCTCTAATAGTGAAAGATAATTATTCAAATTTTTGAATTTTTGTATCAAACTAAATTATCAAAATGGTATGTTTAAACAGTTAAGATGGTGGGTATCTGATGATGGAGAGAAACGGGAGGCATAAGTAGTGATATCAAAATCCACATTGAAGAATAGCCCGACGTGTCAAGTAGAGTTACCTTACCTTGGGATGAAATTGTTTCTCGTTCCTTGCCAGTTTGGAGACCACCGAATATTCATATTAGTCAAGTAAATACTAACCATGTTGCAGGCCGGATTAAAAGCTTATGAATTAAGAACTAAATCTAAGGAACAATTAGAACAACAATTAGTTGACTTGAAGCAAGAGTTAGCTAACTTGAAGGTTCAAAAGTTACAAAAACCATCCTTGCCAAGAATCCACACTGTTAGAAAGAACATCGCCAGAGTCTTGACCATCATCAACTTGAACCAAAGAGAAAACGTCAGAGCCTTCTACCAAGGTAAGAAATACCTTCCAAAGGACTTGAGAGCCAAGAAGACCAGAGCTATCAGAAGAAAATTGACTAAGTTCGAAGCTACCAGAATTACTGACAAGGCTAGAAAACAAAAAACTACCTTCTCCAAGAGATCTTTTGCTATCAAGGCCTAAATCATGTAATTATACGGTACTCCAAAATAATTTAGATAATAATGAATTGAAATATACAATATTTAATCCATCTTATGAGGGTTAGATGTCTTCAATAAAATCAATGTACAACCTGTGATGTAATAGCATGATCAACCATCGATCTCCATCCCATTGGAATCTGGCTTGCTGCGGCTCTGATTCTTGAATGCTTCGATTTTTCCCTTTAATTCTAAATCATCAATCACATCCTCTAACTTTAACGGGACTCTGTTGAATGGATCAGTAGCATCACTCAATAAATGTGCTTTGATGGTAGACCTATCAATACTGACCCTGGAACTAGGCAATATCACCGGATCTTCCATCAATGTGAACATCAACGGATCCAAAAATTCGTCTGGGACATCTCCCAATTCTAGTTCTTTGTTCTCATCCTCGAGCTTTTGTTGTTGGGCTTTTTCTCCAAATTCAACCAACCTCTTGATAGTTTTGGAATCAGTCATGGTCTTGGTAGACAATATTCTTTCGGCCTTGTAGAACCAGGTAACGTTGAAAGATCTGGCATCTCTAGCAACTGCTTTTACGAATTCAGTTTCGTCAGCAAGGTTGTCATAAATCTCACATAATGATTGCAATGTTTCTTTGGGATTGAATCGGTACTTGGTGGGGTCTTCGACTTTCAAGTTTGAAGCTTTGGGTCCCAACATTGCTTCAAGATTATAGTCTAACATTCCTGCCAATCTATCAACCAACTCGGGTAACATAAACCCTTTAGGGACTTGCTTAGTGAACAATTTAAACAATTCCATAGTTTTGTTACTTAACCCCATATAACTTTCAGCCTTCTTTTCACTGCTTTGTAAGTTCTTCAAGAGGTCATCAGTCGATCCAAATTCTTCTTCATTGCCGGGTTGGCCTGCTTGTCTCTTCTTGAGTTCTTGTTGATAATTGTGAATGGAGTTCAATTCGTTGAACGTTTCATCCAACAAATAAGTTGTATCGTTCAACATCCTGGCTATGAACCTGATGAAAAAGTCAATATTGGCAACAGAGTATTTTGTCAACTGACTTCTGTAAATATCGTTCTTCCACAACTCTTCCAATATTACAGAAATGTAGTATCTACTGTTGAACTTATCATAAAACTGTGATGAAGTACCAGTTTTCTCTATCATGACGTACAAATCCAATAATGAATAAAGGACATTCTCTCTAACCAACGCATTAACAATGAAGATATCCGCCAAAAAACCTGGACTTCCATCTTGCATTTTCAAAGAGCCAATGAACAAGATCTCTACAATGTTAGATTTCATGTGGGGGTTACCCAAAATTTCGGGACAACGAATCAAGATTATGAGGAATTCAGTCAACACCAGCAACTTTTCATGGTTTCTAACCAAGGGACATCCTCTAAAGTTGGTGGAAAACTTGCAGTAGTTGATAATACCTTCTAAGAAAAACTCAGGGAAGTACTTCCAGGGTGAAGGGCATTTAGTTCTCAAGAAGTCTTGGTCATCTAGTTCACTAACTCTGCCAATCTTAAAAATAGGGATCTTTATCTTCAATTTTGGGTGCTCATGGTTTGGGTCAATTACTTTGGTTATAAAGTTAGTAGCACCAATAACGAAGTCGAAGATTTCGAGATTTATATCCCTGGAATTGAAAATGGCTTTGACACTATGCTTTTTAGCATTGAAAGCTGACAATCTCTTGTTTAAGGTTGGTAGTTGCTGACTAAGAAACTGTATCATCATAGGGTTAGTTCCTGGGGGGACGCTACGATTTTGGATCATTTCAATTCTTTCTTTCAATTGCTTTATCTGCTTCTTTAACAGGTCGTATTTGACAGATATACCACCAACGCCATATTGCAAGTACGTCAAAGTGAGATAAAAACAATCAGATATGAAATTGGGGTCTTCCGTAGCCACAAACTCTTTTTGGTACTCGCTTACTTCTGCAAGGGTGGCATTGACCCTTGTTTCTTCTTTCAAATCGACCAAGCACTCGTCATGAAATAAGTAGTTCATCTCTATCTTATCAATCTTCGTGTAAGAGGGATAATCTAAAAATGGCCCACTCAATCTAGCTAAAATAGTAAAGACATTGAACATGAGACCATCACTGGCCAACTTTGCAGGATCAGAATGACTTCCAGTCCTCAAGTGACTGACGTTCACCAAATCAGCAAACCACTTCATCACCAGCTTCCTAGTTTCGGGCGAACCACGAATTAGCTTGTTTATAATGTCAAATAGTTGATCAATGGCCACTTTAAATTCAAAAGTAATGGCGTCGTATGTCGAGTTTATCCTTACAAAATTTCTTTCATCGAAATTTTCTCCAAAGTAGTTGATACCAACTTCATCGATAAGGGGGGATAATCTTAACAATGGACCCAATAAAGTCTTTCTCTCAAAGTCCAACCCTTCAGAGGGATTGGGCGGTTGAAACCCAACAATCTGAGAAAATATAGCAGCCACAGGCTTTATTCCTACCAACGTTTTAAACACCATCAAGTACTTGTTGTAAGAAGGATCATTCAAGTTTATCCTGTTTAATTGGCTGCTCATAAAAGGAAACAAAATGTTCAATACCTCCAATAAACCATCTTCTTCAACACTCTTGTTGACAATATCGGTCAAGAATCCCAACATTGTGCCTGACATATTGATGAAAGTCTTCACTAAAGTCTCCAAATCATTATCAAGAAACATGTCATTAACCTGAAAACAGATATGACCATAGTTGCAAGAGAAACTGGTCATTGAATTTGCAATTCGAGTTTTCATCTCCAGATTTGGCTCTTTCTTCAGAATACGATTCTTCAATCTCAAGGACTCATTGTATACATGGAATAAATACTCAATCGATGACTTGAATGGCTTAGGTACACCTTTCTCCGACAAAACTTCCATGATAATTGACTCCAAATCTTCACTACTGACTAAGCGTTTGGTCTCTTGTAGCTCTTGAGCGAGTGCTTCAATATACACCAACTCTTTTGCAGGTTTCAAGCTAACCTTCAATATGTCTTTCAATTGGAACTCAAACCAGTTCGAAAGTTCCTCTTCAGGTGACACTTGCACTACTGGCTTGGGTGGGTGTGGTGGATTGGCCGACTTTATGGGAACCGAAGGCAATTTCTCCTTCACATCTCCCACACTCAATTTTCTCTGATCAGTTTCTGAAAGCTTCTGCGTTTTATTGGGGCTGCTTATCGAGCTTGAACTACCATTGGTGGGTGAAGTCGAATCGGCTCGAGAGCCCGTTGCAGCCAACTTGGCTAATCTTTTTGCTCGAATCTAAACTGGTTAGTATGGTTTTCGAAGATCCAACCTGATGTCAGCATTCTGTCGGAGAAACAGAGTGCTTCTCGGAGGTTTGAGATCATATGCCCATTGAACACAATATTTACATACGTCGTCCGAGCTCATTACGCAAAGTGTGCTTGTTAACGAATCCAATCAGTGGATAAGTGTCTGAATAATCACTAGGAAAATTGCGAATAATAGTTTTTCATTGATAGAAACATAGATGATATAAACATCATAGAGCCATGGAGAGCATCCCAGAAGCCATAGTTGCGGCACTAGAGAATATCAGAGAGAGGGTTTTCTTACTAAAATTAGAATCAGAGCTTCTCCAGTTTATCGGCGAATTGGGTACAGACAGTTCTTGCAAGAAGGAGCATGTAATCGGACCTCATGTATTGATTAACTCATATTTCCGTTTGTTGAGTCACCAATTATGTAGCTACTATAAGCTACAGCACTGGAACTTGAAGAACTACGGAATCAGTGTGACTCCTAGGGATACGATTGACTATAAGGTGGTATCTGACGATGTGTTATCAGGAAAGATGAAAAAGGTGGCAGCTTGTATCAAAGCGTCTGAAACATATGCATCGAAAGTACTCTCGAACTCAACCGCTCCTCAGGATTCTATCTGCATTGGCGTGCAAGACAATTGCAAACCAGTGGCCAGTATCATGAAGCCAAAGACGATGATAATGCAAAAAGAAGCAGATCAAGGAATTTTGGAGCCAAAGAAGATCATAATGCAAAAAGAAATAGATAAAGAAAAGGGCCTTATCACCAATATGGAAAGGCTTGGTATAGACTGCAAATTGGCTCTTTTTTCCACAGATGCTCCATTCGATGCTAAGAGGATTCAAGATGAGAGAGATATTAAGGAGAAGTTGTACATTAAAAAAAGACAAGAGATATTCGAGATGACATAACAGGACGGCGAAGAGGACGGCGAGGACGATGATTACGATTACGACAAGGATGACGACTACGATGATTACGACGATTACGACAATGACGATGATGATGAACATGGCGATTGTAACCATTTTAACGAGGGATATGAAAGAGGCTACGTATCTTACCAAGGATACCTTGACAACGGCAGGAAAATCGAAGAAGAACGGCGTGGCAATGGATACGGGCCATCATATCTACACCTCAACAGGTATGAAACCAGAAGTTCTCCGCATGTCTCCACTGCCAGGCCTCTAACGAGTCCGGTAGTTACTACGAACTACGAACATACTCTGCAGCAGATGACACCTGTACCAGCAATGAGTGCCTATCTTCCCGTGTTGCCAGGCTACACAAACAGCCATGGCCACACACCTTATGACGACAGACAACCGGGCTACTTCATGCCGTTACCGGTGTACTATAATGGAAATTATGGAGTTCCTTACGACAAAGAGACCGAGAGGAGGCTATTGAACAACCCATACATTATAATTCCTGACGAGAACCACCACACTCGTAGGGCCAAAAAGCCCCATAAGCCCCCAGCACAACCGTAAAGGTGATGGTGCATCCCACACCGAAAACAATGACGATCAAGGCTTAATACCCCTTTCCCCAAAAAGGCAACCAGAAGCCCACTTGATAATTGTCCATTATATTAGCTGCAAAATCAATATATAATCAATAAAAACACCCAGGGCCTACTTGGTATATAATTAATAACAAGTCGGCACAGGCCAATGCTCTAAAAGCACTTCGTCAATACTGGCATATATCAGTCACGTCAGCCCTCCAGAACCAACAGGTGACTTGGTTTTGGGGTTACATGAGACGGTCGTGTAAAACAATACGAGTTACGAGTTGCGAATTGAACTGAAAAGATTATTCAAAACTATCGTAGGCCAACAAATTTGCTAATATGTCGAACCCTCAAGATGATGACTTGGTCCCCGAAACTGTCGAGGGATACGTTGTAGGTGAAAAGAAGACCATTGAAGAGTACACCAAGCTCGATGCCGAAGACGAAAGTTTGGCCAAGTGGAAGGCCTCTTTAGGATTGACAGCCGATACCAACGCGTATCCCGTGAAAGCTGGTGACAAGAGAAAGGTTGTTATCGTCCAGATGTCATTGAGCTTCCCAGAACAACCCGAGTTGAAGCCAATTGTGATAGACTTGGAAGATGCACAGGGAAACACTTTGAAGAAAGACATTAAGTTCAGCATCAAGGAGAAAGCCATCTACCAATTGAACATCAAATTCAGAGTCCAGCATGAAATTATCACTGGTTTGAAATACTTACACTCGGTGAAAAAGGCCGGTATCAGGGTCGAAAAGATGGAAGAGCCCTTGGGGTCTTATGCCCCAAACACCACCGACAAGCCTTACTATGAGCGTAGCTTTCAAGAGGTGGAAGCACCTTCGGGAATGTTGGCTAGGGGGGGCTACTCTGCGGTGACGAAGTTCATTGATGATGACAAAACCACTCACTTGAGCTTCCCTTGGTCTTTTCAAATCACCAAATAACTGTTTAGAAGTTCATTAAATGTATACCAAAGTAGTCGTATATCATTATTTAGGGGCAGTTCTCTTTGAAGGAATGTAGGTGGGGGCCCTTTTGCCCTGGGGAATGCTCAATGTTGTCCTCTTGTCGGCTGAGTACGTGTACGCCGGGGCCCTTGATCTGGCAGAAGAGTCAACTTGAGCTCTGGAAACTGAGTTCAAGGTGGAACTCAAACTATGAGATTTGAACAGGCTGTTGGATTTCAGCAACATTGTCAGTATGTTCGCTGTCTTTTTCTTCTTGGCTTGAAGCTTCTTACGAGCTTCGAGTATGGAATTGTGCAGTCGCTTTTGATCCAATTGGATTTTGGCGGTGGAAAACCCAGACGAAAGGTTGGTAGCCGAAAAAGACTCTTGGTCAACATAATCAAACGGATCTAGGCTGCTTGTTCTATCAGTCAAAAAGACTTGCAACTTGTTCTTATAGCTCTTGGAATAGAAATGAAAATCAAATGTCTCTTTCCTAGGGTACTCGACGTTTCTAAGCTTGTATAAGTTTTGCAATTGTTCAATCTTAACGAGACAGGGCTGAAACTTTGTACAAGATTCGGAAACATTGCTGATGAACCTTGAGACTTTGGTCAACGGTTTCATCCAAGACTGACTGGAGTCAACTGAATCGATGACTGAAGAAAGGTACAAGAGACATTGGGCTCTAGTTGTAGCAACATAAAAACACCGTCTTTCTTCGTTGGTGCTCTCTTCAGAAGCATCTTCAAGGACAAATCTACTCGGTAGTATCCCTTCAGAGAGCCCCGGTACAAAAACAACTGGCCACTCGAGGCCCTTAGAGCCATGGATAGTTGAAAGTGCAACTTTTCCGTCTGAATCATCAGCCTTGACGTCTTCTTCATCGCTAGTTTCATAAAGCCCGATGGACGTTATGAACTTGCTTAGATGATTCCTCTCGTCTTCTGAGAGCTCTTCAGCACTTCCTCCAATGTACAAGTTAATTTCTTCATCATTAGGTACAAACTCCAAAAGCTGTCTTTGCACTTCTAAAATGTTGCCTTCCCTGTCCTCATCTTCACCAAACTCCTTCTTCAATTTGGATTCCACAAAGAGGTTTTGGAAGAACTGCTTCAAAGCTTCTTCCTTTTCGTCTAGCTCTTCCAACTCCTGCATTTTTGACCTGAACCTGCTGATCAAATCGAGGTGATCTTGGATAGTCGAGAATATCTTCGTTTTTTTAGCCTTAATCATATTCTCCAAGTAATAATGAACTGAATTCTGTTTGAAGTCACAGGTATTCAAATAAGCGTTAATATCCTCTACAGTTTTTTCTCCCACTCCTTTCTTGGGGAACGCAAGAGTCCGGAGATACGCAATCCTGTCGTAAGGATTAGAAACGGCTCGAAGATAATCCAAAATTGCAACGACCTCTTTTCTGTCCCAAAATGCTTTTCCTCGAATCATATGATACGGAATTCTTGCCTTTACAAGCTCATTTTCTATGGCTCTAGTTTGAAAAGCTGATCTCACCAATATGGCAATATCCAGGTATTTGAAGACGCTGTTTGGCAAGGCTTTCAAGTATGAAATTTGATAGCACACCCATCTAGCTTCCATGGAACTTGATCCTAGAGTGTGATGTACAGTGTCAATGGACATATTGTATTGAGACTTCAAGTCTTTAGTCACTCTATCTGACTGTTGCCTCATAATTGATTCGGAAATCTTCAATATACCACTTGTAGAACGATAGTTTTCGTTCAACATTATCGAGGTACACAGTAGATTAAGCTTCTGTTGATAGTGATCCTTCATCTTCGTGAAATTCATGGCTTGTGCATCCCGGAAAGCATAAATACTTTGATCAGGATCTCCTACAATAGTTAAGTTGTGCTGGTTAGCTGGATTAGCTCTATGACCTCGAGCGAACTCGTACATGAGCTGCAACTGGATTTCGTTAGTGTCTTGGAATTCGTCCACCAAGACGTGCTGAACAAAATTTAGCACAGGGTATGTAGTGATTAGCAAATGACACTGTAACAAGCAGTCGTCGAAATCAAGAAGAAACTCCTTCTCCAACCTGGACTGATACTTTTGATAAATAAAGGACAAAACCCCATTGTAGGTCAGCTGCTTCAAGTAAGAGACCACAGATATCCCCGACGACTTGAGTTTGGAGATTTGTCTCTTGAACAGCTTTGGCTCGAATCCATGGTATTTACTACAATCGGACCCTCTACTGGACTTGAATAGACTCAAGTCTTCCTCCAGCATGGACTCCATGTGCTTTATTTCGGCATCATTGAGATCCTTGATGACATCCAGTAAAACCAGCAGACTGTCACGCTCATCTGCAATGGTGAAGTTATTCAATCCGAGTTTGGACCCATATCGTCTAATAATTCGGTAGCAAATACTGTGAAAAGTCCCTATCAAAACCTTGGTATGATCAATTTTCGAGCCTTTGAATATGGGGTCGAGTCTCTCTATCATCTCATTGGCAGCCTTTTTGGTGAAGGTGGTGATTATGATGTTTTCAGGTGCAATATTTGCAGCTAAGATCAAATAGGCTACACGTGATATAAGCACCTTCGTTTTGCCTGTTCCCGGGCCAGCAACGATCTGAAGGCGACCACTCGGCAGTGCAGTCACAGCCTCCAGCTGCTTGGTGTTCAAGCCCTCTAGCAAACTCTCGGTGATCGTATCCTCCAGAGATGCCATTGCCGTTGTTTATATGAAACATTCGCGATTAGGAAATGCCAAATACTAACAGTTACTCACATGAGATGAGAATGAATATACTACGAATATTGGTGCTATTTTGGACCCATGTGTGCTTCGTGCTTGCTGAACGCCTAGAGAACTGGCCCACTCTTTCTTTCGACATGCAGGTGAGGCAAAGGGCTCAGAGAGATATTTCATACGTCATTCCCATAGACCAGATTACGGAATTTGGAGCTTCCTTGAAAAACTTGGTGTTCGACAAGTACGGTTACTCGGCCGATTCGTTACCCTTGCTCAACGGCCTATTGAATGTGGGTGCAAGGGTCTTGACGGTCGACCTCTATTACAACAATTACACCGGTAAATGGCAGTTATGTCCAGCCCCGTTTCCTTTGAACCAAACGTCGTCTGCGATATCGTCCACACTCCTGTTGAACTGGAACGACAGAACCTACAAGTGCCAGCCCAACTTTACTCCAGACGCAGTCATGAGACAAATACAACAGTCCTTGGTTTCCACCAATACTAATATGGATGCAAACTACTTACAAATATTATATCGGTTGAACCAATTTGCTTATCCCCCAAAGGCATCGAATTCGACGATGAATTGGAACAAGGTCTTCGAGTCCAGCTCGTCACCATTTAATTCGCTTGGTAACACTTCGTTGAGTGATACCCTATCATCCTTGGGGTCTTACTTGTTTACACCTTTGGACCTTACTGGCTTCCGAAGTAGCTCTGAGGAAGCTGGAAAGACCTTCTACAACCAGTCGGACGACACATTTCCTAGTCTCAACCTGTTTGTGTATACTGATCTCAAGAGGGCCACCGTATCCGTAATTTTCGACAATGTCACTTCCGATGTGCTGCTATACAACTACACATCAACTGATAAAAACACCTTGTTTATTAAGGATATTAATGTGGACGTCACCATTGCTAACACATCTGATTCGGAGCTCATGCAAGCATGCTTGGACCAGTACATGAATTCTAGCGATATTCCGTCGTCTACTGATTTCCATAAATTGGCATTGGATACTCACTTTCGATACGTTTACGATGACGACGATAATGCTTTCAGCGCCAGCACCTTCAAAGCAATGCTCAGGTGTGGATATTCTCCAGTATTGAACTCTACTTCCTACCAGATTCAGGACTCTGACACCAATGAACTCGGTGATATTATCGACTATTACGTCCCGCTTGCTCTGTGGGCATGGGAACAGTCTACTGCCAATATCAATCAGGATGGTTATCAGAACTACACAGATGACGATGAATCAGCCGAAACTGAAGCTGCGAGATGCGTATTGGTATACCAGCAGGGTTGGTCCATTGGTAATTGCTACAAAGACTATCCATTTGCCTGCCAAAACGTGTTCGACCCGGTGGATTGGGTGATTAAAGAGGACAAGAGACTGTACTTTGATGCGGCTGTTGATTGCCCTCACAATTACACTTTTGGAATACCCCGGCTGAGTGTCGAAATGTACTCACTCATGGCGACCATTGGGGCCAGTGACGTTGAATTTCCCGTATGGATAGATGTCAACGATATCACTGTTACGAACTGCTTTGTTGACGGAGGCCCCTACGCTAAATGCCCCTATCAACAAGCCGTCAGTACAAAGGCGTTGGCTGGGTTGATTGCCCCAAGCTTTGTGGTAGCTATGGTGATCCTCCTTTTGCTCTTTCTTGAGAAAGCATTCCGGACCAATCCTATTCAGACCAACAGGAAGCGGTTTTGGAAGAAGAGGATCAATGAGTATAATAAGAAAAACGAATACGAAGGGGTGCCTTCATAGAGTCTATAGAAGAAACGAATTTACGACTTTTAAAAGAGCCCACTCTTCAACTCTCCAACTCTCCAACTCTCTAACTCTCTAACTCTCTCACTTGCAATCGGCTTAATTTTTCGCATCATCTTTTCAATGGCAAACAAAATTCAAATCTTCAACACTCGAAGAAATACCATGAGTGAACAGAACTGGAAGAACTTACAAAACGAATTGAGACGTAGAGCTGCCGCTGCACAAGGAGGATCCAGGGGACCAAGAAGCCCAAAAGGAGCCTTTGCGGGAGTTGGTGGATTGTTGCTTTTGGGAGGTGCTGTGATGGTGGCCCAGAATGCGTTGTTCAACGTCGATGGTGGTCAAAGAGCCATTGTGTACTCCCGTCTTAACGGTATTCAGCCACGGATCTATCCCGAGGGTACCCACTTTATTTTGCCTTGGTTCCAGAGACCAATTGTGTACGACGTGAGAGCCAAACCTAGAAACGTTGCTTCTTTGACGGGTACCAAAGATTTACAGATGGTGAATATCACCTGTAGAGTGTTGTTCAAGCCCGACGTGGTTCAGTTACCCAACATCTACAGAACTTTGGGAGTGGATTACGACGAAAAGGTCTTGCCATCGATTGTTAACGAAGTGTTGAAGTCAGTGGTGGCCCAATTTAATGCCTCTCAATTGATAACACAGAGAGAAAGGGTTTCAAAGTTAGTCAAGGAGAATTTGGTACGTCGTGCTAGGAAGTTCAACATCTTATTGGATGATGTGTCTTTGACCTACATGACGTTTTCGCCCGAGTTCAGTGCTGCAGTTGAAGCGAAGCAAATTGCTCAACAAGATGCTCAAAGAGCAGCATTTGTAGTCGACAAAGCCATACAAGAAAAACAACAGTTGGTTGTTAAGGCACAGGGTGAGGCCAAGTCTGCTGAATTGATCGGTGAAGCCATCAAGAAGTCTAAGGATTATGTTGAGTTGAAGAGATTGGATACTGCTAGAGAAATCGCTGGAATATTGGCCAAGTCTCCCAACAGAATCTTGTTGGACAACGACACCTTGTTGTTGAACACGGTTACCGATGGCCGTAAGTAGTGTGACGCTGGAAGAACTCATTGTCTGTAAATAGTTATTACATAAATACTCGAATGATCAATTGTTTAGTTGGAGTTTCAAGTGGAGTTAAACATGTAGAACAAATAGCTCCGATTCTTGGTTGATCTGCTACTTTGAATGCCCATGTATCTACCGTTTTTGGTGTCTCTTCAAGATAGATGCACCAGACATTTGGCTGATCAATCCTCTATATTCCTGTGGTACTAATGATGTTTTTGGAAACCATCAATTCTTTGTACAGACAACTTACAAGTTCACACCATAAGTTCACACCTCTCTGCTCATTCCTGAACTACAACACCGACTTAGAACATTAAAACTGAATTTATTTCATACGTAAAAAGATGTAATAGACAAAACCTAAAAGATAGAATTAACTATGTCACTTCCAATAGTGGCACCGGCACCAAAGATGGCAGCATTTCCCAACTTGCTACCAAACCTCTTCAAGTGAGGATGGGCTCCACTCGTCTGCTGTTCGATTACTGTTTGCTGTGGAGGTGGAGCTTGATAATAGCCAGTGGATGGAGGTGGGTACTGAGGTGGAGCTGAGTAACCTGGTTGTTGATATGGGGGGTAGGACTGTGGAGGCTGTTGAGAAGGAGATGGGTAGCTGTATTGTTCAGGAGTATACTGTGCCTTTTCGTTGCCTGAATGAGAGGGGACGATGGCAGCTGAAGCACGAGTTGAAGATGCATGGAACTCAGACTCGTCAATGGTCTTGACGTAATTCGATGGGAACACTCCCACCTTCTGAGGATCTTCCTTTCTATATCCCTTCCACCAGTCCTCAGACAAGTGTTCTACTATAGCAAGTTTATCGTCTTTGGTCAATGACAAATCCTCAGTTTCTTGTGCCTTGTAGTCGTATAAGGCCCGGCAGAACCCAAGTGGTTTGGGTGCTGCCGGTCTGCTCGACCTGGAAGGAGGCTCTGAAGGAGGTGCTGATATCCTTGTGGATTCAAGCTCGGCAGCTAATTTGTCTGTGGAGGCAACGGCACTGGACTGGCCAAGTTTTTCAATGCCCCATGGTTCTGAGCCGCTCTGGTACTTGTGGGGGAGGGCGTTGACAAACTTGTCGTACAACTCCTGGGTGATGACCTGGGAATCACAGAGAAACTCCAACTCGGTTTTGATTGTGGTCAACGATCTGTTTATTAAGGGAGCTGACATAGTGGCTGAGAGGAGGTCGATTAGGTGTCAGTTTATTTTTAGGCTGTGCAATTGTTTGAGTCCGCGAACAGTGAATGGCTGCAACTCTGAGCGAATACGGCACTTGAGAGGTGTGTTATATAGCTAAAAGGGTATATAGGAGAAGGGGGTTTTGGGGCATGGTTCGGGCTATCGAATGATATTATTTTTCTTGTTTAAAGTGCCCGAAAATGTCTGTACACAGCTGCCAAAAGCATCGGCTTTACCATAGACTGTGGTTTTTAAACGAGTGGTTTTGTTGCACCTCACGTCGTATACTCTTACGACTGAGTCGCTACAGGAAACAGCAATGTACCTTCCAGTAGGCGACTTGGTCGAACTGTAAGCTCTAACTTTGGAGGTGCTGGGAACATACCTTATAGGCTGCATTTGGGGAAACTTGTACACCACCAAGAGAGAGTTGTCATCACCCCTGCCGAATGTCACCACGAGCTCATCGCACCTATTGATCCAGTGAATAGAGGTGATTTGGGATTCGGTGATGTACGATTTGAGTATGAGTCCTGTCTTCGTATGCCAGAACCTAATTGTTCTATCTTTGAATCCTCCTCCCGTAACAAGCAAAGATCCAGACCAGGGGCAAAAAACCATCGCCTTTACCACAGTTCCATGAGGTAACACGGCAATTTTCAGCGGGATGTGTATGTTTGAAACGTCCCAAACACTCACAGTACTATCCTCGCAGCCAAATGCCGCCTGGGTCTCGTCATCATTCAATACAACACCTAAACTTTATTAGTAATGATCTCAATACGTAGTAAATAGGTATGTCATACTACAAATCACTTGTTTGTGCCACTTGAACTCATGTTGGACGATTAGTTTTGCAAAAGAGCCTCGATACTGGATTTCAAATAGAAATACATTTCCACCGTAATCACCCGCTAAAGCAAAGCGATTGTTCTTAAACCAACAGGCCGAGCGGATGGACTGGCCATTTCCTTCCCAGAACCCCACAGTTCTCTTTTGTCTCTGGGAGATCAAGTACATTTTTCCGGAGAGAGTTGCAACTATTACTGTGTCAGCGTAAGAACAGGAAACGCATGTCACTGGGTCCCAATCTATGTTTAACAGTACAGGATAAGTTTTGGAGGAAGGAAACCTCCACAATTGGCTCATACTACTGGCACCAATTGCTATCAAATTTCTGGTTTTAGACCAGCTGACTAGATTATAGTAGAACCCATCAATCGACCCTGTTATACTGACAGTTTCGAGCTGCTGTATTTTTTTGATATTGGCAGTGTTTACCGGCTTCTTCCTTGAATCCTCTGAGGCCAAAGATTTGGGAGAGGCAAGCTCCAGTTCAAATATGCATTGAACTGGGTCTTGGATTCTCATCTTCGAGTTTGGGAACTTACTCTTGTCTTCAGTGTTACAGAATTGCAACCTCTTGTTGGTTAGCGAAAGGCCTAGAGCTTTGGCAACATTTCCTTCAAGATCAGCAGGACGTATGGTTTTGGAATTATAAAGAGTATCTGTATTAATATAGGGCATTTCTCCTTCTAAGTCACCACTGTTCCCTCTGGAAGGTTTGTGAATCATAGCACCAGTTAATGTAACGTACAGTGAAGGAGACACCACACCAGCAGATAGCTTCTGTAATTTGGCTATAAAGCGATCGGTGCCAAACGAAGATACAGCATTATACAGCACCATTTTAAGCAATGTTTAAGCAAATTTAACCACAATTGAAGGAGCTAATGACTATAGTTAATCAAGTGTTTATTGATAATAAAATGAATTTGTGAGCAGCCTCAACTAAGATGTACAAAAGATGTACAAAAGAGGTAAAAAAAAGTTCGATAACTTCCTTCCACTTGCAGAAGGAACTACAAGCTGTTATAAATCGTATATACAGAGACCCGGGTTCTGGCCCTATCTAGTAGGTAAACAGATTAACTAAATGTAACTCCCAATTTGCAGCCAAAGCGGTGCACCTTCTTCGATTTCAGATGATTTACGCGATGATATTTTTCACCCAGTAATGGCATTCATCAGAGCGGCAGCTTGGGCTGTAACGATAGTTATCTCCACTGTTATAGCCAAAAAGGTGGCCGAGAAAGTCAATGATCCGTTTATCGATGAGTTCTTCCATTTGAGGCAGTGTGAAACATATTGCCGGTACGAATTTGATGTATGGGATAACAAGATCACAACTCCTCCAGGCTTGTACTTGCTAGGATTTGCATTTGCAAAAGTGATACTGTTCATTGGTGGCCCTATTGAAGAGCTTTGCCAAAACCATGATATTTTACGACTGGTCAATTTGATCGGGGGGATATTGGTGTTCCCATTGGTTCTTAGATCCTTACCAAGATCTGTAGACCAGTTCTGGTCAATGAGCATAGCTTCGATGCCTTTATTATTCCCCTACTATTTCCTATTCTATACCGATACTTGGTCTTTAATATTGATGGTGTTATGTTTGTCGGTGTCATTGGGCAACGGATTGGGGAAATTGAATACTTGCTTGGGAGGTTTGTTGGGGTTTGCTAGTTTATGGTTTAGACAAACAAACATAGTTTGGATAGCGTTTGTGGCATCCGTATACATCGACAGGCATGTGAAGCCAAACCAAAATCTTATTCTATACACGAAGGAGTATGTCACTGAAGCATTTAAGAGAGTTGGTGCTCTTGTTCCTTTCATAATCAATTTCTTTCTTTTTGCAGTCTTTCTACAGGTAAACGGCGGTATCACATTTGGCGACAAAGAGAATCATCAAATACAACTCCATGTGGTGCAGGTTTTCTACTGTTTTGTATTCATGAACCTTTTTACCTGGGCTCTGTGGTTATCTCTCGAAAAGATTCAGAAGTATAGGCGGTTTACCTTGGGTTCCAGTTTGAAGTCAAGTGCCATAAGAGTTCCGCTAGCCATAAGTTGTTTCGTTGCTATAAAGTACATTATTGATAATTTCACAGTGGTGCATCCATTCCTTTTGGCGGATAACAGGCATTATACCTTCTATATATGGAGAAAGATCTTGAGCAAGAGGCATGCTAACTTGTTTATGGTGCCCATTTACCATTTTGCAACTTGGAATATAGTAGACACCTTGTCCCAAAACAAAACTGGATTAGCTATGAGTCCAATAACAATAGTGACATTCTTAGCTGTTGTTATCCTCACAATAGTACCATCGCCATTGTTCGAACCAAGATACTATATTACCCCCCTAGTGATATTCAGATTATTTACTAGTCCCAAAGACCACAAATCCACGAGAAATGCTATAGAGTATGTTTTCGCTTGTTCCGTGAACATTGTGTTCTTTATTATATTTTTCACCTATGAGTTCACGTGGGATAGTGAACCAGGGCAAATACAGCGTATTATTTGGTAATAATCCTAAAGTTCAACATCATCCAATGTTTTGCCCTCGGAATAATCGAAGGCATCCGTGTCTGAGTACAATGGCTGTGTCAGGACTACCTTTGGGTTGTTTTGATCACTTACAGAGGGTAAAGGTTCTGGCTGAGTATCCTGGGCTGGTTGCAGATTTGGTTCTCCATGGACCACTGGAGGACGAGGCTTCTTCAGATTGTCCAAGGGATTAATTGGCCCAAGCATTCCGCTTACCAAGTTCAAGTTAATGTTAATAAAATCATCAATAGAATTGTCATTCAACTTTTTAATGTTCAAAATTGAATCAGGGTTCGATTTCAAATCTTCCACCAATTTTTTGGCATCGGCATCCAAAACTTCTTTATCCAAAGAATTGATCCACTTTGTAATGCACCTCTTTTTCAATACGGTGAGATAAGCTATCTCTTGGTTAGTCTCCTTATCCACAAATATCAATTCACCTTCGCTTCCAATCATGAGGTCCCCATAATTGTTTTTCTCTGGAGCCCTGATATCCCAGTTGCCCTTCTCTAGATCGTTAGCAAATATTAAGAGAAAGTCTCCCAAGTTATCAGCAATCAAAAACTTGGTATCAAATTCTCTACCGAAGAGAATAATCTGGCCCCATTTCCCTTCCCCTGTCGCAGGTGGTGATAAGTCCACGCCTATACAATTTCCCACCTCATCTGTTATCAATGGGATCCACAAGGGGTGGGCAAAAATGGGGTGAATTGAGCCAGGTGGAATGGCTCTTTGGGATGGATACTTCGACACGGTTTGTTTATGAGTGTCCAGTTCTACAGATTGAAGAGAAACCCCACTGGAATCAGGGTTATCGTTCGAAGTTATCAAGTCGATAGACGAGTTGGAGAACCTGTAATTGTTCATCTTGGGAAGTTGCTTGACCCTACTTGACTTATGAAGCTGGGACATTTCCGATGTCACCTTCTTAGCCACTTTCCTCCATTGCTCCGTCATCACCATTATATCATCCAAAGGCATCAATTTCAATCCAAAAAACAACCCACCCACTTGATTGAAATCGTCACTCAACTGCCCGTCCGTGAGCTTATAAAACTCCAAAACACAGTTGGGTAATGTTATGTTTAAATCCTTTTGAAAATCACTTAGATCGTCGTCAGTACACGCTTTCTGTAAAGAGCTGTTTAAATCCGAAGAATACTTGGATAGCCAATTCTTGATATGTCTCCATGCAAGCCTCACTTCGTGCACACCATCCTCTTTGTACTTTTCGAAGTTCGAATCCTGTTCGTAATCATTCCCAAAGGTGGTGGAATCGTTATTGTGAGATAGAAGCTTAATTTCGGTTTCAGTTCGAGGTTTGTTAATTCTATTGAAAGACTTCATGGAGTCGAACTCGGAGTATTTATCATTTGTGCTCAACGAGTACACAAACTCTTGGATCCTTTTCCCAAACTTCATGCCCTGTGGTATCCAAGTTCTGGAGTTCTTGGTTTATTACCGTTTACAATACGCGAGTTTTGTATATTTTGTTTTCAGACTTAACAATAAGCTTGAAACACCAACTCAATTGAGTAAGCGGGAAACTCGGAACACCTTGTTTAAATGTCCTGGAGTGTTGTACTGTGGTTGCAATATCGCTGTATCTTCGTAGGCTCGATTTTCGGAGTGCATACTTCGCTCTATGGCTGAAGCACATTGTAGAGACTTATTTACTCCATGTGCGCTCTGTGCATCCCGCAGGCTCCCACCTTTCAGCAGAAGCCGCCTACGATTCTACCGACTCTAAAAACTATCCTCCGGGCATGAAGTATCATTTCTATTGCAAAAGTAACAATACGATAAACCGGAGGTGATATTTAATCTGGGAAAACCGAAGCCAATCCCACCACTTAAAACAAGCAGTGGAGTCAGCCAAACGTAAACAAAAAATGGCAACCCTAAGCCAATAAAAACAAAAACTAGCACGACGAAGTATACTACCAAACGCTCACCTTGATTGGTGAAACAAGTATACTTCTAAGAAATTGGGGCATGACAGAAATCTCTATCTAAAAATCAGGCAAATTCAGAACGAACAAGCCTTCTCATAGACAACACCAGAGGCATTACGAGAAGTGTCACTAGAGTTCTTTTTTTGGTTTTGGCGGTAATCCGTGGTAATCAAATTGAAGTTCAAACAGAAGTTTTTTCAGTTTCGAAGAGGACGCAGCATCGCAAGAAGATGTCGTGTGTGGGTCCAAACTTGTCCAACGTATAACAACTATATTACTTGAAATCCTAACAATAATTTATATTATGTCATTTATAAGATACAAATATACAAAAAAATAGAAGAACTATTTAAAAGATATTTAGGTTGCCTTCTGAATTTTTTTCCTTTTTCAATATCATTCATACCGCTTTTAATAATTTTGCAAAAATGAATTAACTATAATAATAGGTACTTAATGATTAAATTACCAGTTTTGGGCGGCAGCTTCTTCAGCAGCTGGGTTGGCACCGGATTCAGCCCAGTCAACTTCTTCGGTTTCACCAGTCCATTCGGTTTCACCTTCAGCAGCAGCTGGTTCTTCAGCATCACCGGTCTTGGCTTCTTCAGCAGCAGTTTGTTCAATCTCTTCTGGGTCTCTGTAGAAATATAAGTCAGGCATGACAGACCATTCGGTGTCTCTGTCTGGGATGACACCTCTCAATCTCAAGACTTCTCTGGCAACCAACCACCAGATCAAACCAATGGAGTGCTTACCTTTGTTATTACATGGAATGGCAACGTCAACGTATTCAGATGGAGAGTCCATGTCGGTCAAAGCAATAACTGGAATGTTAACGTAAGAAGATTCTTTGATGGCTTGAGCATCAGTTCTTGGGTCAGTAACAACAACCAATCTTGGTTCCTTGAAAGAACGGGTGATATAGTTAGTGAAGTTACCTGGGGTGAATCTACCGGCGATTGGGGTAGCACCAGTATGAGCAGCGAACTTCAAAACAGCTCTTTGACCGAAGGTTCTGGTGGAACACACAGCAACGTCAGAAGCGTTTGGAACAGCAGCAATGACTCTAGCGGCCAAAACAATCTTTTCCCAAGTCTTACCAATGTTGATAACGTTGACACCATCTGGTCTGGTCTTGTAAACGTATGGCTTGTTGTGAACCTAAAAAAAATTGTTAGTAAACTAAATCGTGATACAGGGGGTGCTGATCTGATTGTCGATGAACTTGTAACTATACTAGGGCCTGTTGGAGGATAATTTTTCATCTGACAGAATTTTCACAACGGAAGCAAGATCCATGGGGCCTTCAATGGTGATAAATGATATAAGGATGGTTTCAAAAGAATTCAGGTTGATCTCAATGAGTACGCCAGTGAAGTTTGGGAATATGGATGGTTCTTGTCGGCCGTTCTAGTACAATCTCATCATTAACGAATCACTCAGCTGGGAGTCATTACATACTTGAACGTTCTTGGAACCCAAGTGGACGTTGGCAGCTAATAATAATTTAGCATCCTCAGCAGTTAAGTCAAATGAAGCTGGCAAAGACATATTGTTTCTTTATTTCAACTGTAAAAGTAAAACTTCTTTCAACAATAATTTGTAGGTTTTTGAAAAATTTTAATGAGAAGAAAATTTTTGGTACATTAACTATGGGCCTGCACAGAGTTGGGAGTTTCTTACTTCTCACACCTTTTTGCAAAAATCGTTGTCGTGCGCCATCCATTGATTTTTGACAGTCACTGACTACTCGTCGCGAGACCAGGTCTGGTGCCCTCGTTCCTCTCTGCTACTTTTGGGTTGCTTGGTTTGCAGCCAGTCGCTAGTTGTTGACCGCTAGTTGGTCGCATGAGTCGCTGATAAAGAATTATCGTAGACCCTTACTGTCGTAAACTATTGTTAAGACGGCTATATGTCGACCCACGATGAAACCGAATCCTTATTGACTGAAAGCAGTCCGAGTATTGTCCGTTATGGCGACGATGGTGATGACCAACAAGAGAAAGAGTGGAATTTGAAGAAGCAGTACATCCAGAGCTTAAAATGGTATGCGAGGCCTCACTGGATTTTTGTAAATGTGGTGATATTTCTATTCAGTCTTTCATCGGTTGGGGAGCCCACCAGGAAGATCGTCCGGTTCAAGTTAGCATGCAATTCTTTGATAGACGAGACTGGCAACTGTGATACGAAAGAGGTACAGTATTTAATTTCCGATTTCGATCGAAATAGCTTGATAGTCTCACAATTGTCACTGGTCCTTGCCCTTGCGAATATAGGTTGGCTATCAGATAAGTTCGGCAGAAAACCCTTTATGTGCCTTATTCCTGCCTTCATTGTGGTTTCCAGGTGCCTATTGCTTTTCTTCGTGGTAGAATTTGAGACGTTTAGAATGAAATCGTTCCTCTTTTGCGACGTGGTAGCTTCTGTGTGTGGTGGGCAACTAGGTGTGATAGGGCTCGCTGATTCATATGTGACGGACATCGTACACCAATCGAGGAGATCCAACTCGTTAGCCTACGTGAGTGGTGCCCTATATGCTGGAGGCACATTGGGTCCCCTAATTTCAAATGTGATCACAACTCTTCTGAATAATTCTGAGGCCACTCCGACAGAGCCAAACACTTTTCAGCATCTTTCTAAAAGAGAAGTATTCATCTCTAAGGTTGAAATCGGGATCCTTTTGGTACTAGTAGTGTATTCAACATTCATACTTCCAGAGTCTCGCATCAATATAGATAAAGACCTGGATAGCCAGAAGGGTCTGTGGAGATTGAAGTCGTCTCGCATCTTAGATATAATTAGTCCCATAAAGACATTGATGGGTCCAATGTGCTGCCAGCATGGCCCGTATAAAACTAAAATTCTTTTGCTTACCTTGGTCTCAATCAACAGTTTGATGGTTGCGTATGAAGTTGGCAATGGGGGTATCACTGTTGATTATGCCGTCTACATGTTTGGTTGGAAGTCACAAATGGTGGGGGTACAATTGATGCTATTTTGCTTTACAAGAGTGATCGTGTTGTACTTGTTATTCCCTTTTCTTACTAGAAAACTACTTCCTGAACTTTTGCATATCAAAACCTCAAAGCAAAGGTTCGACAGGTCTGATTGTATTTTAATTTTAACAGGTTTGCTGTTCAATTTACTTCTATATGCGGGTTTGACTTTGTCAAGAAACTCGCTAGAGTTCTTGGGTACTATCTCCATTGGAAGCATGAGCTCCGTAATTGCCCCGACGATCCAATCTATTATCCTAAAGTATTTTGAGAGATCACAGACTTCAGATGTTATAATGGCCCTTTCCTTAGTGAATGGAGTATGCAACATCATAGCACCAGTAATATTCGTCTCCATTTACAAGTTTGGTTTGAAGTATAAAGTTTCCTCTCTAGTTTTTATCATAAGTGGCATCGTGAACATGATGGCAATGGTTCTTCTATTGGTAGTTAGAACTATTGTTGGAATCTAGTGGTTTTTAACCTTTTCGCAGCCAAGCTAATTGCATAACGTTGATGGCCAGTAATTCGAACCGATTCCTTTTCGGTCCCAAAAGGATCCTGCTTAGACTTTTCGGTACAGCAGAGCCAGAACCTACCCAATGATGGGGCCTGTTCGTCCCTCTCTTACAGGCAAAGACGGGACTTGAGTTGCGGGTTTTAGCTCTACATCCGATCGGCCACTTTGTCTTACAGACAGCTCTCAAATTGACCAAAATAGAAATACACCATATACCAGAAGTCATAAGATAATCTTGTTTGCTTGACGTGTGACCAGCTTCTTTCAATACTCATTGGCCTGGTGATCCTCGCTCCAACAATCACGTATACCGCACATTAAGTTATCTCCGCCACCAGGTATGCGCATAGACGAAAATCCGCCTTATCCGCTTACCTCCGCTTTTGGAGCCGTACAGTTGATAATTTATAAAAAGGGACCAGTTCACGGTTCACGAAACATGTTCCCGATTCTACCACGTACCATATCATGACAGACGAAACAAGTCGCTTGAAAGGAACTAAAGGTGATCCTGGCTTCATTGTGTCAATATCTGAGAGTGCTAGCCAATATGAATCTGTTGATCCTAATACAGAGGTTGAGAGCAGAGGTGATAATAAAGTACCATTCTGGCTATTGTGGACAAAACGACCAACGGTTTGGGGCTTGTCCATGATCTTCATTCTTTTGGGACTTGCCAATCTGTCGGCATCTTCTAGAGAGACGATACTATTTAGAAAAGCTTGTGAGCAAAATATGAAGAACGGAGTCTGCCTGCCGATTGAAGATCAACTTCTTGTTTCTAGCTTCCAACAATCCAAAATGTTCATCTCCCAGATAGCAATGTTCCTTGGGTTGTCTGTTTCTGGAGTGTTGAGTGATCGCTTCGGAAGAAAGCCTATTCTTTTGCTAAGCTGTCTTGGGCTTTGGGCTGGCGCAGTGATCTTTTTCATAACGGTGAAGTTTACCAAGGGATTCAAGTTCAAGACCATGGTATTTGCTGAGATGATACTGAGTATTTTTGGGGATGGGACTATCATTTCCACGGTTAGTTCGTATGTCTCTGATATAAGTAGGCCGGAAAACAGGCAGCTGAGTATCTCATTTGCAATGGCAAGTCTGATTGGTAGTACATCATTGGCCCAAGTCTTGAGTACCTCCATATTGGGCTACGGAAAGTCAATTGGATTGGACCCAGAGACGAACGATATGCTCACGATGTACCTTGAACTTTTTTTCTTAAGCGTGGCAGTATTATACGTCGCCATGATGCCTGAGTCTCTTCAAAAGGTTGAAGCCAGGCCCGCTTTGAGCTTCAATTTTAAGATTTCTCATCTTAGGCAACACTCATATGAGGTGTTGGAGCAAGCAAAGCTTCTAACCTTACCAAATGAATCAATTCCGGTGACTTTAAAACATAGATCTACGGAACTTAGGCTCCTGGTTTACGGGTTGGTACTTGTAAACTTTTTGTTTATGTTGAAAAGTCAGCTTCTCTCGATGGTTTTTCAGTTTGGTATTTACAAATTTGGGTGGGACTCACAGACAATTTCTTTATATATGGTGGTTGTGGGAACATCTGCCCTTGTGGCTCTAGGAATATTTTTACCATTATTTACGAAAGTGGTTCTCAGAAAACTTCTCGGTTTTCGTTTCCAAGATGGCCGACTTGACGCTATCGACTTCTGTAATCTCCTATTGGGGTTGATAGCAGAATCTGCCATTTGCATGGTGACCGCTTTGGCAAAGTCTACTCGAGAAATACTTATTGCACATGCTACCTGTATTTTTGCCTATTGTTTGGCACCCACAGTTACTTCGGGTCTTGTGAAATTCTATCCGAAGGAAAAAACTAACCAGGTTCTTCTGACCATGCATCTTCTCACTTCCGTTTTCAATACAGTCATGCCTTCATTATTTATGCAGCTTTACAAAATTGGATTGACTCATGATTTTGTAAGCTTGCCGTTTTTTGTTTTGGCTTCCTTGTACTTTTTCCCATTCGGCGTCTTCGCTGCTGCTAAGCTTACTCGCTAACTGATGTCTATACTTCAAGTGCAATTTGATAGATGATTAATAACGATAATATATTTTTGCAATCAGTGTCCCGCGTTTTCGGTGCATGTGTAGATAATTTTTTTAATATAGATTATTTGATATGCTTAGATCAAGCCATATATAAGACCTCAAATTCTACACCTATAATCCCGCTATCAAAAAATACAATGGGTGACATTTTTAGTTTTGATGACGAATCCTTCGGAAAGAAGTTGGCAGATATGGAGCTCAAAGACACATGGACAGAAGATCTGGACCTGCAGGCAGATTTCATGGTCAAGCCGTTCGAGGTGCCGGAGTCTCTGTTGAAGATTCCTGAACACGGCATAGGAAGAGCCAGAAGAAGATCCTCAGTTTATAGACGATTTTCCATTCGTCCTTCATCTGTTTCCTCACATAATCTGGAGTTGATAATTCCTTCAAACTTCAGTGGGGTGGATGAAGAAGAGAAAGGCAGCTACGGAACAGGTAAAAAAACTCTCCTGGATTTTGCTCCTATCAAGGTTCTCGGTCAGGGTGCCTATGGCAAAGTACATTTGGTGCAAGATATCCAAACAAAGAAGCTTTATGCTCAGAAACAATTAAGAAAGCCAGTGATTCCGATCCACGAGGAGCCAAATAACTTGCATTCGAACCACGTTAAAAGAACGATATATGAAAGACAGATACTTAGTAATATCAATCACCATCCCAACATTGTCAAGTTGTTTCATGCACTTCAGGATCATGATAAATTTTATCTCATTTTAGAGTATATTCCAGGAGGTGAATTGTTTCATCATTTAACCACAAACAACTCCTTGGGTAATGCATTCAAGGAAGACCATGTGGCGTTTTACAGTGCGCAAATGTCCCTAGCCCTTATCCACCTCCATAAACTAGGAATTGTCTACCGAGACTTGAAACCTGAAAATTGTCTTTTGGACAGCAGGGGTAATTTAGTCCTAACTGACTTCGGCCTCTCAAAAGAAATAGGGGACGACAACGAGCATTGCAACTCCGTCATTGGCACACCTGAATACATGGCCCCAGAGATTTTGAAAGGCGAGGAGTACGCATATAGTGTTGACTGGTGGTCTCTTGGATGCGTAATCTACGATATGATGAGTGGAAAGCCTCCCTTCACAGGTAACTCCCACAAAGTGATCCAAGAGAAAATCTTGACCAAGAAGTTGAATATGCCGTTTTACTTCTCGTTGGATGCTAAAGATCTCTTGAATAAATTACTAAATAAGAACCCAGACAAAAGATTCGATGTCGACCAGCAGTGGAGTAAGTTCACACAACACCGGTTCTTTAGGAAAATTAACTGGACTCTGTTGCAAACCCAGGACGATGCCCTCCTTCCCCCAATTGTGCCCGTCATCACCGACCCTATATTGGCAGAGAACTTTTCGTCGGAGTTCACAAACCAGAAAGTGAGCGACTACAACGCCGACGAGGCCGTCAACATACCCGTAGAGCAATCCCTCTATGACACTTTCCAGGGTTTCAGCTACACCGCTAGCTCTAGCTTCATAAATAAATATAGCTAATGAAAGTCGTGTCCCGGCGCCGTGGCTTGTTTGGGCGTGTCAATGTGATCTATCATCCAAAACGCTCGCACCAAGCCTGTTAAACGAAAACTCCCAAACAGTTCTCTGTAAGAACATACATTTCTACAGAAACCCCAATAGATCCATAGACTACTTGATAGATCTTTCCCTTTGTGCTCGAATCGGTTTTATATGGCAATGGATGAATCATTAATTGCTACCATAAACAAGTTACAGGATGCGTTGGCTCCCTTAGGAGGCGGATCAAGCTCGCCAGTGGACTTGCCACAAATTACAGTTGTCGGTTCACAATCAAGTGGTAAATCGTCGGTGTTAGAGAACATTGTTGGCAGAGACTTTTTACCCAGAGGAACTGGTATTGTGACTAGAAGACCATTAGTGTTACAACTTATTAATAGAAGAGCAAACAAAGTACCCCAAGACGATTTGATTTCCATTAACAAGACGTCCGAATCGGGTGGCCAATCTGAAAACAATGCTGATGAGTGGGGTGAGTTTTTACATTTGCCAAACAAGAAGTTCTACAATTTCGAAGATATTAGAAACGAAATTGTCAGGGAAACCGATGCAAAGACGGGTAAAAACTTAGGGATCTCTCCAATTCCAATCAATTTGAGAATCTACTCTCCTCACGTGTTGACGTTAACTTTGGTTGATTTACCAGGTTTGACCAAGGTTCCAGTTGGTGACCAACCGAAGGATATCGAAAAACAAATCAGAGAAATGATCATGAAGTTTATTTCCAAGCCCAATGCCATCATATTATCTGTTAACGCCGCCAACACCGACTTGGCCAACTCTGATGGGTTGAAATTGGCTAGAGAGGTCGACCCCGAAGGTTCCAGAACCATCGGTGTTTTGACTAAAGTCGATTTGATGGATGCTGGAACTGATGTCATTGATATTTTGGCTGGAAGAGTTATTCCATTGAGGTTTGGTTATGTTCCTGTTATAAATAGAGGCCAAAAGGATATCGAAAGCAAGAAGACTATCAGGGATGCTTTGAAAGATGAGGCTAACTTCTTCGAAAACCATCCAAGTTACAAGGCCAAAGCTCATTACTGTGGTACCCCTTACTTGGCCAAGAAATTGAATGGTATCTTGTTACACCATATCAAGGGTACCTTGCCTGACATCAAGATGAGAATTGAAAACTCCTTGAAAAAGTATGAGAATGAATTGAGCTTATTGGGCCCAGAAATGTCAGAAAGTCCAACATCTATTGCCCTTAGTATGATCACCAACTTCACGAAAGATTACAGTGGTATTTTGGATGGTGAAGCTAAGGAATTAACTTCTCAAGAGTTAACTGGTGGTGCCAGAATTTCCTTTGTTTTCCATGAAATCTTCAAAAACGGTATCACTTCTTTGGATCCATTCGATCAAATAAAAGATACTGATATTAGAACTATCATGCATAACACGTCTGGTAGTGCTCCTTCTTTGTTTGTTGGAACTCAAGCTTTTGAAGTGTTGGTCAAACAACAAATTCACAGAATGGAAGACCCATCTGTGAGATGTATCAACTTGATTTTTGATGAATTGGTTAGAATATTGACCCAAATTCTTAGTCAACCACAGTACTCTCGTTACCCAGCATTGAAGGATCAATTATCTCAACATTTCATCCAATTCTTAAGAGATGCCTTAATTCCTACCAACAAATTTGTAACTGATATCATTAAGTCTGAAGAGACCTACGTCAACACTGCTCATCCAGATTTGTTGAAGGGTTCTCAAGCCATGGCCATAGTTGAAGATAAGTTCCATCCAAAACCCCAAGTTGCAGTGGACCCAAAGACTGGTAAACCATTACCTCCCTCTCAGCAACCTCAACAACAAACTTCCCCCAAAGTGGATGAAAATAGCAACGGTTTCTTTGGTGGCTTCTTCAGTTCCAAGAATAAGAAGAGATTACAGAGTATGGAAGCCCCACCCCCAGTATTAAGAGCTACTGGTGCTATGACTGAACGAGAAACTATGGAAACTGAAGTCATCAAGTTGTTGATCTCGTCTTACTATAATATTGTGAAAAGAACCGTCAGCGACTTGGTGCCTAAAGCCATTATGTTGAAATTAATCGTCAAGTCTAAGGATGATATTCAAAAGGTTTTGTTGGAAAGATTATACAACTCCAAAGATTTGGGTGACTTAGTCAAAGAAAACGAAATGACCATCCAGAAGAGAAAGGAGTGCTTGAAGATGGTCGAAGTGTTGAAGAATGCCAGTGAAATCGTATCTAGCGTCTAGCCTAGCTTATGTAGTTTAATAAACTTATCTTTGTTTCTCAGGGCCCTCTTATAGCTTGTTGCTAGGGTGCAAGTCTTGTCTTGGTCTGCGTTTGGCTAATAGCCGCAAATCTGGGAGAGCTGACTGACATGACACTCTTTGAACCTTGGTCTTCCAAGTTCATGGACATACACATTCTTTAATAAGAATCCGATCTGCTTAGCAAATGTGAGACAAAATGGCTGCGAACGATTTTGCGGAGTCAACAAAGAATGCAGGAGCACCTATCAATAAATCATATAAGAGCTAACAACGCCAGAAGTTATCTAGATAGATAGTGCAAGCTCTCTTCCTATATACTACACAAATAGACCACTTAACGCTCCAGAGCTATGAATTCTTGTATGTAACAGCCTGGTGACAAGGCTGAAATTAAGTAGTGAATAATTTCTTGGAACAATCTCGCGTGTGCGGGAGATGAAAATTTTTCTGTCTAGCAATATAAAAGCACCTTATTTCACCTTAAAATCTTATCCACTTTTTCCCATCCGTAACGAACTGAAGTTTCTGGTGGTATCATTGTTTATAGTTGGAGGATACTACCATATTGTTAACTCCACAAATCATTTCAGCAAATTAATTTATGCCTAAGAAACCATCACGACAGTTGACTTTTGAATTGAATAAATTAATTGAACCTGGATAACACCCTTTACACCAAACTAAAAGAAGCCTTTGAAAACCAATTTATTGAAGCTCAATTACCCTTCCCATTACTACAATTTACCACTTATTTTGACGTTTTTATATTTTTCACTAGGTAGTTGATCCTCCCCATCCACTAGTGAATTATAATTTTTGGTATAAAAAAAAACTAACATTTAACTTGTTGAAACGTTTCTTGCTACTTCTCTCTTCGTTTCAATTGTCATTTGTTAGAAACTCTTTGCAGTTTTACTGAATCAACAAGAGCAAGTTCCAATCCACCTTAAAGAACTGATTAAAAAAAGAAACCCCTATTAAGAAGAACAAAGAACAAAAATGGTTGCACCTGCCTACACTAGTGACTCGTATGTTGACCATGAATTGAGTGCAAACTTAGACTCCAGTTTCGCTTTTGAAGGCCCAGAAAAGTTATTGGAAGTTTGGATTTGGCCCAACGAGAATGAGGTAAAAGCAAACAGTAAAAATGAAGACGGATTAAGAAGTATCCCTTTGAAGAACTGGGTTGACATTTTAGATTTGGTCAACTGTAAGATCTTGTCTATGAAGTCTTCCAAATACATGGATGCATATTTATTGTCTGAATCCTCATTATTTGTGTTCAGTCATAAGATCATTTTGAAAACCTGTGGCACTACGACCACATTGTTCTGTATCGAAAAATTGTTTGAAGACATCCGTCATTTTGTGTCCAAGAAAATCAACACTAAAAGTGTCTTCAAGGTCTTTTACTCCAGGAGATCGTTCATGTTCCCTGAAAGACAACAACATGTCCATAAAGACTGGAAGAACGAAGTCAAGTTATTGAACGATTACTTCACCAACGGTAAGTCTTACGTGGTCGGTGACTTTGCCAGTGATGACCATTGGTATTTGTATACTGGAGGTCAGAAAGACGATGAGTGCAAAGCTCCTGGATCCATTAAAGATCAAACTTTTGAAATTTTGATGACCGACTTAGACCCAGTTAAAGCAGAACAATTTATTACTTCTAGAAAACCTGGTTTCGACTCGTTGGTCAAAGATGGTTTCAAAGAAGATGATCTAGGACATGAGTTTGGTCTCAAAACAATCAAGTCTACCAAGTTAAATTCGATTTTCAATGATCATGATCAATCGGTTAAACTTGGTGACGAAGCTGGTGGTTCGACTCATTTGCCTTCACCAAAGGATGAAGATGGATTACTTTTCGAATCTCAGTTCAAACAACCTTTCAACTTCATTCATGATGCGTTTTCGTTCACACCTTGTGGATTTTCATCCAACTCTATCAGCACCAATAACGGAAGTTATTATTATACCTTACATATTACCCCTGAAAGTGGATGGTCTTATGCTTCGTTTGAAACTAATTTCCCATTCAGTTCCCTCTCGGATTCAACTGTGAGCATCGTCGATGTTTTAGTCAAGGTTTTGAAGATTTTCAGACCTGGCAAATTCTCAGCTACTTTGATCAACGAAATCGATACTAAGGGAGATGAGAGCGAACTTGGACAACTATTCAATTGTGATAAGGTGTTGAGCGATTTTAACTACAAGAAGAATGAAAGAATCTTATACGACTTGGAATCCAATTACAAGTTATTGTACTTGAACTTCGAAAAGTTTTAGCTATCCTATGTTGTTTGTTTTAGTTTGTCGGATAATTGGGGGATGTTAGTGATCCATTTAAACAATACTATGCTAGAGGTGGTCTTAGTATTTGATGGTTCGTTAATACAATTATCCGAATTAATATATGTTTTGAGTCCTTAATTACCATAGTTATTGCTTACATATCATTCGGTATCAACAACGCAACAGTCGGACTTAGTGTTTATGTCACGCTTATGTAATCAGATTTCTCACTGACTATAAAGTAACCCTTGAGCTCCCTTTCCTGAATTGATATCAGACCATAATATGATGAATGTTCCAGAGTTAGTTTCGAAGACAGTAGTCTACCAAAACAAGAAAACTCCCCTCACAGTTGTTGACCGCAAAATCACTTTGCAAAAAATATCCCCAGGAAATTACGGATTAGCTGACGATGAGGTTTTGATTAAAATCCATGCAGCGGCTTTGAATGGACTTGATGCCCTTTTGAAGTCCTTAGCATTTCCTTTTGCCAATTATTTTGTCAAAGACTTTGGTATTGGCATAGATTATTCAGGAGAGGTTATTGGCATTGGTACCAAAGCTTCAGAGAAGTTTGGGGTAAAAGTTGGCGATGAAGTGTGTGGAAATACCATTGGTATGTACGCCAGGACTTTGACCGAATACCTTAAGTTGAGCTCCAACAAAAAAGAGTGGACGATGGTCAAAAAACCCAAAAGCTTATCAATGGTTGAGGCTGCCTCTTTTCCAACAGTTTACACCACTGCTCAAGAAATGTTAGCTACGTGCAAAATCAATAGCCACTCCAAAATATTGGTCAACGGAGCATCTACTTCTGTTGGAAGATATGTTTTGAGTTTATTAAAAAACAATCAAAATGCAGAAGAGATAGTAGGAATATGTTCCAACAGATCGGAACAGGTTGCTAAAGATTTGGGTGCTACTAAAATCATTGACTACACTAAGGCCACCAATATTGTCAACTCTGTGTTGGAGGAATGTAAGGACAGAAAATTCGACGTTTACTTAGACTGTCGTGGAAGCGATCCATTATTGTCCAATGCTACAAGCTTCGTGAACAAGAATGGATACTTCATTACTATTGCTGGAGGTAAGAAACCAGACTTCACGAAGGATTCTGTCCTCAATTTACAAACCTACGCGTTCTTGAAGATGACATTTTTGTCAAAAGTGGGATTGTTACCTATTTACTTCCAAATGGTACAAAGCAATGGTACTCATTATGAGGGTGTTCCTGAGTTGTTCGACCAAGGTAAGGTTGTACCTTTCATTGACTGTGTATACTCTTTTGATCAGTATGAGCAAGCTTTCGCCTATATGTGCAGTGGAAAAAATAGTGGAAAGGTTGTTATCAAAGTTGTTGAATAGGTTATTTGTTTCCGATATGTTTCTCAATTTCAATAAAATTTGCAAATTTCATAAAGTCAATTCTGATGTCTCGACCTGTAAAAGAAAAAGCCGAAGTGTGAACAACAGAGTACTTAGTTATAAAAAAACCCAATCCTTCTTCTCTACTAGCATAAGCATGACCCATGATAACTCATTTACTGCTATCTCCCTTAAACATTTTGCACCAATTTCGTGGACGACCAAAAAAGGGAAAACCTTATCAAGTCCGAGCTTAATTGCCGATCGTCAATGGAATGTGCCGGTAAATCGAAGAGAAGCGGAACAAACACACCGGTTGACAACACCAGAACTACGACGACAAGGAATATAATAACAATTATTCTATTATTGCATAAACAATGGAATAAATAAAAGATTGAATATATACAATAAAAAGATTTCGGTTAATCATTGATTAACTTAGAACTTCTTACCGAAAAGGATGACTTGCAATTGATCGTACATGGAGATAACACCAGCACCGGCAACACCTCTCAAGATGTTAGCACCGCAACCCTTGAACAAAGATTTGACACCTTCAGCAGCGATAACTTGTCTACCACAGTCCAAAGCACCCTTGTACTTAACGGCTTGACCAGAGGTCATCATCATTCTTCTTCTGATGGTATCCAATGGGTAAGAAGCAGTAGAAGCACCAGTAGTAACAGTCCAACCCAACAAGAAAGAGGCCAAGAAAGAACCTTCCAATGGACCAATCAAAACAACAGGCTTCAAGGAATCGTACAAACCGAAGTACAAACCTCTGTAAACAATAATACCAATGACGGATGGACCGAAACCTCTGTACAAACCAGCAATACCATCGGAAGCTAAGGTCTTCTTGTAGACATCGAACAAACCGTTGAATTCTCTAGCACCGTCACCCTTAGAGGACTTAGCATCGTTAGCCAATCTAGTTCTAGCGTAATCCAAAGAGTAAACAAAAGCCAAAGAAGTGGCACCAGCCATACCACCGGAAGCCAAGTTACCGGCAAACCATTTCCAGTAACCTTCGTCCTTCTTGAAACCAAACATTTGCTTGAACTTGTCCTTGAAAGCAAAGTTCAAAGCTTGGGTTGGGAAGTATCTGATAACGTTAGCAGTGTTACCTCTCCAGAAAGAAGTGACACCTTCTTCACCAGCGGTTCTTCTGAAACATTCAACAATACCATCGTATTTCTTGGCTAATCTACCTTGCTTGATCATTTCATCTTGATTTTGGATCAAAAGCTTGACTCTTTCAATTGGAGCAGCGGCAGTTTTAGAGACGGCGGCGGAGATACCACCCATCATAAAGTCGACTAAGAAGTTAGAATCCATTTTGACTGAATTTATGTATTTGTTCTGTGAAAGAAAACGTAGACAAGGTCAAAAAAAAAGAAGCAAGAAAAATTTTTCATCGGGATAGATATTGTATTTATATTAATTTTTTCCCTCAAGGGATTTTCTATTGGATAGACGTTTCGACCAATGAGCATTCGTATTTCCATGAATTGAAGTTATGCTCGCCAAAAGAAAAGAAAAAAATCCTGATTGGTACTGCCACGGCGAAGACTTGCAAAGTTCATCTACGGCGACTGTGTTGGGGATAAGGAGTTCAATTTGAGGGCATTGAATGTAGGTGGTGGCTGGGGATATTCACAGAGAAACAGGGGCGAATTCTGAATCCATTGAGCGTTTTTGAAGCGTTGTTGGGCATAAATATGAGAATCGTTGATTTGGCTGAAAAATTGAAAAATTACACAAACACGGATTAGCGAATTTTTTTCTGGCATTGATTCACAAGAGGTTTAATGATTTGGAACGATCGTTTAACTTTAAAGACCAATGTGTTGGATCAGGCAACTGACATGGCTATGCTATGTCTCTTGCGAGGCTCAATGCGTTTTTCAGGAAGCATACATATATTACCTCGGCCTGAAAAACGTCCGGGGTTGGAAATTAATCCGAACTTGTCCGTAAGTTGCAGCCTCGCACTGTGTGAGATTTCAGAAACTGAATGTGCAACCGAGTTATCGAGAGTTTTACGCTTGTTAGTCTAAAGTGCTGTGATGCAAAACGCAGTACGTCTCAAGTGCCATATAATGTAGTTCTATATAAAAATGCAGTCGACATCAGGGATAATCTTGTGGCCCAAATGTTAGTTGTTTCTTGTTAAGGATTCAACTGTCGTGAGCTCAGGGAAGTCTAATGATGTCCGGACTCTATTTCGTCCGTCTGATGAATATCTGTGCCTATCAATTGAATATCTTTTGTTGTCAGAAGAGATTCTAGAAGCCCTCCTGACATTTCTGTCGAATTCGTCCAAGGCGATCTCCTCGGTTCTCACCAAGTCTTCCAGCGTTCCAGCATGCGAAGAGCTATAATTTTCAAGGAACGACTTGTTATCGTAGTAGGTCGATTTGACATTTGATTTCCGTTTGAACATGTCAACGATCAGTTTTCTCTCTTGTCTTTGTGGTACGTACAATGTTTCGACTGTGGGTGCCCGCGCCTCATCCACTTGGATAGAGCTGGACGAGTTGATAATGTACTGTCTCTCCACGTCACTTTGTGTCTTGGAATCAAATGTACTTCCATTTGGAGTCGTCAAGGTGCTACCTGAGTTATTTATGGACTTCATCTTTTCACTGCTGTATTCGCTTATCTTCATCTTATTTGGGTCTGTTGGATCATAATCTTCAGGGTAAGCGTCGAAGTCTCCTCTGAGCCAACACTCTCTGATGATATCGATGTCCTTCGGCCAGAATATTCTTTGCATGAAGTCATGGGTGAACCTTGGAAGGATTGAGGCCACAATACCAACAGCTGAACAGGCCCAAAATACAGGATTACCAAACATCTGGGCAGCAGCGTGATAAAATTCACCACTTTCAATCGATGACGTCCAGACACCAGACCAGAAGTAAAAGAGCACAATGGAAATGAAAACTAGCAACGCCGATAACCAATCCCATCTGTATTGATGGAGAAGAATGTACAAGTTACATGAGACAGTGGCGATACAGACAACAATGATACCCATCCAGAACCTATGATGCACACCTAAACCTCCCATATCGAGGAATCCAATTCGATATACCAAATATGGAAACATAAAAGAAATAACAGACTGATAGATTCCGTCGATCATGTAACTCCAAAACTTTGCTTCGGTAAAATCCAACCTTAAAATACCACGCCTGTATAATTCAGGAACGAGCATTGACACCTTGGCACTTACGTCCTGATCTAAGACTCCCATAAGGATGACTGGCAACGATGTGAAGGCTAAATTATAGAACATCAAATAAGTGAATTCAAATAAGTAGGTTCCATCAAAGTCCGAGAATAACCCGTACCAGAATAAAGCAAATGAGAAAATCACGTTCTTATAAAAGAAGTTAGGGATCATTTCACTGAATCTCCTGTAGGACCACCTTCCATGTGACAACAATAATCTTGTCAAGAATCTGAACTGTCCTATGGCATAATCTGATGACATTACAGCTTGCCTACCTTCTTCACCTGCTATACCGACACCGATATCGGCGGCTTGGATCATGGCGACATCATTGGATCCATCACCAATAGCCAATGTCATGACATCTAAGGTGTTCTTGACGAGTTTAACAACTCCGGCCTTTTGACTAGGTGACACTCTACAGCACAAAACTGCTTTACACTGCTTGCACAACAATAAGAATTTTCTCTTGATTTCATCGTCATTGAGAACAACCTTTAAAGCGTCACCGTCTATTACGACACCAAATCCTTCATCTGGAGGAGAGTGGTCTCCAACAGCGTTAGCCAATTCCTCATTAGATCCAGTCATTTTGAAGAAAATCTCCAAGTAACTGGAAATCAATTGATTGATAACTTGGGATGTAGAACCCTCCTTCACACCGAACTTCGCCTTCTCTTCTTCAGTCAAATCATCTTTGATAATTAACAACTCCATGTCGTTACCCAAAAGATTACAGGAAAATCCAATATTAATGGCAGTTTCAACCTTATCCCCTGTCAATACCCACAACTTGACTCCAGCTTTACCCAAGATAGCAATTGAATCAGGGACACCGTCTTGCAACTTATCTTCAATAGCGGTACCACCCAACAAGATTAATTCCCTCTCAATGGAATCAGCCACCATCTCCATCTTCTCTTCTCTGTTGTCAAGCGATGATGCAGCTTCTTTATGACGTTTGTTCCACTCAAGGTATTGGGTCCAACTTAGTTCACGCTGTGCTATACACAAGGTACGTAAACCTTCTGTGGCAAATTGTTCAAGATGTTCAGATGTCTTCTGCAAAAGGGTTTTATCATTTTGGGCTTTGGACAATCTGCTGTAAATGATGGAATCGGCTCCTTTGCAGATCAATAATACCTTCAGTTCATCATCTGGCGAATTTCCTGGGACTTTGATCAAAGCACTCATTCTCTTTCTTGTGGAATTGAATTCCAAGATATTCAAGACTTGGTACTCTTTAGTGACACCTTGAATGTCAATAAGAACACCTTTTTTTGTGCTTCCCACCAATGCAAAACCCAAGCTTCTAGCGGTACCCACAAGAGCAGCTTCATCAGGAGATTGTGCCTTCAATTCCGACTTGCCAGTCTTTTCATTCTTCTCTATCAAGACTGAGTGGCATAAGGCCAACGCCAACATGAAATGTTCATTGGACTTTTTCTGAATAGCCCCATTGGCACCTTCTAAGTCCTTGACGAATTCTGAAGAAACGAAGCTTAACTCATCAATGTACTCGTTATTTGGGTAAATAGTCGTTAGGTCACTAAACATTTGCACTTTGTCCTTTTCTATGTTCTCCCTCTCAATGATTGCTTCTGTTTCAACATCGAAACCTTGACGTTTTCTCATCCCAGCCAATGCCTCTGTGTAAGCTCTCCCATATGGAATGCCATTTATGGTACATTTTTTGAACTCCATCAAGTTCTGGGTCAATGTACCTGTCTTATCACTAAAGATATACTCAATCTGACCTAGATCATCTGATATGGACCAAGATTTTGGTGTACAAGGGAAATCTAACTTTTCATAGTACATGTTTATATCTGAAAAGATGAAAAATGCCTGAGCGGATTTGATGATTTCAATTGTAATATACAATGAAATTGGGATCAATGACTGATACAAGATGACAGCAACAACAAAACTGATAATCCCGTTCTTAGCAGGTGAGCCCCCGATTGTTCCGAACTCGAAGTAATCCCTTGAAGTTCCATCCCTAGTATAATAGAATCCATTGATTAACCCTGAAACCAAACAAATCACGAATAACAAAATGAAGTTAATAACAACGTAGTAGTTCAAATCTCTGGAGATCTTGGATTGTTTTGTAGGAGTTACGCCGGAGTTGATCATGATCTTGGTATCATCTCCAGTAAAAATCACTATTCCTATGGCCCACTTAGTATTCCTCAAGGTACAGCCTCTGAGCAATAGGTTGTTTATAGTAATAGACTCTTCGATTTCCTCGTTGTTGTCATTAAGATACTGGATACTTCCTTGATAAGAATACAAGTTTGGATGTGGACCTTCACTGTTGATCAAGAACTTTCTGTTCATTACATCGTCAGCCTTCGAAACCTTATGATCGTTACCATACTTCAAAGATTGCTTGACTTTCAAATTTGTTTCACCATCGAGATTCTTAGTCTCGACGTAGCAGCCATTGTCGTCTTCACTTGTTGAAAGTATTATAACGTCGGCGGGAATCTCCTCGTTGTTATATATTCTCAAAAGGTCACCGACTCTTACATTCTTCCAGTAGTTTTTCCCGAAGTGTAGGTTTTTGGTTCTTCTGTTTAAGGACTTCCTACCTTGAAATGATTTTCTGAAAGGGTTTTCATTGACGGCCATAGAGTTTCGAGGTGACAAGTAATCACTGTCGAAACTTCTACGGTTAGTTGCGTGATTCGCCTCCAAGTCCCCGTTGACCTTATCCCTCATTTTCTTGGCTCTTCCTTCTTTGGTTAAGTTAGTCTTTGTTGAAGCTACGAATCTCAACATCAACCTTGTATTGAGCTTCTTGAACCTCCTCCAATAAGACACTTTTTCCTCTCCAACATTCATATTTTCGTAAACGTAGTCCGAGCCAGCTCCCAAATCCTGCAAAATGTGAGTTGCCTGATTGTTGACCTCCAAATCTGAAGAGGTTCTCCGAGAGTCCTCAATGGCATCTTTGATGGCAGTCAAGATAACGATCACAATCAATGGGACCATCGACAACTCTGGGTTTGGCACTCCGAAAATGCCAAAGTAACCCAAGACAATCAATACAAGAAAGTACATGTTAGCCACATTACGAAGGAATTGATTGGAGATGTTCTTCGGTAAGAAAGACAATGGTGTGTACTTGGTGGTTCTGATCTTATTTCTAGGATAAACGGCCTTGGCCTTTTGAGTCTCAGGATCAATAAGATCCTCTGGAAGACGTTGGTTTAGCACTATTGATCTTTTTTCGTTCTTTCTATCCCTTGGATCCACCGGCTCCTCGTCTTCCTCATCGGCACCTTCATCCTCAGAGTATTCATATGCAGATATAATGGCACTGTTGGTATTTGGGCCCCTTAAAATAGAGTTTGATCTCGAATTACTCTTCGAATTAGAAGAAGAGCCTCTTGTCGAAAACGATCTAATTACATCTTGAGGATTCAAAATCCGTTTCAAGGTCTTAGATCTACTGACAGTCTCTTTCTTGGGCTTACCTTTCTTGTTTCTGGTGGTACCCCATCTGTGTCTTTGCATGCCTTCATGCTCATCGTACTCATAGATCTCATCGTCTTTTTCTTCCTCCATAGTTTGGAATTGGAAACTGTCCGTGAACGGCGAATTAGGCTTCCGCAAATCAAAGGAGCTGGTCTCATGTATTATGTTCTTGTGTTGGTCGGCAAAAGGAGATCTTGGGTTCTTATTAGCTATAGCCGAAGTTGGTAACTTGAACCTCAAGGAAGGCATTCTGCTCGCTGAAGAAGGAGAAGATATAGGCGGACTCATCACTCCCAGATGGTCGGCAAACGTGTCACCCAAGTTCAAGTCGGGCGTGGGCATGGCACTGTATTCGCCTTCGTGGTTGTCATGGTTTGACATGTTTGCAGTTTCAAATGAAAAATCATCTGTAGGCAGCTTGACAGTCTTGAAGGTTTCGTCACTGAAAACCCGTTTGTCCCTGGCTGCAGAGGTCAAGTTTGCACTAGAGTCATTGAAGGAGAACTTTTCCGAGTCGTCCGGATCAACGAACCTCGAAGGTATAGAATTATAGGTCTGGTCGACAAAAGGGCTATTGCCAGGATCTTCCTCATCGTTTTGGCTCATGGCGTATGTTGTGCAAAAATGGCCGGAAAACTAGCAAATGAAAAAAAAATACAGGAGTATGCAGCAAAACGAAGGAATGTGTGGTGCTAAGAAAGTAAATCAGTCAACCACAATTAGACACCACTTTTCAATGATATGAAGAAAAAATTGAAATCAAATAGTTTGACAAATCGATTTTCAAAGGAGGCCGAAAAGACGCGCTTAATAATCTCCATTAAATCCGAGCCGTGAAAAATGGTAGGAGCAAGGCCAAGCTGTGAAAAGAGAAACATTTACAAACAAAATGGTTGGCTGTCGTGGTGCCAATGCGGTAGAGGTTTGAGGTGGCGAAGAAGGCTTGAGTCGAAGTTGGTGGTGCAAATATCGGGATACTTCTCGCATCTCTAACGTTCTAAAAAGAGCCGCGATCCGCTCTATTTGCATCCGGTTTCCACGACCCAATTCCACGACGGATTTCCCGTTCGGGACGTGCTGTAACTGACAACCAGACGGACCGATAGGGCCAATTCACTACCTTAAATAGAATAGTGTTAGACACTGCTGATCGATGCATTGACTAAGTATCTATAGACGCAGCGATGGTGCCACTGCTGTGTTCCGACGGGGGATGCTGTGGTAAAGCACCTACCGACTGGCAGCCAGCACACCCTTATAACACTAGTTACCAGAAACCATATAAATAACCTACAGTAAACCGGGCCTGCAGCCCTCATTTGTTCGTATAGACATAACACATCTCAACTCGACTCAGAAGCTCTAGGCTTAGCGTACTTCTGGGTCCACTCCTTCGCCACGTCAATGGCCTTGGCCTCGTCTTTCTTCCAGTCTTCGGCAACGTCATTGGCCAACGGATCGTCGGGGTTTGGGGATGCCAACAATGCCTGAATAGAAAGTAGTATGGTTCTGATTTGAAGGGCTGGCGACCAATTATCTTTTAACACGTCCAAACAGATCCGCCCCAACTTGTCGATGTTGGGATGATATATTTTGGTCAAGAACCGTACTTTGGGAGGACACATAGGATAGTCATCTGGCAAATATAGTTCCAAGTCGAAAACTCCATGCTCGTATGGAGACGAATCAGGGCCATCCATTGTGACGGTGAAGGCCCTTAAATTGGCCTCGTCGGGAAACGCAGTGATTCCAGGAACAGGGTCGGATATCAATCGTTCGGTTTCCTTGATAATTCTTCTAGGTAAAGCTGCCATCGCGTGTGTATACTAGCTTGTTGGATACAAAAATCCTTGAAAATTGACTGATGCTCGTGCGAGCCACCGACAGAGACCGGCGCACGCCCGCGGTGGACACGACTGGAATCGTAAGCCCATATTTGTTTCAGATGGGTTCAGATTGTGTTAGTAGCAACCTTGCCATTGAGGGAGATGGACAATCCAAGGGAATCTCGGGATATGCCCCAAGAAACAGATCTGCAGTGTGGTTTCCTCATTATTTCCAATTAATGATTAAATTGCGATGGCCTAATGGTTATGGTTCCATTGAGACTGAGGTCATAAGGTGCTTTGGCAAATATTTCCAAGTGGATATGCGGCCCGTTGCACTCTGCATTGACCAGGTTGCATGGTTACAACTGGCATATTCTAAGGACAAAGGATCGGACCTAACCTTGCGTAGGTAACCCCAACCTCATGTCTCATATCTCGAGTTAACGATTTCACACTCACGATGGATAGCGGAGAAGAAGGGGCCGTTCCAAATGCTCCGCAGCCAGTTATTTTTTTCACACAATTGGAAATCTTTTGGCAATAGACGCAACTCGCATCGACCGACACACTTTCAGGATGTTGATCCATGCTATGGCGTTGCAGTTGGACACAAGGCAACTGGCAATTGGCACACAACTTTGTTGGCTGAAATCCATTCTCAACAATTTCTACGATTTATGAGGCTCTACATCCAACAACTTAATCAGGTCTTATTCGATTGTGTTTCAACGCCGTAAGCGAATAGCATAAATCATAAATCATAAAAAAAAATTCTATTGTTTTCAAAATCTTACGTAAGTGGGCACATTTATGGGGAATGAGACTCTCTTGATGTGAAGCCTGTTTAGGGGTAATAGCCCCCCTGATATGCCTAACCAAGCCTAATTAGTCCAATGGCTTTGACTAATAAAGAATGTAACGGTGAATATCCCCACTTATACCTCAACGACTCCTCTTTTGGTAACTTTTCACATTCACAAGATATGGTTAGTCAGCCTGTCCGTAAATTCACTTGAGTGTTCAGACCCCTCAGGCGCAACCACCCCTTTCCCCATTAGGCCTAATTCATGTACCTCATTCTTCCCAAATTTAAAAATAAGCCTAACTAGGTTAAATGACGAGGCCTAATGAGGAAGGAGTTATGTATGTCCACCAATCCGAACACTCATCAGTATTTTGTGTTTTTCAAGCGACAGCGTTGCTACTCCGAGTTTCACAGAAAACGAGAATTTGAGTGGTCATACTCACCTTTTCATTGTCCAGTAGTCATTTGAGTTTTCAGTGGCTGCATTGGTGAGGCCATTGATAGAAGCAAACTCTCTTCCTGTTTACGGTTACCTGTATTCAGAAATATGTAGTAACACACTCACTCGAAACTTTCTGCATTCGACAGACTAATGAAAATATCCTCGCGGAATACGCACGAGGCGGCTTTATGCCATGGCAGTGATTCGCAGCTGTCAACTATCTCTCATCACATGTCGAAAAATCATTTTCGTACTTGTGACGAATGGGGAAGGATGGCCTGAGGGGACTCTATTTTAAGGTTTTCAATCGCATAAAAGGAAGCCCACAAAGAGCTTGCCACTGGTGTAAACAAGTACCTTCTAGGTTAAGGTTTTATCACTTTTGCAGTGTGTCTCCTTTTACTTCAATACCATTTCGACAAGGCGGCGAATACTTGGGGACGAGCTTTACTCAACAAATTTGATCCGAACCAAATTTAGTTGCATTGCGGCGGATTTCTCAATTGATCCAATACTTCATTACAACTTGCATTATTTCATAAGAAGGCTAGCATTAAAGGAGTGTTCGTGGGTCCGATTGGGCAAATGAGGAGACTTTTCACTTGCCTATAAAGGCAAGTATCATGCAATCAATATATCCTATTTGGGCAAGTTTATACATACAGGTTTTCTCGTTTAGCAGACGGCATATAATGTTCCTGTACAATTCTTGCATAGTTTCGATGATCCGTATATACGTTTACCCCAAGTTTCGTTGAGAGTAGGATTGTCAGTGAGACTTGGACATCATGTGCCTCCATGAAGAATGCCTCCCAGCTTCTTGAGTATTCAATGTTTGAGCAAACAAGCAGCGAGAATCATAAACCAGAGATGTGTACACCTTCCGGATCAAATTTTCAGGAAAATAACACTATTCTTTCCTCAGTAATATGATGATGATGTAGTTACCTCTTTTTCATAAAGTTTAGCAAAAACAAAGGAAGTTTTAATCAAAAAAAAAACCATCCCTAATGCAAGGCGTGTATACTGTTAACAATGAATACCAACAACCTTCCTAATTGATTAAATTGGATGCATAGGCTTTGATTTGCAACTTTATATTTCGGAAGCAATACGGCAAAATTTATAACTCCTTCCTTTCTGAAGCTTTGTGGAAAAGGGGTGTTATCGATCTCCTCATACACAATTTGAGTATATAAACTTGACATCCCCCAAGGTTTGAAATTAATCCAGTGATAGTTTCATTCTTTGTTATACCCCAAAATTTTTCATATTGATACCCACACACAATGATAAGTTCTTCGACGTATGTTAATAAGCACTCGAGAGTACACCAAATTGAATGATAATCATACTAACAACACATATAGAGTTAAACCTCCAGCCAATGGCAAAAAGTTGTGGAGAGTGAAGAAAGTTGGTACCACCTCATCGCAACATGAATCTAACACTATACAATGCTTACAAAACAGTTTGAAAATAACAGCTGCGGGTAACCAATACAGTGTTAAAAAGCCTCAATTGAAGAGACCTAAAAACAAGCCTGGTATGCCAAAAGACTTTGTCTTCGTTGATTTGAGTCCAGTTAAAGATGGTGAGATCGAAGATTCCTCCGATAGCTCATCAAGTTTACCTGCTAGTCCTACTTTAACCGAGGACTCCGATTCCAACGAATCTTTCTTGACAAATGATACCTCCCTCTCGGACTTGTCATTGGACTCTATTTTGCTAGAAGAAAGTTTCCAAGAAAACAATTTCACACATCAAGAATTGTACATTCAAGACAACGATAATTCGTTTGACTTTGGATTGGGCTTGATGGACTTTGACGACAGATTATTGTTCAACCAACACATACATCATTCCCCTGTGCAAAAACAAGAACCAGTAGCTTTACCTGTGGAGTCCCAGCAAGCATTTCAAACTCCTCAGCAAGTATCGCAACCAAAATTTGAAACTCCAATTGATCAAATTTTGAGAACACCGGAAGCTTTACACCGAAGATCCAAGTCGGTTGACACAATCAAAAAAAAGCCATTACAATTCAAAACATATGCCCCGAAACCAAAGGTGCAAAAATCACAGAAAGCAAAGAAGCCACAATTGAAACATAGACACACTATTTCAGAGCCAATATCTATGAAAGGGTTGGAAGACTTTATGAGCTTGAACGACCAAATCAAAGTCAGTTTGAACAATGACCGATTGTCGAGAACTTCAACTATTGAGTCTGATGATCACTTCTTACAAAAGCCATTGAGGTCTGAACTACTCCAGGGGATCGATCAATTTTTGTCCCAAAAACAAGAAGAGTTTGATTTCAGTGCTTTTGTTTCTATTTGAGTTTAATGTTTTAATGAGGTTTATGAATAATGCTAATGATTTCTTCCACTATTGGTTACTTTTTCGTCCATTAATTTGGGTCTACACATTCGTCCATTAATTTGGTTCTACAAGATTCGTCCATTAATTTGGTTCAACACAATTCGTCCATTAATTTGGTTCTACACATTCGTCCATTAATTTGGTTCTACAAATTCGTCCATTAATTTGGTTCTACATATTCGTCCATTAATTTGGTTCTACAAAATTCGTCCATTTATTTGGTTCTACAAGATTCGTCCATTAATTTGGTTCAACACAATTCGTCCATTAATTTGGTTCTACACAATTCATCCATTAAGTTGGTTCACTGCATAGATTGACTGCCAGCTTGGTCAATTTCATTTCGTCCATTCAATTGGTCCTTTTATATTTATTGGGTATGGGTTTATAGTTCAATTGATATCACAGGTTATTGATTTCTTCCGTACCGCACGTTCATTTTCGCATATGTTTCGGCTTCGAAGAGTTTTGTGTAACTTACCCCAGATTTCATAAATGGATTAGTACACTACCCAGATGATATATACCGTTTCGTCAATTGTAAGAAATCTGGAGTAGAGTTTTACAGTTGACGGCTCGCATGGGGATTACCACCTTTGCATATGCAGAGAACTTTGGCTTTGACAACCAACATAGCTCAAAAGAGACTTTCCTTATTAGGAAATCGATATTATTACCCAAATAGGTAAATGGCTTCAATGCAACAACTAGATTCCTTATTTGGATACAACAGGGTATGAGTTGGTGTGACAAGGCTGAAGGCACTGAAGGGAATAGACCTTTAATATAATTCGTTCTCCAATTTGATAAATTTGTCTCTTAGTATTTGTGGTTAGCGAATAGCAGCTTCTTCGAACGAGTTCCCTCCTGTAGCATGAATGGTACCAGTGTAGGCTTGGATATAGTCCGACTTCTTAAAGGTCAGAGGTTTTGTCTATCTATGCCGTTGAGAAGAACAACGTGGCTGGCTTTTAATGAACAAGAACTTGGAAGACTGAGCTCTTGAACTCTAAGGTCGAGACATCCCGTTCATCGCAAAGCTGAAATTTCGGCTCGTTCACATGAAAGGTGAGTCTCGTACATCCCTAATTGACAGTTAAAGCATTTTGTCCCTAATATAGGTAAAGCAACGCAAACTGTACTCTCAGTCGACTTTTACTGTCTCTGGGGCAAGTTATCAAAGCTCACATTATAGACAGATGATGAAACCAGAACAACCAAGTTTGTTGGTGATCTGTTTGGGCCTTCTACACGGTAGCTTCAACGCCCTTTCAAAATTCAGAGTCAAGAGAGAAAAACTAATTACCGAAAATCAAAATCGTTTTGGAATGTTGTTCTTCGTGAGTCATATGTAGGGTGAGCTAGTCTCCGGTGAAACTTTCTAACAGTGACTCTCCAACTTCTCATGTCAGGTTGACGTTTATAGTCTTGCCCAATCGAAACCCTTACTAAAGTCGACCATCGATGGCAAAATGTTCACACTCCAGTAAATAGCATCAATGGAACTTCCATCCAGATCGTACAAGCATCTGACAATACACCAAAGGGGTGTTGCCAGTATTTACCTGTCGTTTAAAAAAACAACCGCCTTTGTCTCTGAATTCAACTCATGAAAAATAAATATTGAACGACATGACAAACAATGATACAAAAATCACACACAAAACAACCTTCTCAGTGACCAAGAAAGGCTCACGATGATCGCTGCCTCGGGAAAATAAATCTAGTTTCTAAGCCTGGGTAGAGCACTAGTGGTGTAGAATGTCAATAATCGATTCTCCAAACCCAAGAATGATTTCAGTTTGCATGTGTCCCTAACTTCTAAGGAATACTCACAACCCTACGCAATAAACCTGCAAATCTGCTGCTATCTGGTTCCGTCAATGCGAAAAAAAAAACAAAAAAAACAGCGTTCGGGTGCTTAAATGTAATCTTGAATTATGCAGTAAAATGACATGGTATGTTCCCGACCAATAAATGGTTCAACAAAAATGTAATAAATAACAAAATTGATTTTATAAGTAATTGAAGTTCTAATGAAAATATACTACACAGTTTATAGGTATTACAAAGATGTTGCAACTCAACATGTATGTACAAATGTGGCATGCAATTAAAGAAGACTGTTGACTAAATTCAAAGTGTCTTCTGAGATGGATGGATGAGCCTTCAAAGTGGAGAGAACTTCGGATATGACCTCTTGGTTTAACTTCTGCTGCTCCATTTGTAACTTCTGATTGAGCTCCATCAACCGATTATTGGCCTCTATAAGCAGTACCATCTTCTCTTTACTTGCTTCTTGGAATTTGGTATTCTGCTTCATCAAACCTGTAACTAAATCCACAACTTTGGAGTCGATTTCAGATGCATCTTCAGCATTCAATAGCTGCCTAATGGAGTTTCTAGTTGAATTCAAGCCTTCGATGGTGCCACTATCTGGTTGCAACAACGTCACAGAAGCAGGGAGCTGGGAAGAGTTACTTGTAGGAACAGGAATCTGGGAAAGACTCTTATGATTATAGTGTACATCAGTCTGAACATCTGCACCCATCGTTGTGTGCTGGCTGGGTTTGTCATCCGTGCTTGCTTCAGTGGCAGAGAACATAGGGTCCTTCAGCTGGTTGGAGTTCTGGTAATCCTTGAGGTCGTCATTATGTTCGTTAGGGAGATTTGTGTCGTCATTATTGTCGTTATTGTAATTGTCATCCTCGTCAGAATCGTCGATTGTAGAGACCGAAGAGTATTCCAATAGAACACTATTAGCAATTCTGCCGTTCTTCAAAGTCTCGCTGAGTTCGTGAAGTTCCAATGTAGCAACCCTCAAGTCACCTAGAGAGCTAGAAAGGGATACAGATCTCAACATGGGTTCTGAGTGTTCCAAGTTGATGGGGACATTCCTCCTACTCTCTTTGGCACTTTTGATAGCTGAGGATAGCTGCCGTTGGAGAGTTCGAATTGTGGGAATGGGAGCTCCTGGAGTTCCAAGGAGTTGCCTCTTCCGACTGAACTTTCTTTGGATTATCTCCCATTTTCTTGTTTGACTCAACGACCTGTCTCCAATATACTTGAAGGGCTTGATGGTGATAATTAGATATAGAATTAGCTTGATATCTTGAATATTCAACTTGCCTCTGGGGATGTTTTTCATCGATATTTCATCGTCTGCTACAATTTGCTGTGACTTCGATTGGTCTATTTCGGCTTCGTCCTTCGGTGATGCTACGTTTGACGTCAATACCCTGTCTTCGTTTGATGTACCCTTTTCTCGATGTGGATACCCTCGTACATTCTTATCACCCATAATAGAATATAAGGACAGCAATCAAAATGTTTGGTTCAGCATTTATAGGATATGGTGTCCCTCTTATTAGGTCCTTTGTTGTCGAACTAAAAGTATTTTTTTCTTACTATCGGTATTTACTTTGAATAAAAGAAAATAGGGTCGATTGAAAACAGGCAAATAGCAAAAATAAAAAAAAATCTTACACAAAAAATCTTAGGGTGATCCGGAACAGAAGTTAAATGTCGGATAATAAAAGGAGCAATACAATAGATCAGACAAAAGTCAAGGCAAGTGGATAGTTTCCCTAGAGCCCCGAAAAATTCCAACATATGTTTTGGGTGCGCTCCAGACTAGTGATATGTCTGACGTGTCACATGTAGAAGAGCAGTATCACACCATACTTCAACGAACGTTGAAATTGAAAAACCCTCAGTTCCAATCCGGTATTAGTCTAATGTAATGAATTGTGCTGGAGCATTGTTCTTCAATTCAATGACGCTTCAAACCTTCGTTTCTGCGATACTTCGTTTCTCATGATTATTTTTTAAAAAGGCCCATAATAAAACCCTTTTTGAGTTGTTGCTACAGGCTGTTGGTACAGGTTGTTGACGTGGGAGACACTGACGTTCTCTAATCAAATTTCTTAAACAATAATCTACTGTATAATTGCTTCAAAAATATTACATGGAATTTTTTTTTTTTAATCTCGGACTTTCATCATTACAATAACATTTGTGCAAGTTAGGTTCCAATACGGCCGGAATTGAAATGTCGCGTTTCCAAGAAATACTGCTTCTGACGAGATCCGGTACCCCAAAATTCTACACCTCTGGCGACGACTGTATTGGACCAACCGGAATTGATAATTCTTTTAAGCGCCAGCGCATAAACTCGAAATGTAAGGTTTCTCTCAATTTAGAAAGACAGACATACGTAGGCTCCCTCGCTGCTTGTCCAATTCGAAAGCTGTGTTTGCTTCCGAACCAGATGTTGGGGTTTCGAACAATTGGGTGTGTAGGGCGATCAGCTGAGAGCTCGTGATGGAAAATTTATGGGCAACTTGCATATTTTTGCAGCTTGTGCAACCTTACTGCGCAAGGTAGTGCAAGAAAAACGTTGCCAGAGAGACAATAAAAAACTAGTTGACGACAATAAATTTCCGGCCTCACCTACCAAAAAATATTTGAGAGAAAAGGGCAACCTGCAAATTATCAATTGATACCATTGGTAAAAGCATTGACATTAACCGCAGATACGGAATTTGCTTATTAGGAAAGAATAACCTACGTTTCGTTTCATACGTCCCAGCTTCAATACATCCACGGACCACCTTCAACATTGGCAACCTTGTGCTACATTTAACCTATATAGTCTATAAACTGAATCCAGCGGCAAATGAACTGGTGATACTTTTAATGTCATCATCGTTCAAATTTTTCTTATTTTGCTGCTCTTTTTGTCGGTGGTAATCCTGGTCAAGCTGGCTTAACTTGGAATAGAAGTTAGAACTAATGGAATTGTTGACATCAGGGTTGAATTCATTGGCATTAAACGCGTTTGAAGCACCATCTGTAAACCGGCTGTTGTTGAAGTGGGGTTGGGTATGTTGTTTGTGTTTGAAGTCCAACTGGGCCATGCACATTTGGAGATTCTCCAACGGACCTTCTACTAAGCAACCCTTTTCACGATAGTGAATTAACAAATGATTCCATAGAAGGTTTTTACTCAAGGTTCTTGGGTTTCCAACTATGATCATACCGTACTTTGCTCTTGTCAAAGCAACATTCAATCTTTTGGGGTCTCTAAGGAACCCAATCATTTGGGGGTCGTTGGCCCTTACGCAGCTTAGAATGATGAAGTCTTTCTCTCTGCCTTGGAAAGCATCCACACTGGTGACTTCAACCGAAAGATATTCTTCCTTCTCTTCAGGCATCATGCCGTTGGCCGATAAATACTGCAGAATAAAATTTTGCTGACCTTCGTAAGGGGTTATAATACCTATTTGGCTTCCTTTGATACCATCCTGGAAAAGCTTGGTGACGATCTTTTCGACGTTCATGGCTTCAACCCGGTTCAAGAAGGACAACCCACTACCACTAATTTCCTCTTTTCCGTAGTTCGCCCAGAACATCAACGGGGTGTTTTTTATGGGCCACGGGAAGCTGGAGTTCTTGATGAGCCTGTCTTCAACAGTGACCCCGTCTTGTAAAGATCCTTCGTAGAACATGTTGGATGGGAACTCACTAAGAGCTGGGTTCATTCTGTATTGCACCTCCAACCTGAGGGGTACATGCCCCAATATGATAAATCTCTCGAACAACGACTGCCTCAAGCCGGCATTTGCTGCCTCTTTATCCAGGATGACGGGCCCCAACTGTTGATGGTCCCCCACCAAGATCACCTGCCGGGCACCTTTGACAATAGGAATCAATAATTGTGGTTCACAAGCCTGGGTGCTTTCATCAATCAAAACAGATCTGAAGCTGAAGTCACTGAGCCTGTGGTCGCCAGCTCCAACACATGTGCAGCAAATTATATCAGCCCCATCCAACACTTTCCACTCTTCCTTTTTGGTCAACTTGCGGTATTGCTCAAAATCTTTCCTGTCGAGTTCTCCCACCTCTTCTTTCAACTTGATCAATTTCTTGAGCTCTCCCTTGGCTCTTTTGTTGAGGATGTTGTCTAAGCAGAGATGTTCCACCGACGACTCCACATCCTCCCGGGACTTGGCTCTCAATCTCACCACCTTCAACCCAACTAAATCTAACTTTCCTGCTAAATGATCGACGGCCACATTGGAAGGAGCACAAACTAAAATTTTTTGTTTTTTGTTTAGCCTCTTCAAATGATAAATTATGGTGGCAGAGGTGACGGTTTTACCGGTTCCGGGAGGTCCTTGTATCAACGACAACGGCCGCTTTAATACGGTTCGTATGGCGTTCAACTGGGAGGCATTTAGTTGCCCCAACTTATCCACACTCAACTTGTTCGGGAGGCTGATGTTGAACTCTACTGGCTTGACTTCGTGACCTAAAATTTTGTGATAGATGTACGAACTCACGGATTTTTCATCAGTTGCAAACGTCTTCAAGGCTGCTTGCATCCTGTCAAATGACACCCCTTTCCAAACTAGCTCTATGGTGAAGCCGTTGTTCATATCCACAGGTACCGGTTTCTTGCTTGGGTCCAATTCCAAGGTGAAGTGCTCCAGGTGGGCATTTGGAACTCCTACAAAGTAACCACGACCTTCCCAGCCAGCGTAATTCAACCCGTTGTATCGCAAGATCGCCGCGTCACCAATGGTGACCTTCACATCAGTATCGTACTGGCCCCTCATAACAAACGACGCCAAGTGACGCTTGTTAAGAGCCAAGCTCCACGTGACCTGGATGTGGTCCAACGAACTCGACTCTCTGGTTGTCTTCTCGTACTCGGCCTCCAAGCTCACCAACGGAGCAAAAGACCTCTGGTACTGGAACGCATCGGGATACCTCATAAGTATCGGCAACACCTCTTCCTTTTCTGGTTCGATCTCCCCTTCGGGTAAGTCGTAGATGCTCGTATTTCTGTTCAATCTCCATTCTTTCTCTAACTTCAAAATCTGGTCATGCCCAACAATCTTGGCGTTGAGGAGCTCCTCGTCCGTAGGCTCAGCAGCGATCCACGATAAGAATTGCCTCTCTTCAATAAGTGGTTTCCAGTTGTTGGAGTCCCAATTACTATCTTTCAACTGGGAGCACGGCAACCTACACAATATCACCACTAGCTGGTCTTGCTTGGCACTGACGTAGCCGAGATTGAATACGTTCTGCTTGGTGCAGTGGTAACACTCCAAGGTGGTCTCACCCAAATCGGACTTTTCATGTAACGACACCGTTTTATGTCTCGAAAGAGTGAGATGGGTGACGATATGGCTGCTCAGCCCCGTTGACTTGGAGTTGCAAAACCACTTGTTGCAGGTGTTACACTTGAGTACCGACTCCACCGAGTCAAGTCCACAGTATGAGCAGGCATGCTCGGCCATTTGGTAGGAGGGCATTGTGTCATGGTGATGATCATGGGATTCTTGGCCCATTTCGAAGCCAAAGTCGCCGATTCTTTCGTCAATCAAGTCGGTAGCCACACTGGAGCTGTCGTCATACATTGCGTGACTCCCGAGGTGCTGCGACTGTGGGCTGCCACCAAATACTAGTTCACTCATGGCTTCTGATAAATTCGCTTCAGTTTTTTTTCGCATACGCTTGGTCGTGCTCGTTCCTATGCAACCTTGGCTAACACGGGATTATCTGGCATCTCAGGCTGCCTGGCATCTCCGGTATGGGTCCAAACGGGTCGAGACATGTGGTGCCAGGCAGTAGCCTTTGGAGCCCCCGTGTTTCTACAGGTGCTATTCACGCACAGGCGGCTGCAAAAGCCAGTGGCTAATAGTGTGAGGTTTAGGCCACGAAGTGTTGCAGACCTCAGACATCCGAACCCCAGACATCCGAACTCCAGACACCAGACTCCAGACATCAGAACACCCGAACTCCAGACAAACAACTGCACGGCTAAACCCCGACGTAACTGGGCCCCCCCTGGGAACCTCTACAGAACATTCCGACCCACAGCATACGGCGGCATGCAACCACTCAATGCAGCTACCCGCCCGATGTCTCAAGTGGGAAAGCCACATACTCACTTCTTATGGGGCCACTGCACACCCCTTCTCAACCAAAGTTGGCCTCACTTTGCGATCCTATTGTTCTTCACCATGTCGTCTAATGTCGCACTGGTGCCATTCTTGTCTACGCGTAAAGCCATTTACTTCATTAGGCACAAATTGTGTGAGCATCGTCAACTTGTAAGTGTAGGGAATTGGCCGAACTTTATTTCTAAACTACTGGTTGTCATATCTCCAGAGAACAAATTTTACCCACTACATCGTCCGAACGCTGGAATCATTCACTACTGTAATTTTATTGTAATAATACTGCGGTCTACCACAAACAGGAAATGACCAAACAAACACCTTACCACAGGCTAATTGCCCGTGACAGAGGCCTTTTCAACGGCAGAAACTTCATGATCTCGACAGACTCCCTCACGTGGATTCCCGCCTATGCCATTTTCATAAACGAACAAGGGCAGCTATTTTCCTCCGATGAAAACGATAATCACTACTTGTTGTTACAGTTTTTACAGAGTTGTTACATTCAGATCATACCCAACATCAATTCCACCAACAACCAGCAATTGAGAAAACCCCGTCGGTTGGCCAAGCCTGTAAAAGACCAAGCTTATCCCAATGATGTGTCGCCTCCTGTGGTTTTCATCAGGAGTTATGATAACGAAAAGTTGTACATCAAAGTTCCCTCCAAAAACAACTTCGGTAACCTTTTGAGCTCGTTGATTGTGTGGCAGAACTTGAAGCCCAAGTCTCTCGTGAAGAAATGGTACTGCCAAAACAAGTTCATAGAACAGCTGCCTGCTTCGATTCACGAGGTGCTAGTGTGTAGATTTAAGGTGTACGGGCCTCTCGTGAACAAGGGCAAGAATATGAATATAGTGAAAGGTCCGAAGGTTCCTAATCATCTGAAGAACTTAAACTTGCAAACAGAAACTGGTCTGGCCCAAGCCCTGGTGATAAACGAAGGTTGGTTTTACACCATGGGTGTGTTGAAATCTAACGGTATCTTGAATTTGGTTACCGAATTGGACGGGACTTTGATATACTCTATTGATATCAGAAACATCATGTCAAGTGAAATCAGAGAGGTGCACCACTCAATCTTTGATAATTCCAACGTGTTGTTTGTGGGTCAAATAAAGGAATTGAGATGGAATAACTTAATCAAGGCCAAGTCTTCCTCCATCAATGATCAATTCTACCCCCCCTTTATTCTTAAAGATGGCAAAACTATCAATTCCTATAATAGAATCTTAATTGAGTTTCCTTTGCACATTGACTTGGAGGACTGGTTTGTTGGTTTGAATTATTTCTCCAAAAGAGAATATATCGGTTCTTACAACCCCAAAACGGCAATCAACAAGTCTACCTCTGTTAATGATATCATGAAGAAACTGGAAGAATTGGATTTAGACGATGATCACACTTTGGACTCTGCTGAAGTAACCCACCAAGACATTTCTTTCAATATGGGAGATATGTCGATGTCTTCAATCAGCACCCATCAACCAATGCCAAGATCCTCGTCCATGAGCCTTGATGCAAACTTGCTGCTTTATCACAAAGAGTTTTTCAGAATATCCAAAAAGCTTTCAATCGATATCATTGAGGCCAAATTCGATAATGACTACTCGCCAAAATCAAAAATCTACGCTGAAGTTGTGATGTGGGGCCTTCAGTGGTCCAGAACCGCTATAGTCAACTACACTGCAAATCCGTTCTGGAAGGAGGAGTTCTCTACGGATTTGCCCATATCCACACAAATAATTCATATTTTGATCAAAAAGTGTAGCTTCAACGAGTCAAACTATCTGGAAGGAGACAAGGTCATCGGAACCGTGTACATAACTCCTGACATTTTGACCCGGTACTTGGGAACACACTCCACAATGCTGATAGATGGTGGTATGAATGACAACTCCATCAACGTCACAGGAATGAAAACTGAGAACCAAAACGCCAGTAATGATATTGTCAAGTTGGCAATTTATGACTCTTCGAATTTACCCATTGGGAAGCTATTGGTTAACGTGAACCTTAAGGAATATCACATTTTATCCCCTAAGACTTTCAAGCCATTGGAGAACATGTTGCATAATGCTCCCATGGCGGATTTGATCGAGTTTTGCAACCACAACGTCTCCACTTCGGACTTTGAAAACGTTAGTTTGATCATGTTGGACATTTTTCAAAGTTTGGGTATAGAGGATAAGTGGTTTAAAGCACTCATGGATGCAGAGTTGATAAATGTAGATAAGGTGACTAGACAAAACTACGTTAACAAAACGAGTACGCCTTCTTCTTCTTCTAACAACGTGTTCAATACTTTGTTCAGAGGGTCATCTATCTTCTCTAAGTCCCTTGAGAAGTATAATTTAAGAATAGGTCAGGAGTATTTGGAGAAAGTTTTTGGCGACTTCTTTGCTTTGATTGATAAGGAAAATAAAAATTGTGAGGTTGACCCCAGGTATGTTCGACTTCAAGAGATTGCAGAACGCAAAGGCAAACCATCAGAAGACTCTAACTCGAATGATTCAGACCTGGAAGATGAAGAATACGACTCTGACGAGGAAGAAGCTATTGAGAACCGGGTTAAGGAGATGGTGCAAGAGAACTTTAATAACTTGTATGGTTATGCAGAGATGTTATGGCACAAGATTTACATTACATCGAACGATTTACCAGAGCAAATTAAAAGTCAATTAAAACAGTTTAGGAACAAAGTCGAGTTGGCTTGTGATCCCAATGATAAAATAACTGCGTTGAATTGTTTGAGTGCCTTTATCTTCTTGAGATTCTTCTGTCCTGCAATTTTAAACCCAAAGCTCTTTTACTTAACAAAGAACCACCAGACGGGTAAATCACAACGGACCTTAACGTTGATCGCAAAGGTATTATTGAATTTGGCAAACAGGCTGGAATTCTCTCCTCATAAGGAACCTCATTTGGTGAAGATGAATCTGTTTTTGAATAAACATAAAGAAGAAGTGTTGGACTATTTCGATAAAATCACCAGCAGGAAGAATGATTTCCACGAGAAAATATTGGAACTAAGTCATGAAGTTAAGAGGTTCGATTTGGGATTATCTGGCGACTTAATCTCGAATGAGTTGCCAACCACCCCCTACCTTATTGACAAATATTTGCGGTTGACGGAGCTAATATACTTGCTAGACAACAAAAAACCCGTAGGTGCTTCAGAGGATGAACTTGAGGAGGAGGAAGACGAAGAAGACAAAGACTATAGTGATGGCTATCATGAGGTCGAGGAAAGTTCTGGTGATGATGCTTATGAGTCCAGCAACAGCGAGGCCGCTGACAAGTTTGATGAAAGATCTATGGCTGCTACTAGATTTAATAATAGAAAAGCCAAGCTCAATGGTCTCACTGAAGGGGACATCAGAATCCGAAACAACGTCTACCAAATCGGGTCTTTGGAATTCGAAAAGTCCGAGTTCTTAGATTTGGCAGGGGACAACGAGACTGAGAGTTTCATCAAGAGTTTGTGTAAAAGTGATGAGAACATCTTCTCTTTCATCACTTCCAACATCACGCTCAAAGACTTACAAAAGACCGGAGCCAGTTTAAGGAATAAAATCATTGAATTGGAGAGCTTTTTGAGTAATTACGAGTACCCTTCTAACTACCAGAGTGATCAAATGATGTGGGACGCTTTCACCAATGAGATCCTAAACATGTCCTACTTAGACCTCAACCGTAACTGTATCATTCAAAGAGAAGAGTACAATGGAGACCTCCCTTTGAGCTTCAAAAGAATCACCGATAACGGTATCAACCACCTAAAACTCAAGTTCTTTGACGAAGCCCACGTTCTAGCGGGCGGAGGGTCTGTCAACTCATCCTCTACCCTCCACGAGTCTCCCAGTGATAACAGCACATCGAGAAGCCCCAACTCCAAGAGCTTGTTCAAAAAATGGTTCAGTAAACCCTAATTATATTCTATTGTTTATTGTATTAATATAACGTCTTTACATCGAACTTGTCGTGTGCTGCCGAAACACTGAGACAGAATTTTTAATCAAAGCAAAACACGACACAGCAAACTCTAGTGCAACTGTTGAACGAATATTGGCCATAAAATCAAGCCAGTTTGCTGTTCACCAATAGACTCATAGATTTTCTTTCAGATAGTTTCACATAAAATGGTTTCTGAACAAGAAATCTTGGCATCGTACCCTCAGGTGTGTGCCCCAACTGACCAAACTGGTTATACTTCCAACTTGACACCTGAGCAAGAGCAAACTGTCCAACAATTGGAGGCTGATTTGAAGAAATTGGGCTACACAAAGAGATTGGACAAGGCGTCTTTGTTGAGGTTTTTGAGAGCCAGAAAGTTCGACTTGGCCAAGGCCAAACAAATGTTTATCAACTGTGAAGCCTGGAGGAAAGAGTTTGGCACCGACACGATTTTAAAGGACTTTGAATACACTGAAAAGCCATTGGTTGCCAAAATGTATCCTCAGTACTACCACAAGACCGACAAGGATGGAAGGCCAGTTTACTACGAAGAATTGGGTAAGGTGTACTTGCCGGACATGTTGAAGATTACCACTCAAGACAGAATGCTTAAGAACTTGGTTTGGGAATATGAATCGTTTACTAATAACAGATTGCCAGCATGTTCTAGAAAACAGGGATGTTTGGTTGAAACCTCTTGTACTATATTGGATTTGAAGGGCATATCCATCGGGTCTGCTTACCAAGTGGTGGGTTATGTTAAGGAAGCTTCGAAGATTGGTCAGGATTATTATCCAGAAAGAATGGGTAAGTTCTACTGTATCAACGCACCATTCGGATTCTCCACTGCCTTCAAATTGTTCAAGCCTTTCTTGGACCCTGTTACTGTTTCCAAGATTTTCATTTTGGGTTCAAGTTACCAGAAGGATTTGTTGAAGCAGATCCCTCCCGAGAATTTACCTAAGAAATACGGTGGACAGTCGGATGTTACAGAGCAAGAATTGTACTTGAGCGATGTAGGTCCATGGAGAGATCCCCAGTATATTGGACCTGAAGGTGAAGCTCCCAAGGCTGCGCATTTATCGTAAACACCCCAGTTATTCCATTGTATTTAGCTGACTATATCAATTGAAATGCTACTAATAATATGCCACTATTATCATGATCGTTTGGCTAACGTAGTGCTGTATGTATCGGCTTTGCTGGTACCAATAACCTCTGTATCAGTTTGAGTTATCAATGCACCCTAAATTTCATGTACAAATTGTTCCTGTTTCACAACGGTTTGGTGTTCAGAGAATTCAGATTTCTGCAGTTTGAACCAAGCAGCTCAATTCAGAGACAAGAAAATAAGGCCATGCTGACTGACAATCAGCTTGATTATACAGCTACAAATACTCCACGGCACCCACTTCTCTCTGTACTCAAATCAACCAATGAGCCAGCAGCTTACACAGCTCATACTTAGCAGTTTCTCGGAGACTGAGCTAGCGAAATCACGGTTCGGGCCAATGCATCATCCTGACTTTTCCTCAACAGAATACACCCACAAGCTGCGTTGAAAATCCTCTAAAGTTGCAGGCGCTGATGCAGACCAAAATTCCCTCGCGTTGCTTTGCATTATTATCGCGTCTTTTTTCACTAACATCGTAACGATCGAGAAGTAAACGGGAAACCCTAGTGGAAACAGAGACGAATATGGAAGACCCGATGCAATTCGACTTTGTGGAGTCGCCCTTATTTGCACAAAAAGCTCCAATGGCCGAAAAAGTGTCTTCTGCTGAGCATATAGACATGGGATCGTCACTTCTTTTTGGTGCACCTGGTGCATCTGAAGGTAAAGTAAAAGAGGTGAAACTCTTCAATGGCCACACTCTCAAACTAAGGCCGAAGCAACAGCTTTCAGCCAATTCTGAAGAAGACATGTCGAACGAAGGGATGTCAATCATCAACATGGATCTCTTATTTCAGAAGGCCAACCAGAGACAAGCACATAAAGAACGTCAACGCGATATGTCTTGGACTTCCAAGCCAGCTCCCATACATAAGGAGACGCACGTGTGGACAGAGAAGTACCGACCCAAAAGGTTTGTGCAATTGTGTTCTGCTGGTAATGATAGGCTGTACAGAACCATCTCCCACTGGTTGAAGAACTGGTCTAGTGTGGTCTTTAACGAGTCGTTTGATGACGAAGAAGGACACCTTGATCCTTTGGGCAGACCATTGAGGAAATTCCTCTTGATAAGTGGTCCTTCTGGTATTGGCAAAACTGCTGCTGCTCATATCATTGCTAAACAACTAGGATATAATGTGGAAGAGTTGAATGCAGCAAATAGTATGAACTCGCTTCCTAATAGTAACTCCACAGCTAATAACTACACCAATGTGGTGAACTCTTTGAAGTTGAAGATCCAAAATGCATTAACTTCTAACTCTATTCAGACAGAAGGAAACAAAATTATCAGCAACGGTAAGCCAACTTGCTTAATAATTGATGAAATAGACACTGCAGGCAACTCCAGTGATATAATTCGGGTCTTGAGTGAAATCCACCAATCAGACCAAAGAGCAATGAATAAGTTGCATAACAAGAATGCATTCACAAGCAACAAAACCAAGAGTAAGAAGAAAGACCAGTTGTTGAATAGGCCCATTATATGTATTGCCAATGATGCCTTCAGTAGTAGCTCAAGGACATACGGAGGTTTCAATATGGATAAGTTGAGAACCATGTCTGAATTGGTATCCTTCCAAAAGCCTACTATTCACAAGACTAACACCGGTATGAAAATAGGTGGTAAAGCCCTCAAGTCTGTAAAAGATTTTATAAAATGGATCAGTGATAAGGAAAAATTGGACTTGAGCTTCCAAGAAATTGGCGAAGTGGTGGAAGTTTGTGAGGGAGACATCAGGGCATGTATCAATCATCTACAATTCAATGGAAGAAAGGTCGAGCTACCCATTATAGAGGGTGCTCATAATAAGCTGACAAAAGATTTACAACTCTCATGGTTTAAGATGACAGAAATGCTATTCAAGAGAGATCCTCTGGTGAGTAAAGAAGCTGACTTTGACATGCTAATGGAAACTATTATGAACGGTGCAGGAAAGTCTGTTTCAACATCTAACAGTACCTTGGATAAGGTGATAAGAGCCTGTTTCAACCGGTACTTGGACTCAGTACATTATCAGGATGACTCCTTGACTAAGCCATGTGAATTGAGTGACTGGTTGGATTTCTACGACAGAGTAGGCGGCTCTAACGATGCTTTGGATTATGCAAGTCTAGTGAGTATGAAATTTTGGGTCTTGTTTAGTGAGGCTAATCCAGGCAAAGTTTCCAAAAGCTTGATCCCAGATGCAAGAAACCTCGAATACGAAACTAATGAAAGAAAGAAAGTCAATAAATCCATAATCAAAAGCTTCATTTCAAATCTACCAGTTCAAGCTGGAATCAGTTTGGGGGGTGGATTTGAAAACAATGAATCTTTGGGTTTGTTTGTGTTACCAATGATTCACAGGTTGATCTCTCCAGATTTGTTATCAGGTGGCGGATCTACCTCAATTGCGATGAAGCTGAAGTCAGCACTAAGTGTGTTTGATCAGGAGGCTCTCGTAAAGGCTGCAAAAATACTAAAAGACTTCGGTATAATATTGGAGTCACTAAGAGATACCAGCACCAATCAAGTCAACTTGGAGTATAATCCTGATCTCGATTCATTGGTGTTGTATGACTCCGATCTAATAAAAACCCCATTGGAAAGTGCTTTAAAACAACTTCAAATGAAGAGAAAGTGGCTATTCCCACTTCTACAAACTGAAATCGACAGAGAGGGCTTGGTCGTGTTAGCTGAAAAGCGTAAGGCTGAGCAGCTCAGAGACGGCACCGCTACTCCCAAGGATAAAGATCTGTCCAAGAAACAAAAGACCACCAGTCTCGAGTTCTTCAAAGGCCAGTATGATGGATTATCCAACCAAATCCAACAGGCAAAAGACAAACAGGACACCGAAGCTTCTCGAATCTGGGTCAAGTACAACGAAGGCTACTCCAATGCTGTCAGAAAAACCATTGGCTGGAACGACTTGTGGATTCCGTAGTTAACCCATTATATATTGTGCGTGCACGACGCTTTGAAATCTGATAAGCGAAAGAAATATATAAATCAGTCTCGAGAGTTTGATGAGTAGTTACTTGAGCCAATTGGTGCCCAAAATACCTTTGATAGGAAGGGATGATACCAACAATGAGTACTTGAAAACTGTACAAGGAAGAACTCCAAAATTGAAGTATATCACCATATTCAATCCCGATTACATCGCAGGTAAAGGAGAAGACAACGAAGATTTGCTCGAGCAGATATTTTGCTTTATTTCAGATAACGATGAAGGTGATGACTTGGAGTCAAACAAGGTTGAGCAGCTAAGGATAGTCGGTCTTATACAAGCGATGGCAGGGCTATCAAATGAATTCAGTGAACCTCGAGGCTCAGAAGCTAAAATCATTCGGGCTGATAAATCTACCCTCGTTGTCAAGCCACTTGAAGGGTCTTTCACATTGGCTTGTTCCATCTCTTTGCCTGAAGATGGAGTCAAACAAGCAGCAATCAGTCACCAGATGATACAGCTTATCTCCATGTCTTACGACTTCTTCAAGTTGCTCAATACAAGCTTCTCCAACATTTTAAATAGCTACAACTCCGAGATACTAAAGAACTTGATGAAGGAAAATTGGTCAGGTTTTTTGCAGAGTTACAACTCTGAAAACTTCAAGTTTCCAGCCACGGTCAAATGGCCCAACAGCCTAAATTATAAGGGATTTCTTGGCTTTTTCAATAACCTTGATATTGACCAGAAGGTGTATAAGAAATCGTCGATCGAGCTAAGTTATAATATGAAATACGAGATCGATCAAGCTTTGGTATCATTATCTACAAAAGACAGTTCCCGGCCTGTGGGAGTCATAATTAGCTGCTTCAACAAAAGTATCCCCAAAGCATATGGTGTAATATTCTCCAATACCTGCTACGATGAAGATATCCAAGGTTCTCTAATACTGAATGAAAGTCTCATAGATATCTATAACTACCTTGAATACTATGACTACCATGATAAGTTGAATACCAGTGACTTAACCAACTTGAGTAACCAGGACTTGTTTTCTTCCCCAACCAAAATGAAAGCTAACATTAACATCGAGGTTGGTGAAGAACCTCACTCTAGTGAAGATTCAGAGTCCAATATTCTACGAGAAGGTGTTTATTATGCTCGAGATATGTTGAATCCGCTCAACTTGACCAATAATTTAGTTATTCTGCCTATCAATTATACTATGAACAGTATGATGAACTTGAGGTTACAGGAATCAAGCACTTGGTTGAATATACCATCTTATTTAAAGTTTCAAAGCTCGGGAGCTCATTCTTTGGCAGAAAATGTAAATGAAGAGGAAGTGGTGCTGGACCCTGGAGAATATGTGATTGGGTTGGTAAAGGATTCAAGAAAACACGAGATAATCCAAAGGAAATTGGTTTACTTGGACACCAAAGTCAAAAACGATGAAGGTGAAATAACCCTTGAAGAACGAGAGTATCTGTTGGTGATATACAAAAGGAATGGGATGTTCGTAACTCTAGTTTACAACTCCTCTGTGAGTGAGCTCGATGATCCACAGTTTTACAAAGACTTAAGCAACAACACTATCATTCCAATTTTGGAAGACCTGGAAGAGTTCTCGACCCAAGGGGAAGACCCATTGGAGTCCAGTGTGGGCTCACTAGCTAAAAGTATAAGCGATGCTGCAAATGACCAAACAGACAGCGACTTCTTCTTCGTTGTATATGATGGACAAGAGAAATTGATCAAGTCTTCTCTCCCATATCTACCACTACCCTTGAATCTAGAAGAAGTGAACCATAGCGACAAGTCTGTTCTAAACATAAGAAGTGCCATGTTTTATCTTCATGACCAATTATTGGATCTTTTCTTCCTTCAAGGAACAGAGTTTTTCAAGAACAATCACATCAACGAATACTTTCATAAGTTCAGCACCAACAAAACTAACGACTGGATGTTTTATTATATCAAATACGAAGAAAAGTATATCATTATCATCAAGAACGTCAATCATAACTCCAAAAAGAAAAAGCATCCTTCTCACATTAAGCCCGACATATCTGTTGTATCTGATAATTTCATTAAAGTAGAGTTTCTCGACAACTTGGGAGACGATGTCAAATTATGGTTCGAAAACTATGTAGTAAACGGTTATACGTAAATAAAACGAATTAGATAGAAGTAGCATCACAGTATTTTAAGAAACTAGGCACATCATCCACTATGGCACCTGGAAGACCCATTCTTGTTATCCAATTAGGAACCGAACCATTTGGGTTAGAGGTGGTACACATTGACCACTCAAGTAGACCGTCTTTTTTACAAATAAATTCAATTGAAGTGTAAGTTCCCACCACGACTCCTGGATCCAGTCCGAGAATCTTGGTAGCAATAGGAAGGGAAATCACCATCGAGTACTCGTCATTATCAACAATATGTACAATGTTATGGAAAGCCCTTTTCTTCAAAGGAAACGGAAGATGATAAAATGTCTTGGTCAAATAACTGTCATCATTAAATGGCTTAATATTGTAGTCGTAGAGGTCTTGAATATAGTTTCTTTCGTGAGTGGTGTGGTTTACTACAATATCAACTGGAAGTCCACCGATCAAAAGCTTCTTGAACTTGGGCTCATAAAGTGTGGTTTGATCTATGTTTAATGTAGTCGACCGTGAAACCCAAAAGTCAGACTTATAAGTGCTTGAGAAAACTGTTGTTTCCACATCTTTATGGTGGTGCCTTTTGACTTCCTTCCACTTTGGTATAGCTTTCACGAGCTCTAGAGCTTCTTTTTCAACTACCGTGAAGTCTATCGACTCCAATTGACTAACAGCAGAAGAATTCATAGTAGATGTAGTTTGTTCCAATTCTTCATTAGAACTGAAGTTGCGAGTCGTGTGTATACGTTTGAACTGTATGAAGCCTCTCTAAATTTCTGAACATTTCTGATCGTCAATCCGCGCAGTAGCGCATTGGCAAGGTGAGTGCGCTGAAGCAAGGTCGCGAGCCCCGGTTCGATTCTGAAACACAGCGTATTTGTTAACCGGCCCTATAGTGTAGTGGTCATCACAGTTGGTTTTGATCCAATTAACCCCGGTTCGAATCCGGGTAGGACCTATTTTTTTAAGTACCACACCGCTTAGTTTTTGCTGAAGCTAGTGGCCAGCCTCGCGTCCCAATGCCTGAAGACGCCCTTGTTAGTGTCTGGTAGCGTCTCTCTCCTGTGGGCCTCAGTCCGTATTGGGTAATACGTTAATTGTCTGGTATGCGCACGCCCGTCGTATTTTTGTTTACATCTCAAATCGTCAACCAAATCAAAGCATTTTTCTAATAAATTCATGCACACCAAAATGGAAGAGAGTCCGAGTAAAAAGCCAACTTCCTCCCGGGTCATCGACTCGTTGCACAAGCAGATCGATGCTTTGAAAGAAGAAGTGGAAACCCTCAAGGTGACCAACTCCACCTACAAAAAAAAGTGTGAGATCGTCACCCAGAAGAACGAGCTGTTTGTTGACCAGTTGGCCAATGCCAAACACGAAAACGACATGATAAACGCATTATTGAAGAGAAAGGAAAGAAGAATCAACGACTTGGAGACCGACTACAACAATTTGATCTCGTCAAACGAGAACTTGAAAATGACAACCAAAAACATCAAGATCAGGTATGACAGCTTGCAAGAGCTGAGTGCGTCATCAACGGCAGAATGTGAAAGGTTGAAGATTGCATACGATGCTTTGTCGGCCAGCCAGTTGGAATACAAGAAGCATTATGGGTCGGAGATGTCCAGGTTGAAGGAGGATTTCAACACCTTCAAAAAGGAGTTTGCTGCTAAGTATGAAGGATTAGTAAGTAGCTTCAACGACAACGACAAGGATGTGGATACTTTGTTGGACGGCTTGACAAACAAGAGGAAGACTCTAGACAACCTATACTTCAATAGAAACAAGTTGATTTTGGAGTTGTTATCGAAGTTGGCATCGGTGTCTAGAATTCACGGTCAAGACACCAAGTCTATTTTGCAAGATAACTTGGATAATTTGGTTGCATTGAGGGAGAAGTACCCAGACTTGGAGTTGAAAATCAATGAATTGAACAAGCAAGAGCATGATCAGACTTCATCGGACTTGCAGCATGAAAGTAGTGCTATTAAGGATATAAATTTCGATCAGCTAATATTGGACTCGAACGAAGTTATCAACTCTTCATTTGATGAAGAGGCCACTCTCATTGACGAACCGAAGTTATCCAGGCAGAACACCTTGAAGAAAAATAGTGTAAATAACAAGAAGAAGAGGTATTCTAGAATCAATTCTGAAGACAACAAGCTTGAAAGGGCTAGAACCCCAACACCTCCTTCCCACAACAATCACACAGACAAAAACAAGCACAAGAACAAAAGAAGGTCGATGTACGGGAACAATAATATCAACAACAATAACAACACCAACCATCATCATCATCCCCACCACCACCACAACAATAATAATAGTAATAACAATAATGGTAATGGAAGCAACAGCCAAGGAATTGAGAAGGATATACAAGTGAACTCATAGACCGTACAAGCTAGAATATTATGACTATATTTTCAATCATTCGAGGTAGCATTTGATAAACATTTTGAACCTACCCAATTGTATCACTATTCCTTTTATACATAAACTAATCATTACGACTTTCCTAAATCTTATTTATCTCAAATATCATTAGTTTTCCATCGTTGTACCCCACTAGCACTAATAGCTTGTCGTTTTTTTTACTCAATGCAAGCCTCTTATACTTCGATTTAGTGGAGGTATCAGTAGGATTCATGTAATGCTGAACTCTCAATGAGGAGAACTTCTGGCTAGACTGTATGATCTGTTCATTCTGGTGCTGATTTGTAGTTAGTGTGTTGATTCTGGGGAGTTGCAACTCGTGCTTGTCTATGAGTTTGAAGTCATGATCGAATATCTTTATGACCCCCTTCCAAGATCCAATTACTATCCTGTCCTGTATCACCTCGATTGACTGTACACCCTTATACTTCACATTTATTTCGGCTATTGGATGCTGTTCCTTGATCCAATGAACGGACACCTTCTTACCAGCTGAACCAACTAGGAGTCTATCATCTTCGAGAACCTCCAATGAGAGAACTGGGTTGGGGATGTGAAACTCGTTGTAGAACATCATAGTAAGCTTCGGATCTTTGTTAAGCACCGATCTCAGGTTGGTGTGGTTGTCACTCTTGAAAGAAGATTGAGGAGCCTGTATCTCTAATTTGAAACCCAACAAATGGCCCGACTCGTATCCAACGAATATGGTATTATGGTCCACAAACTTCATTCTCATGATAATACCAAATCCGTCTCGTTTAGTGGAATTGACCTCCTCTATGTACCCTGTATTTTTCTTGTATAAATGGAAACCACTGAAGTTATGGACTAGTCGGGAGATATCGAAATTGTTGTGGTTCACTTGGTATACGTCGAAGGTCTCAGAGTCCACAGTGGAAGGAGTTATCAAAAGACCTTCGTGATAGTCAATGTTGCAGAAATTCAAGGCATTCACCGGAATCGACAGGCATTTGGGCAACGGAAACCGGCTTTGAAGAGCACCAGTGTCGTTGTTCAAGTAGGTCAATTCATTGAACTCCAAAGCTGGCAGTTCGGAGGAAAGACTGTTTGTATGTTCGGGAGATAGATCCCATATTTTGATTTCACTGTCTTTGGAATGCGTTAAAATGTGATGATCATCGAGTACTCTGGTGGTGAGAATAGTTTTATCATGGCCCTTCCAGCAGAATTGGATTTTTCGAGTTTGGAAATGCCATACTATTATCCACCCGTGGTCGTCTGTTGTAACTATGAACGTTCGGAACGTTTCTATGGTCGTTATAGGGTTCAAGTGGCCCCTGAGAGTGCATAGCTGATTCATTAACAGATTCACTTAGATGCGTGCGAAGTGTAAATACCATTGAGAGTTGGTGTGTCCACACCAATACACTAGAGACATAGTTGAATACCAGACACCCTACTACGGAGGCGACCGGCGTTAAACAGCAGCTTGGCTATGTGTCCAACAAAGTCTATAATCTAGTGTTTTTTGATTCTGTAGTGGCCTGATCTCTCATTTTATCGTAGTGATTCTTAGAGCATATACATAAAGCTTGAGAACTGGTGGGTATGTGCAGCTATTGCTTGACACTACTAAAAGTGTTACACAAGAGCCAAGGAATTAGTTCTACCGATCAAAACTCGTACTCAGGAATTTATAACCGAGTTTGGGGTTTTTACGAGCGACACTATGACTGTAGCCAATCCAAAGAAACGGACTACCATAATAAGAAAAAAAATATTAACAAGTCAAATTGGCCGGCACTTGGGGGCTTGAGGAACAAACACCGAGCTGGAAACACTATAATTTATATGTCGGTCAACGTAACACTGAAGCTGTTGGTAAAATTTTTATTACTCACTCTAATGAGACGTTGACCATCCTTTATACTGGACGTTTGTTCACTTCAAAAGCCGACGCGGAGAACCTTCAGTGACCTCTGGCAGGTTGGCAAGTTGGCAGCTGTCAAACCTGTCAAAAGTGCGTCAAGGAACAGGACAAGATATAGGAATATTGCCTCATAAGTGTCAGTTGGAAGGCTTGAACTCTACTATCCCTTCTACACCACTAATGCTTGGAAGCCATGCGGCGATATTGAAGGGTTAAATAGTCGTTTGGTCAAGTACAGGCCCAAAGTTCCGCTTCTATGTTAAGAGAACACGGACTGCATGTCAAGTCTCCAAAACAGAATCCCTCTTGCTGCCGCATATTAGTAAAACACTAAGCATAAAGTAAAATCTGATGCATCCAATCAAATGAAATGGTCAGATGCATACGATCTACCGCCAAGCCCTATGTGCACTCTCTACGAAGTACTCACGAACCATTAATAAAAACCGGCCCCAAAAAAAATTAAAATTTTTGAAGTAAGACGATGGTTAGTATACCCTGGTGGACTGATTGCATCTGATAAAAATTTTTCTTCTACATGCCAAACTAGGTTCTGTGATTGGGCAATCTCTTACAGGCCCAAGACCGCCTTTTCTAATATAAAGAGTGAAGTCGTTCCCCAAAATTTCAAAACTCCACCCTTTATTTTCCTAATAATCCCTTACAATATATAATTTTTCTAAGGCTAGTCCTAGAATTCTCCGTTTGTATATTAAACACTATGGTTAACGTATTTAACGTTCAAGTTTTCTTCATTGTTTTCCGTGAAGCTTTGGAAGCTATTGTGGTTGTTTCCGTCTTATTGGCGTTTTTGAAACAAGGTTTAGGAGGCGCTCAAGAAGATCCAGCCACTTATAAAAAGTTGAGACGACAGGTGTGGATCGGAGCGATAGTTGGGGTTCTACTCTGTTTGATTATCGGTGCTGGTTTCATTGGTGCTTTCTACTCGTTAGGTAAGGATGTTTGGTCTCTGTCTGAAGATTTATGGGAAGGTATTTTCTGTATTATTGCTACTATCATCATCTCTTTGATGGGTATTGCCATGTTGAGAATTAACAAGATGAAGGAAAAGTGGAGAGTAAAGATTGCTCAAGCTATCTTGCAAAAGCCAAAAACAAACTCTAGATTTAACATCGGTTACTATTCCAAGAAGTATGTTATGCTTATTTTGCCATTGATCACTTGTTTGAGAGAAGGTTTGGAAGCTGTTGTCTTCGTTGGTGGTGTTGGTATGGACAGTCCTGCCTCCTCCTTCCCTATTCCAGTCATCTGTGGTTTAATTGCAGGTGTGACCGTTGGTTTCTTATTGTATTACTTCGGTTCCTCAGTCTCTTTACAAATCTTCTTGATTTTCTCCACCTGTATCTTGTACTTGATTTCTGCCGGTTTGTTCTCCAGAGGTATCTGGTATTTTGAAACTTATGTCTACAATAAGAAAACTGGTGGTGATGCATCTGAAAATGGATCAGGTCCAGGTACCTACGATATCTCCAAATCAGTTTGGCACGTCAACTGTTGCAATCCTGAAACTGACCACGGTTGGGATGTTTTCAACGCTTTGTTAGGATGGCAAAATTCTGCTACCTACGGTTCCGTTATCTCTTACAACATCTACTGGTTGACTCTTATTGTCGTTATCTTGTTGATGTTGTTCCAAGAAAAACACGGACACTTGCCATTCACCAAGAACTTGACATTGAAGCAGTTGAACCCAATGTACCACATCAAGGGTAAGAAGAAGTTTGAATTAACTAAGGCTGAACAAGATGAATTGTTCGAGAGAGTTAAGCACCAAAAAATTGGTGAACAAATCGAAAACGATTCGGAAGAAAAAGCTGAAAAGGTTTCTTCTAACTAGATGCTTTCGTCAACCATTAATTGAACATATACACAAGCGTACACACGTACGAACAAACACACACACACACACACACACATTCTATATATTTATAAGGGATTATAGGGAGGTATAGAGTCGAGCTGGGATTTATTGTTTTTGTTTAATAATATAATGGGCACTATAGTATGCATTTCTCTTCTAGTTACCTGCTCAAGCAGTCAAACTGACTAGCACTATCTTTCAAAGCCTTGATTAATATCTTGTCAAACTCTTTTTCATTGATAATTTTGCTGGTTTCTTTTTCATTGATTGTCTTCAAAATAATTTCGGCAATGTTGAAACAGTACTCGTTCAATTTGATCGTTTTGGAAGGCTCAAACACTTCAATGAAAAAGTTGATGTCTAATCGGAAATTGATCATAAGCTTATCGAAAGACTTGAGGGTGTTTTCAAGCGCCCTGAAGCTATCTAGAAATGTCTTCAAGAAGAAGTTTTGTAGCTCGTTGATAATGTTGATGAAGATATCCTTGTTGGTAATAGGTTTGATATTGTGCACCAAGTTAACAAAATGTATCAATATCTCATATATGAAGTTATCGACATGAATTTCTACCTTATTCTCAGGTCTGCCATCATTATTCTTCAATTTGTTGAAAAACCTGCTTAGGATTTCGTCCAAGTGTAACTTTTCCTTGGAAAGGATATCATCTAATATTGTTAAACCGGCTTTGTCAATGTCGCTGAACAATTTCAAATTTTGGTTGGATAAACCTTTGTCGAATTTGGCATCATAATTTCTAATTAAACTTGGGTACACCACTCTTGTTATTCTGTCGAAGTTGTTCATGGTAAGCACTTTGAATATCTCATCTAACTTTGGATTGGTGTTCAAGTTCTGCAGTTCAAGATTGTACTTCTTCATAATTGAGTCAACCAAAATACTCAAACATCTCATGAACTGGATTTCTATGCTAACGAGCATTTTCTTGTTCGGATATGTAGTTACTATCTTCACGTATCCTTCCTCGTCACTATTCAAGTTGCTAATGAACAAGAGGTTTTTGATCTTCCTCAACATGAAGATGCTGTAGTACTCGATGATAGTCACCAACTTCGTTGTACTACTCTTTGTTTCTTCGGAGTCTACGTTGAGTCCATCGAATTTCAGTATTCTTTCGTCGACCTCCCAGTTCTCCAAGTCATAGAATTGAGAACAATCGTTCACCCAAACGGCACATGTAGCTTCCAAAATTTTCTGGTTGATTGAATTGGATATGTTCCTCAAATTTTTGATAATCTTATTGGTATCATTGCTTTTACCCAAGTTTCCCACCAAGGTTACATTTTTTCCAAAACTAGTCAAGATCAAGTTAACTTTGTCGCTTATCTTGCTGATGTAAAATATGCTTGAAAGGGAGTTGGTGTAATATGGTAAGATATTGGAATAATACTTAGGCGAGCTCTCCAATTGATTTGAAGTATCTTCCTGACTGCTGAAGATATTGAAGAGCTTATTGGACAAATCCACAATAGAATCGACGAACTCTTCCCTTATCTTTAGCTTGGCATCAACGTCCTTGTTATTTCTCACATAGTAATTATAATTGTTGACAAACTTGCTTATGTTCTTCAAGTACACGTCTGACAAGTAGTTGATGAAATTCAAGAATATGAGCCATGTCTCGTTGATCAATGATAGGTCTAAGTTGTCACTACTGTCGAAAATTTCAAGGGTGATCATTTCTTTCTCCTCAAAAGTTAAAGACTTCAGAGTGGAGGAAGCCCTGTAGTACTCTTCTAAAACTCTATACTTCTCGGCGATGTACTTCACATAAGAGCCGTTTGGTCGATGATCTGAAAGACTTTCAATATAGTCCAATAGCTTTTTTTGCATGCTAGTAAACCTGTCCTCAAACTTGGCAAGCTGGTAATTCAAGTCCTTGTTTGACTTCTTTAACTGAGCTTTCAAAAATGCATTTATAGGTGATTCCGCGAGCTTCAAATCGCCATTTAACTGATCAATCTTATCAACCAAAGACAAGAACTTGGTGTTGTTCGACCTGTTGAATCTTGAGTTGGTTATCTCGTGGTCCAAAGAAAACAACTCATTGTAGGTTGATCGCCTGTACTCTTCAATAATACGATCCACTTCACTAAAAATCTTTATTAGCAACGTGTTGACACTCTGGTGTTCCTGTACAATCGTTTGCTTTCTCTCATCAGTCATGGAGGAAGATGCTGTCCTCGTTATATGGGCAATTTTTGCGTTCTCGTCCTCAATTAGTCTCTGCTTCAATTTGGTATACTTTTGTAAATCCTCCACAATCTCGTCATGGTTAGAAGCTATTACGTTTTTGATCAAGTTTGAAGGTAGATCAAACAAAAACCGATTCCTATTGACAAAATCAATCAACTTGGAGATTTTGGTTTCTTTTGCTTGGTTTTCTTTTATGGGTCTAATCATTGTAGACGTCAATAAGGTCAAATTCTTGATGGAATCTTCTAATTCATTGATCAAAAACTTGTTGTCCATTCCACTGCTCTTCAATCTTTCTCTATCTCTGCTTGGATTGTATATTCTGATCTTTTCTATCGCTTGTTGAGCTTTGGTTTTCAGCTGTTTGAACTGAACCAAATTCTGGTCAATGGAATTCTTACACTTGACAAAATTGGTGTAGTTCTGATCAATTGTTTCCTTCAATTCATTTTGCTGTGATTCGATGGTTTGCTCTAAGAACTTCAAATACTTCGTGAGCTCTTCAATGGAAGTATTCTTGTGCACAGTTGTTAAAAACTTCTGGCTGTTGAACTGCCTTGAAGATATTAAGTATTCGTTTATAGCAGGATCATTTTTGGATGAGACAACCTGTTTTGCAATCAACTCCTTCACTAAATTAGTTTGACGGCCTCTTAAAGGATCCTCGAGGTCTTCGTCGACATAGTGGTATTGACTGTCTGATTCGTTGTCGTTTTTCACAAGCCTGTTCAACAAATCAAACTGCTCCTCCACCTCCAAGGAAGCGACATTGTCCACATCTATGGGCTCACCGGCATCGATGCCGATGTCGTCCACACTGGTGGGTGTCAATGTCTTCATTCCGTAGAACGACAACAAGCTCCTTTCACTGTCGTCATAGTTAAGCATGGTTTTTGCTGTGGGTTTGTCAGTGAATGTTGTTGATACTGTTAAATTTGGGCCGCGAAATTCCATTAGCTCTGCTACGAAGTGGACTGGTTGATGATTTTTAGATACGTAGTTTATGTACATTGCGTTGGTAGCCTGGTGTTGAGTGGAAATTGGTGTATTTACATTTTTCATACCCGGCATCGAGAGAGGACAATTGCATTAGAGTTCAGTTCTTCCACGGGCCGTTGTGTTTATCTCCACATATACTCTCGTTCGTTATCGGAATGTGAGCTTTCTGTTACCTGTTCATGGGCTTGTTCGATACGGTGTTCTGAGGAAGGCTTAGTTCTCCTGGATTCGTCAGACCGGTCTCGAACGAAAATGCTACCTTGAATCAACTGGTTGATCAACTCTGGAAAGTTCAATGATTTGTGATGTTTCACAACTGACTTCAACTTTTCGAACCCATATTCAAAGTCTGACGGCAACCATTTGTTTCCTAGTTTCAACTCTTCATTGCACAAGCGTGCTAAAAGACTCCAATCGACTTCATTGGCTGTTTCGTAGTTTAGCATCTTGATCTTTTGGAACAACCATAATTTGGTGTCTAAATCCATTTGCTCTATACGGGATAAAGAGTCTTTTTTCACGAGCTTGTTCCACTTGTAACGACATTGTATTCTGGATCGGGTTCCATCCATTGCTTCTGACACCAATGTCCAATTGATCGTATTGGCTTTCAGTTTGGTTAACAATTCGGTCACCACCTGTTTCAATTTGGCTTCTTCCTCTGGAGACCACTTACTCAGAACCCTATTGGAGCCGCATTTTATATAATTTCTCCATCTGTCTCTACAATCTTCAGGCATCCTGCCCATGATTGACCCTATTTCTTTCCAATTTCCTTCTTTAGTGGCCGCCAACTTGCTTAATTCTTCATCCTCTTGGGAGGTCCACTTTCCTCTCACATCAAAAATGTGGTATTGTCTTCTCACATGCTTATAAACCGATGCTCTTGATCTGTAAGGAAGTACTCTGGTAAGAGTCTCCCAGAAATTATCCTTTTTCCGTGCAGTGGTCCAAATTCTATTGCATATGTCTTTTCTGTCCATTTTGAACAAGTAGCAGTAACCTTCAATAAAGTGATCTACTGCCTTTTGTTCCTCAGGGGAAAATGGTCTTGGTCCCTTTGATTCGGGTTGGTCCTTGAACCAGTTCATGGCGATTTTTTGAGACTCGTCTGACAACTGGTCAAGCGTATGGATGTGGCTCAAGTTTCCTGAATCCATGATGTCTGGCTGGGAATCAAGGTTTTTGAAGTCGAAATTACGAAATTGCTTGACATTGTTATTAGCTTCTGCGTTCTGGTCCTTACCTAATTGAGCCAAGTGGTTGATGCTCGATATTGAATCTCCAGTACTATGACTGTTTTGTAGAGCAGCGATTACCTGTTGAGCCTGGTGAGCAGGCAAATTGTTTAACGTATTATAAGTTGAGCCCAACTGTTTGGCCAACTCTCTGGTTTCTAAAATAGCTGCTCGAACCAATTGATCGTGCTCTGAGTTTGAGTCCAAGCCACTTAACTCGGGGTCAATCTCATTATTGTGAGACAAGGTTCGCTGCCTCTTCTTTTTGGGGCTTTTAATGCTACTTTGGTGTTGACCACTGTTACCAACTGTATGACTGCTATTCTGATGGCCACTAGTATTGGAGTTACTCTGGTTATTAGTTTCATAAAAGTCGTCATTTTGATTCTCGTTCATCCCTTCCTCCAAAAACCCCGTCCAATTTTGAAAATCGCCAATGCTAGAGATTATCTCATCGGGATTCAATCGCTTTCTGGACTTCTTATCATCACTGTCCAAATTCCCTCCCACGTATCTCATCACTGCCGCTTCTACAGCATCGTTGATCTGTTGATTGGTGGCCTTTGAGTCCACGTCCTCATCCCCGTGCATCTGCTCCAACTCAGAAACCTGGCTGTTATCAAAGTGCCCATCTGTTGCGGGCTCATCAGTCTCAAGTTTAGCATCATTTTCAGCTCGTTTTTTTTTCAAACGGGCTTCGTTCCTGGCCTTAGATGACCCTTTGGCTTTAGATCCTAACTGCAACAACGCCTGTGCTCCTCCAATTTCTTGCTGGTTATTCATATCAGAGCTGGTTTTGTTTTTGCAATCACAACACAAGTTACCCGCTATTTACAATATTAAAGTAGGGTAAGTTTTTTTTGCAAGTTGTTCTTTTCAAGATGCGATTTTGGTTTCTGCACTCTCTTATTTTTAGATGCAAAATGTCACTTGATTGTGAGCCAGGGCATGAAGGAGCTCCAGACCACCGAAAGAAGCCTTCGAGCGAACAGAGAGTGGGGTTCACAATAAAACTCGGTAAATTAATAGGTTAGGAACGACAGGCAATAGTGAAAGAAACTGTCTAAGTAACTGAACTCTCGCCATACTTGTGGCTGTCACTGTGTACTGTAGTGGTAATCTCTAAATCTGATTTTTGACACAGAGATGTTAGTCACACATTAGTATAAGTTTCGTATTAATCATACATCCTCTGCCGAGTAAGCCAGAGAATACAATAAGAGCACCACGGGCTTCTTTTGGGTGTTCCTTTCAATAGTTTCTTTTGGAAGTCTGAAATTCGAGGTATCATCAGCTACCCCACTTGACGTTAATCTACAGGATTCTTGTTGTCTTTTTTCATCCCATTTACTGATGTACATCATCTTTAGCGTTAAGATTTCCTTGAACAGGTTTCAATGCTCTCTCCCATCTTCTGGGGAATTCAATTAGCCAGATAACGAATCAGCGTTTTGACCGTTTTGATCTTCAGGTATATGAACACCTACAGGCAAACCATCCTCGCCTTAATCTCTCTGTCATCATACTCGTGTCATTTACATTGTAATAGATGGCAAACAACTAACAGTGTCCTTTCCCGCAACATTTGATCAAGTGCAATGGGATCTCGAAGTGTATATATCAAAGTGTATATATAGTGGAGGAATTCGTGAAGACTGCTAGTAAGTGGGGCTAAAATTAGGTTTAATTTGAAGTAATCTATCCAACAATTGTCTTGGAACTGCCTATTCCGGACTACATCCCTTACTTCTCAGTTATTTCGGTCCCAATCAGCCCTCTTTTAATCACTTTATTTCCAGTTCAACGATATTTTACCAATCTCAGATGCTTTTCATGCATTCTGGCGTCCCAACATGCCATCTAGTAGTAAGAAGTGAATGAAAACTCCTGGATTTGACCTCAGCAACCGGGCAAATAAAACCAGTTTCGGATAAACTATATGCAGATCTTCCAAAAAAAAGTACTTCCCCGTTGGATTTGCTTCCTGAAGATCCCGATGTTCTTTAATTTTCCAAAGCAATTAAACGTAGGTGGACCCTATTCTTTGGTTCGTTAGTCAGCTTATGGATGAACAGATGAGTCTTGATGTTCATACTATAGGAGGCGTCCCTCCCGTGACAGTTATTTGTCTCTAATTGCACTTGTTTTTCACAGCAATTTAAGTGCTGTGCGTGAAACGCTTGCAGCCATGTTTTAAAATAGGATTTGAATTGTTTGCTAATTGTTTGCTATACAAATTTTGAATAGTATGATGTATTCTGTGTGACCTTGTATAAATATTTTTTAGCATCTCTCTTTCATTTAAATTTTTTTTGTCCTTCAACTTTCGATTTGACTTGAACTTAAAAATGTCTTCTAATCAGACTTTAAATAGTGGGACAGAAAAAGCCAAAGAGAAAGCCACCTGGGATCATTCTGAGTTCGAAGGTAATGTTGTCAGTTCTGATGGTAACAACGATCCTCATTCAGCATATAAAGTTACTGGTTCAGGTGGTTCTCGTCCAAATATGATAAAAAGAAAGTCAAAGAGAGTAGTTGGGATTGAAAAATCAGATGGAAGGAGAGAATTACAGGAGGAAGAGTGCTACGAAAAACTCGGATTCGGTTTCTCAAAAACTAAGAAATGGTACATACTTACTGTGGTATTCTTAGTGCAACTATCTATGAACTATAATCCTAGTGTCTACGCCTCGTCAGCCAACCAAATTATGGAAAAATATCAAGTTAGTGAAGCAGCAGCTAGATGCGGGCAGATGATATTTTTGGTAGCATACGCCTTTGGGTGTGAGTTGTGGGCTCCTTGGTCTGAAGAGTATGGAAGATGGCCAATAATGCAAACATCTCTCCTTTTTGTGAACATATGGCAAATTCTTGCAGCCCTTTCTCCAAACCTTGGAGGTTTGATAGTAGCAAGATTTTTGGGAGGTTTATCCTCTGCCGGAGGATCAGTTACTTTAGGAATGTGTGCTGACATGTGGGATTCCAGCGAACAGGGTTTTGCTGTCGCATATGTCGTTCTCTCCTCTGTAGGTGGCTCCTCGCTTGGCCCCATATTTGGAGGATTAATAGCCAACAATTTAGCCCTAGAATGGAACTTTTGGATTCAGTTGATTTTCGGAGGAGTTGTTCAAATCATACACTTGTTGACTGTTCCCGAAACTAGGTCCAGTATTTTGGTTGACAGAGAAGCAGCAAGAAGGAGAGAAGAGGGCATAGACGAAAATATTTACGGACCTGGATCTTTCAAGAAGGGGCTCTCCTTTAATGAGATAGTATCTATTTGGAAGAGACCCTTTGAGATGTTCTTATGTGAACCGATCGTGCTTTTCTTATCATTGTTATCAGGTTTCTCTGATGCGTTGATTTTCATTTGTATGGAATCGGTACCTCTTGTATTCGTACAATGGGGTTTTACACCAGTAACGCAGGGTTTGGTGTTTTGTGCTATACTTATTGGCTATTTCATTGCCTACTTTATCCACCTTCCAGATATAGCAAGACAATTGATGATTTTGAAAAGAGAAGGTGAATCAGCTAGATTAGCTGAGAGAAGACTTTTATTATTGTTGTTTTTGGCTCCATTAGAGCCTATTGGGTTGTTTGGTTTTGCTTGGACTTCATTCGGCCCAAGTCACACACCTTGGATAGCACCGATTATATTTTTGACCTTGATTGCCATCGCAAATTACTCCATTTACATGTCAACAATCGATTACATGGTGGCTGCTTATGGACATTATTCAGCATCCGCAACTGGTGGTAACGGTTTTGCAAGAGACTTTTTAGCGGGTATTTCTGCCATGTTTGCTGGGCCAATGTACAAAAAGATGAGCCCCAAACATCCATATCAGTGGGCTAGTACTTTCTTGGGTTTTGTGGCCATAGTTGTAGCTATCCCGATCTACGTATTTTATTGGAAGGGCCCTGAAATTAGACGCAGGTCCAAGTTTGCCCAAACATTGGCTGCCGATAAGCAGTTAAGAAAAGAACGGTCTTTGAGACATTTCAGCGATGGTGAGGAGGAAGAAATTGACTTAGAGGATTTAGTTCCAACCACAGAGTCCTCTGATAGTACTAGATTGACTGATCGAAGAAAATAAGTGGTGGGCTTTGCATTTCTTTACATTTTTGTCTAGAGCAAATAGATCTTAATGTATACGTTATTTACAAACGATTGTCTACTCAACTGTAAGTTTTTTGATGATATCCTTGTGCTGAGGATACATATCGACTAGTTCCCGATACTTAAATAACTCAAACTCTTCAAAAATAAATCCAGGAGACACCATACACCCAACCAAAGCAAAACCTTTGTCAACACTAGAACCAAAAATTACATCTTTAGGGACGGCAAATTGAAGAACTTCGCCATTTTCAACATTTTTGCCCAATTTGACAGCTTTGTACTCTCCATCAGGGTAGATGCAGTGAATTGTTAACGATTGACCCTCGTGGAAATACCAGAGTTCGTCAGATGCAATTCTATGGAAGTTAGAAGGATTAGTGTCTTCCAAAATAAAATAAATACTGGTACATAAAGGAACATCATTTCCTTTGTTTGACTTGATAGTTTGGGCAGATCTGTAATTTTCCATATAGTAGCCTCCTTCTGGATGCTTCTGAAGGTTTAAGGCCTTGGCCCATTCTGCTGCGGTTTTGCTGGCCATCGTCTAATCGAAGATCAACTATTTATGTGTTTATGCAACCGCGCAGATAACTTGCATGTTTTGAAGCATAGTTTTGATCGACTGCATAAGAACAACATGAGCATATCCGTCAATAGTGCTAGATCGGAACCCACCACCCCTAAGACACCTTATAGACCCGTTGATGAGCAGTTGAACCATTGGACAAAAAGTGAAATTGTACACCGTGTGTTGGAGCTTGAAGGTGAGCTCCAAGAGTTCCAAGAGTCCAGTAAAGAGTTAGAGAAAGCATTGGAGGAAGAGTTGCAAGCATTGGAGGATGAAAATGAGAAATTGGTGAAGGACGGGGTTTCGAAAGATGAAACCATCAAGGACTTGAGTACCAAAGTAAAGTCTTTGAAGACAGAGATAAACGAAATTCACGATAAATACAATGATGAGAAAAGAATGTATGAGCTGGAAATACGAAGCTTAAAACAGAGGATAGTCGTAGTGGAGATCATGAATGACAATATGGAATCACAAGATAGGCTGAAAAAGAGCAAGTTGGAAAGTTTGAACCAATTCAATATGGAATTGTTGGAGAAGGTTGCCCTATTGGAGAATGATTTACATCTCGAAAGAAAATCTAATACAGAGAAGAACTTGCATATTATAAACCACGAAAACACTATTAATGATTTGAAGAATAAAGTAAAATTATTGAAGCTTTCGGGATCCAGTAAGCGTATCTCCCAAATGTTTGCGAGGACCCAAAATCACACCAAGAACGATAATGACCATGATATCAGTGAAGTAGATGTACTGGTTCTAAGCATGAGAGACGTTTTGCTTGCTGGACCTCCTGCATCACCCCATGGGCCTAAGAATATGAAGAAATCGGGCTCTTCGAAAATATTGGATTCAATGAGGGAACAATCAGACTCCATGACAGGAAAAATTCATGACATTACAAAGGGCTTGCCCTCGTCTCCAGCAAAAGCTTTTCCTACCACACAAATGTCCAACCTGCTGCATATGACCAAGCTGATGAACAATAAATCAGGTATCACACTGAAAGAAGAAACCAGAATCACGAAAAAGTATACGACAACAAAGAACTTGTCTGATATACTAAGAGATGCAGGCACTGTGAACGCTAGACCCGACCCTTGCCTACCCGGCTCCTCAATAGGTTCCCTAGCTGAGTCTCCAAGTTCCGGTTCTACAATTTCTGCCAAACCCAACAATAATACTGGAAGAACAAAACTTGACCTGGTTAGGAAGAAAATGTACAAAGGGACAAACGTACTTGGAAGCTGGTTCCGTACCTAGACTAGTTCATAATGTTACAATACACAAAAAAAATAACGACCCCGGTGAGGATTGAACTCACGATCTTAAGATTAACAGTCTTACGCCTTAGCCAGCTTGGCCACGGAGTCATTTTCCAGAAAAAATTGTTTCAAATGCTTTCTATAGCCAATACGGGTGATTGTTATACAAACTTGTAAGAGCTACAACTTATACCCCCATTACGGCATACACAATACAGCCGCCACAGCTACTGAATGTGCAAACAAAAATGCCGTTTTGCGCTTTTCGCCACTTAAAGTAATAGGCAGTTGTCTGATAAAAATCACGTGATCGCAAAACTACCCGATTTTTCCATGAGCCGTACAACAACTTGCTTATCAGTATCCCTCATTCTATTTTGTTGCTAAATACCAATATAATGGCGGACGAAAAGAAGTCCCCTATTGTGCACTTGGGGCAGTTCAAGCGCCAATCCATTCTGAAATGGAAGATAGTGTTTACCCTTCTTTTGATAACATTTTTTTTCACAGACGTTGTACACCTCAAGAACTTTTTCACTTTTACCATTGATAACAATGAAATTGACTACAAGAGTGTATTTTTGAAGGCTTTGGAAACGAACTTAGCATCCAATTGGTCTAAAATTTACACTGCTGAGCCTCACTTGGCTGGAACGAACTACGGATTGGTCAACTTCACCAAGGAAAAATTTGAAGAATTCGGCTTCAAGGCCTCTGTAGACGATTATGAGATTTTGGTGAGTTATCCCAACGACCACGACTTGAATTTAATCGAAAACGGCGAGGTCATCTACAAGGCTCCCTTGAAAGAAGATGTCCTTGAAGAAGACGAGACCACTGCTGGTAATGATACTGTTCCAACCTTCTTGGCCTACGCAGCCAATGGTAATGTTACTGCTGAGTACGTCTATGTGAACTATGGAACTAAAGAGGACTTCGAAACCTTGAGTGCTTTAGGGGTTGACGTTTCCGGCAAAATTGCTGTTGCTAGATATGGGGCCATTTTCAGAGGATTGAAAGTCAAATTTGCCCAGGAGAACGGGGCAATTGGTATTTTACTTTACTCAGATCCTGGCGATGATGGGGGAATTACCGAAGCAAATGGGTATAAGCAGTATCCTGCTGGTCCTGCTAGACAAGAGAGCTCGGTTCAAAGAGGAAGTGCCCAGTTTTTGGGTGGAATTGGTGCTGCTCCTGGAGACCCAACCACCCCTGGTTATGCCTCAAAGCCTGGTTGTGAACGTCAAGATCCACACAAGTCTATCGGAAGAATCCCAGCTTTGCCCATCAGTTACAGGGAAGTTACGCCCATTTTGAAGAAGTTGAATGGCCATGGTGTCAAAATGACTCAAGAGAACTGGGTTGGTGAATTGCAAGGTTTCAAATACTACACCGGTCCAAACAAGAACGTTGAATTGAATTTGTACAATGATCAGATCTTCAATATCTCCACTTTAACTAATGTGTATGGTGAAATCGAAGGTGAAATCAAAGACGAAGTAATTATTATTGGTAACCACCGTGATGCTTGGATCAAAGGTGGTGCAGGTGATCCTAACTCAGGTTCCTCTAGTATGCTTGAAATTGCAAGAGCCTTCGGTGAATTGAAGAAACAAGGCTACAAGTTCAAGAGGTCTATTGTTCTCATGAGTTGGGATGGTGAAGAATACGGTTTGCTCGGCTCTACAGAGTACGGTGAATATGCTGCCAAATACTTGTCTAAGCATGTAGTGGCTTATTTGAACGTGGACGTTTCTGTATCTGGTCCAGTATTGAATTTACAAGGTTGTCCATCCTTATACAATATTTTGAAGGAAGCTGCCGCTTCTTTGCCATACCCTGAGGAAGGTGTTGACTCCTTGTTGGACCATTACGTCTCTCATCATGGTGACAAAATCGGAGTTTTGGGCTCTGGTTCTGATTACACTGTTTTCTTGGAACATTTGGGTATCCCATCGGTTGATATGAGTTTCCTGCCTGCTAAAGGTGCGGCTGTTTACCACTACCACTCAAATTACGATTCTTACCACTGGATGGAGAAGTATGGTGACAAGGGATTCGTTCTCCATAACTTGTTGGCCAAATTTTTGGGTTTAACTGCCTTGGAATTGAATGAAAAGCGTGTGTTGAAGTTGAAAGTTTCAGACTATGCTGACTACTTAAGTACTTATTTTGATTTGGTGAAGCTGAAAATCCCAAAGGACTGGTTGAAGGAAAAGATTGAAAATCCAGAAACCTGGAGAAACCTTATGACCTACAGCGGAGAAGAATTGAGGTACATCGATGACGTTTCAGACAAATACTATAGGCCTCAAACATTACTCCCATTTTCTGAATTTCTCAAGCCCGGTATGTGCCCCAAACACAAGGGACACATCATGTACCATTTGGCAAACCATAAGAATACTACTTTGGAAGATCTTATTGAAACAACTCTTGTTGATTTAACGAGTGTCAAAGATGCTACCAAAGCCTTTGATATCAAGTCTGAAGAACTCCAGCTTAAGTTTGACAACCAAGACTCCTTGCCCTTCTGGCAGAGAATTAAGTTGAAGTTCTTGATCATCAAACAGAACAAATTGTTGCAGTTCTTCGAGAGAAATTTCTTGCACCATAAAGGCTTAAACCAAAGAGAATGGTTTAAGCACATCATTTATGCTAGTGGTAGATTTACTGGTTATGCTGGCCAAGTTTACCCTATGTTGCAAGAAGCTATTGAAGACAATGACTTCGACCGTTTGGTAGAAGGTTTGGGTGTTGTTTCCAAAGCTTTGAGAAGAATCTCTGATGAATTGTCTTGAATAGTGAGCTATAAGTAATATTCTATATTATACCAATTCTGAAGTGCGGCTTGAATTAAATGCAACAAAATAACGATAGATGTAGTAACTGTTGTTTGAATACACAGTAGTAAAAAATTCTTCAAAAATGGGGATCGTGTAAGTCTATATGAACAAAGCTAATTCTAGCTTTAGAATAGTTTTTGTAACCCCTTTGGAAAGTGATATGAGTTCATCAGTTTTTGGCAGAATTCACAAATCATTTCCAATTTATATTTTTAGTAGTTATGAAATTGATGCAGTAGTGATCAATATCATCAAAATCAAAGAGGTCATGAATACAACTCTCTCTTGGATTCGATAAGAGCCAGAAAGCCAACTTAAAGCAGAGTAGGAAAAGGCTCAAATGAAAACCCTCTTACTTTATAAGGTGCCAAATAAGAAACAAACGAGAAATTGATATTTTGGGTATCTAAAACCTGTAAAAACCTATGTAATCCGACTAATCCCACCTATAGATGTATCTAGAATTCACAATTTATTGAGTACTTCAACTCAGAGTTGGAGTCGAAAACACCCCAGTACTTTTCGACGTCACTGGTACCCGAAGTGTTTGGCTTCCAGGATTCATCGAAAGCTTCGAAGACACCAACATTGACACCCCAAGCTCTGAGAGCACAGACGGCTTGCTGGAAGAAAGTCTTGGCATTGTCGACACTTGGTTCGGAATCCTCAAAGTTGGTACCTTGAGTTGGCCATCCGGTTTCACCGACGAAAAATTCAATGTCGGTGGAACCCTTGGTGGTTTGAATGACTTGCAAAGCTTGCATGATGTCATCAAAGAATGAGTAAGAAGAGTTTTTCATGGTTTGTCCTTGCCAGTAGGAGAAAGCATTGGCATAGGTGAAGTCAGCAGCCTGAATAGCTGGACCAGAACCAGCGTCAACCAAGACATTCCAAGAGTCGACAAAACCAACTGGAATATCACCATAAGAATCACCGTTCTTGTCTTTGATATCCTTCAACAAATCCTTGACTTCGTTGATCTTGTCGGCCAAATCAGAGGCAGATAAATCATCTCTGTACAAAGCTTCAGAACCAACAGTGAAAACCTTGATGGTATCTTTGGAGATGTTTGGCAAGTAGTTTTTCAAGGCAGTCTTTTCAGCACTGAAATGGCTTTCATCCGTTGGCCAGATTCCGAGGATAACTTGAAAACCAGCTTCGTCAGCAGCAGGACCCAAGTTTTGTAAAGTGTTGCAGTCCGAAACAGCGTAAGTTTTGACGACCTTGGCGTAAGGCGACAAGGTCTTCAAGTCAGCCAACATTTCATCGGAAGACTTACAGTCTCCTGAGTTACTTTGAACACCGTAGTTGAAGGCAAGCTATATAAATCGTTAGTATTGTCTCCTGTGAGTCGACTTTAAGGGATCAAGTTTCAGGACGACTAGGGCTAAAAAAGCCCAAATTTGATCGTTTGAAGCCGGGAAAAAAAGGGATTTCAACATACATCACCCATAGCGTTGACAGATGCAACAGCAGCAGCGAAAGCGGTCAAGTATTGATATTTCATGATGAACGAATGTGTTAAAAACTGTAGTATATTTGAAAAATTTTTTTGTAAACATGCTCGAGCACAAATTTTCCAAATATAGAAGTTCTAGATTTGGATGGAGAATGCTCGACTGCAAACCGCTTGCTATTAAGAAATACGTAGAGTATGCTAATGGAGTAATTGTCTATGATACATGCTATATGAGGTTGTTCAATGCGACATCACAAGCTGTTGAGCTTGGTCAAAGCGATCAACACAGCGTCTTCGACTTTGATATTAGTGGGGATGTGCAACTTTTGATCGAAAATATCGGTGAAGTTGGGCAAGGAAATGGTTTGATCTTGTTTGAAAGAGAACTCTAGATCCTTGGGGTTCCCAAAAACCAACAATACGTGGCTGTTTTGTTCCTTATCGAGCTGGATGTTGTTGGTCAAGACTGGTGCCTCGTTGTTGAAGTAGCTGCCGCAATTGACGTAGATAGAGGAAGTATAGCCATCAGGATAAGCACTTTTGGTGAATATTTCGTTAAAGCTCTTGGCTACTCTGGTATGGTATCCAAACGCAGACTTGTATCCAATTACACCATATGCTTGCAAGGGGGACACGATCTTCCTATTCTTCAAATCGACCGTGACTCTGACGTTGACGGGGACCTCTTGACTCAACTCAAAAGGCTGATCTTTTCCGATGTTGATGTACTTGGTCACTTTCAACTTATTTTTCTGCTTCTTACTACCGGGTGATTTCTTTGGGACACTCAACCCTTCTCTGAAGTCCTTACAGACGTCATTATTTCCCATGAATGGAAGAGTGGATAATTTGGGGAGGCCTTGAGCATACTTGAACTTCTTTTGGTATCTGTTATCCTTGAGTAGTGCCTTCACTAAGTAGGGAGGGGTGATAAAGAACTGGAGCAAGCTCTCGAAAAGTTCATAGTTATTCTCGTTCTCTTGACCCATCTCATGGACACTTACATGGGAGGATTTCTGTTCGGGAGCCGCTTCGATTTCGTTAAACTTGATTTTTTTATCAATCTTTATAACCTTGTTGGAGTTCTTCTCGAGGATCTCATTTCTTACTTCTATGCTAGGCACATCTAGTATCACAATTTCCGGAACATTGTAAAGAGTTGCAGCTTTGGCTACTTGATAAGCAATATGCGTTATGTTTTCTAAATTCCTGGAGTTAGTGTACGAGATGACCGACGAGGGTATACACAATGAAAACTGTACCTCTGGAGATTCCTTGTGTGGTTTCTTCGTAGGTTTGTCAACCGTTGCTGCCTTTCTTTTGGCCATTCTACTGTACTATTTGCTGAAAAAATTGAATCTCATCGCGAACAATTATGTACATAATATTATGAACAGCTATTTTGTATTAGTGAAAACTATTCAAGCGTATACAATATATATGTATATATCAACGTGATTCCTAGGGACGATATATGAACAAGAAAGAATCAAAGAAATCAAGTTCAGTTTTCTTTTTCAGCTTCAGCCTCTTCTTTAGCTTCTTCTTCCTCAGCTTCTTCAGCTTCCTTTTCAAGTTGGGCAACCTTGGCTTTAGCCTTTTCTATGTTGGCCTTGGTTTGTTCATCCTGCTTGGCTTCCAAGGCAGTCAATGTTTCCTTCAAGGTGTTGACGGTGGTTTCAACGTCTTCTTGTTTGGTTGGCATTGGAATAGACAAATCAGACAAGGCAACAATGATGTCTGGAGGGACGGTGAAAGCCTTAGCTTTAGAAGACTTACCCTTTCTGTTCTTCTTGGAGTTGGTACCCTCGAAGAAAGATTCTCTCTCCTTTTTCAAAATAGTAACATCAGATGGCATTTCAACAGTTCTCACAGAGTTGGTGTTGGTAACAAATGATTCCTGGTCGAAAGTCTTTGGCTTTGGAGCGACGTAATCTGGGTTGAAGTACTTCAACAAACTGTGGATGGTGTTGATTTCATTTTCGAAAGCTGGCTTGGAAGCTTCTTGCAATTGCTTGTCAGCCAATTCCTTAGCTTTGGCCTTCTTTTCTTCCTGCTGTCTAGCTTTGTACTCTTCATCTCTTCTCTTCTTTTCTTGAGTCATCAAGGTCTTGAATTTGGTGAATTCTTCGTTGAATTCAGCTCTCAACTTTTTGATGGCATCATACTTGGAGTCCTTTTCCTTTCTCAAGTTGTTTCTCTTGGTTATCAATTCACCCTTCTTGTCGTAAATCGACTTGTTAGCAGATTTGATTTCATCCAATTCCTTTTGAATAGATTCGTACTTGGCTTGGACTTCCTTGTTTTGAATCGAGTTCAACTTCTTCTTCAATTCAGCAATCTTGGCCTTATCAGCATCAATAGATTCCTGCTGCTTTTCAACGTTACCGAAATCTTTTCTTAACTTCCTCAAAGCAGACATTTCCTTAACAGTCTTTCTTTCTTCGGCCAACTTCAACTCACCACCATCAACTAAGCTGTCCAAGTATTGGATTCGGGCATCAATGTCCTTGACACTCTTGAAACTGTTCTTGCTAGTTTGTTGTTGAATTTCGGTGACTTTTCTCTTCAATTGAGTGTCCACAGCCTTGATTTGATCCAAGAGTTGTTGTCTTTCACCCTTGATAGACGCTTGTTGAGCAGTCAACTCCTTTAATTCCTGTTGCAATTCTTGTCTTTTGGCATTAGTGGCAGAGTCAATAGAAATTTTGTCGATTTGGCTGGTCAAAGTGTTGATCGATAAGTCCACCTTTTCGATTTCCTTTCTCAATTTGTTCACTTCAGACTTCATAGCAGAGTCATCAGGACGCTTGAAAAATTTGGGAGCAGAGCCACTCACAGTGGCTTGAGGCTTTTCGGTGATAGTGGCCATTCTTGGTGTTTCCAACTCTTGGTATTTTAAATGAGCTACCTGTCCAGATAGTAATTTTTCACCTCACAGTTCTCGACGAATAAGAAAATTTTTCTGCCACGACCCGGTCCTTAGAATTCGCCAGAAGCTGCAATGAGGTGTCGTCAACCGGTGGCAGATGTAGCAGAACGTCACTGAGTAGGCAGAATGTAGAAACACAGTTGGCACAAGACTCCTGATCTTTATGTTTGTCCCACACTTTTGTTATGCTGCCACTTCCTAGCAGTTGTGTGAAGGCTCTGTCGTATACGATAAAAGCTGCTCGCGTAGAAACATTTTTCCCATTAACGATCAGAACATAATCTTACAAACATATTCGAGAATGCCCTCTAGTACTTACGAGGAGTTGGTCAGAAGCTTGGACGAGAAAGACATATTGTCTAAGTGGACAGATGTCGTGCCAATCAAGAGCATCTCGGGGCTTGCCACTTCGAGTTCTGGTGCTAGCCAGAAAGAAGATGAAGTGTTTGAAGGACACGATGAAGAACAGATCAGATTGATGGATGAGCTATGTATCGTATTGGACTATGACGACAAGCCTTTGGGAGCCGGTACCAAGAAGTTGTGCCACTTAATGGACAACATTAACGGAGGATTGTTGCATAGAGCCTTCTCAGTGTTTCTCTTCAACGAAAAAAATGAGTTGTTGTTACAACAAAGAGCCGATGAGAAGATCACTTTTCCTGCTATGTGGACCAACACATGCTGCTCACATCCTTTGGCAGTGCAAAGCGAAATGGGACCTAATATCTACGATTTAGAGTCTGCTGTAGAAGGTGTTAAAACTGCTGCTCAAAGAAAGCTAGATCACGAGTTGGGAATTCCTCCTGAGCAAGTGATCTTAGAACATTTCAACTTTTTGACCAGGATCCACTACAAGTCTTCCAGTGGAGGCGAAGACTCCAAATGGGGAGAACACGAAATCGATTACATTTTGGTATTGAAGGGTAAGGATTTTACTATCAATGCTAATTTAAATGAGGTGAAAGACTACAAATATGTGGGATATGAAGAGTTGAAAGAGATGTTCAAAGACCCTGAATTGGTGTTTACCCCATGGTTCAAGTTGATTTGCCAGACCTTTTTATTCAAGTGGTGGGACAATTTGGACAACTTGGAGGGATTCAAAGACAATAAAGTTCATCGTTTATTGGCCTGAATGAACTCTTTTAGTTACTACAGGAGCATGCACCACGAACTTCCATAGACTCGGATAGGGATAATTTGAAAAATTTTATGTTGCCGTTTACACTCCATACTGAAGATACCAGCAATCGAAACAACACATTCTAAGGCCTCGAAAGTGACCTCGACTTATGAGCTCTCATTCTAAATTAACATTCAAATTAGTTTATAGACCTTAAAGGAGTATCTACCCTATGAGTGAAATTGGTCTTGAACACAGTAGCAAAATCATCTCTTCTTAAAAAAAAGGACAACCTTTGGCTCAAGTGCCTTGGAGTTTTCTCTCCACCGAAGCTGAATGGGCATGAAAAACACTGAACTAGATGTCATCAATGAAGATGATTCTTCGTTCCAAGCAGAAGCAATCGTTCAACAGTACAATATTAGTCATTCTAGGAAGAGATATAAGGGGTGTCTGCATTGCTACCTTTGCCATACTATGATTCAAAGCCACAAAATCTATAGCCTTAGCTTTCCAGACTCGGACGGTTTTACAGGCGGGGCGTGTTCTTAAATTTGTTTTATGTGCTTGCACCAACCAGCCACAAATTATCAGATTTTTTTTTCCAGTGGATGTCCTGCAAACTGCTCTTACATCTCACATCTCTAATGATTGAGTTCTGTTATTGTTGTCAAATGTTTCCTGTTTGGGGGCGACTGTAGATGATGATTTGCTATTGTATAGCGGTGAGATCGGCCTACATAGCAAATCATAAGTCTCTTTTTGGTGTGATTCTTACCGGAAAGGGAAGAGGGTAAAGTGTTAGGCGCACTTCCGAGATTTCTTACTTGTGAACAACAACTTCGGAGCACCAGAGACAACTCACTTCTATTCCGCGTTTTAGTTTTGGTTTTGAAACGTAACCTTCCCTGAGTATTTTTCTTTAATTAACAGGACTGGAGTACGCCGAATTTGGAAACCCCATATTTCTTCGTCGATTGTTTTATTGAAAAGGCGTCTCAACTTAGGTCTTTCTGCCCGAAATGGATTGCCCACATAAGTATTGAAAGATGTGCGACATCAAAATTCCCAAAACAGTAGATATAACAAAAGCCATCTGATCATTTAAAGCGGTGATTAAGCACTGCTCCTTTTCATCCAAAGAGATCATGGCTTAACCATTGTCGGGACACTCCACGCAAAAATCAGTTGAAAGCCCCAATTATCTCTCATATTTGTAATCTGGTGTCGGTAGTATTTTTTAACTTCTTGGCCGGGTTGGCTGTGTTCTTTACGTCTTTTGCGTTTTTCAATAGCCTCTCTAAATAAAGAAAACGCGGACCTTTTTGATACAAAAGAATCGCATCCAGCTCGGAATGTAAATAGCTGATGGAGAGATAATAAAAATTGACTGCTTTTCACATTAACGAGTAGAACAAGAATGCAATCTCTAGAAGGCCAGTTTTTTTTTTGATTAGAAAAGAAAACAAAACTTACTAATGAGGAAAGAGGAAAACGCAAGATGAAGAAAAGGGAAGGTTTTATAGTAATCGAGGGAAAGTTTTGGTGTAAAAAAAACCTTCTTTGAGAATTCCAAAAACGTCTACTTGAATAGGTTTCATCTCTGCGAAAGAACGTTCAAAGTTCCTCTAGAGGGGTATGGCATTTCTCTGTTTTTGGAATTAAGCATTCTGCTGAACAATGTGTTTTCCATTGGATGTTAACAATAATGTGAACTTTGATATTTACAAGCCTCGATTAGGAGCGATTTCGAAACCAAGACCCAATGAAGCTCTAGTGGGCAAAGTTGATCTCTGTGTTTCTCCTTAAACGGTTGTTAGAGGTTTTCAGCCCTTCCTCTTGTGCCTTTTGAGGATAACTGACATTCCTTTTGGGAAATATACTCGGCCAGGCTCTTCTTGATTAGGATTTAGTGTTTTATCCTAGGAAGATGAACAGACCGCTACCACATTGACTTAACATCAGGTCTGCTGGCCAGGTAGTCTATATATTTAGATGATGTTTGTCTTCATTCCTACATCAAAATAAAGCAAAAATGATGATTAAATTCATATCAGCCTTAGTTGCCACTGTTCACTTTGCTATTGCAGCGAATACCCAAAGTATAGGCGGATGTAGCCCCAGCAAGGTACAACCAGGGTTGGAAGCTCAATATATTGATATGCCGTTTCTTTTCCAGTATCCTTACGGTACGTATTCCAATATCACAGGACTCCAAACAGTCGACGAGGCCGATGCCACATACGTTTGGGAAGGGGTGACTCAGCAAAACTTCTATTATGCTGGTACACTTGGAAACAATGTATTGGAACAGCCCCTATACGGTCATACAGTCAATACAAATTTTTTTGGATTAAAGCTTTCGGGATACTTCTATGCCGCTGAATCTGGATACTATACCTTCGGAATTAGCCGGGTTGCAGATGCTGTCTCTATGACGCTTGGTGCCGGGATTGCTATGGATTGTTGTGGGGAGGCACTCCCAGGTAACCTTGATCAGAATACCTATTGGTATGCCACATCTACCCCAGGAGTTGGGGCTAGTGATCCAATTTCAACTACGACTTATCTCACGGCTGGTGCATATTATCCTTTGAAAGTAGTCTACTACAATGATCAAGGGTTGGCATATTTAGACATGTATGTCACTTATCCGGATGGCACAAACCATACTGACGATATTTCGTGGTATAGCTCAACTGACGATACCACAGCCTGTCCAATTCCAACTACAACAATTCCCTATTTTGGCAGTGTTACAACAACTTTCACCTCATACAACTCAAATAGTTCCCCTTTTGTATATGTTGAAACACCAGACACTACCACTACCACTACCCAGCCATGGACTGGTTCTGGAACAACAACTACTACTGTAACTCCCTCAAACCCAAGTGATCCAATCAAGGTGATAGTAGAGACCCCCCAATCTACAACCACCACTCCATGGACTGGTAGCTTCACTTCTACTTACACCACCACTGGTACTGACGGTAACCCAACTGTAGTTGTCGAAACTCCTGAATCTACAACCACCACTCCATGGACTGGAACCTTCACTTCTACTTACACCACCACTGGTACTGACGGTAACCCAACAGTCGTTGTGGAAACACCTGAATCTCGAACCACCATTCCATGGACTGGAACCTTCACTTCTACTTACACTACCACTGGTACTGACGGTAACCCAACAGTCGTTGTGGAAACTCCTGAATCTACAACCACCATTCCATGGACTGGTAGCTTCACTTCTACTTACACCACCACTGGTACTGACGGTAACCCAACTGTAGTTGTCGAAACTCCTGAATCTACAACCACCACTCCATGGACTGGAACCTTCACTTCTACTTACACCACCACTGGTACTGACGGTAACCCAACAGTCGTTGTGGAAACACCTGAATCTCGAACCACCATTCCATGGACTGGTAGCTTCACTTCTACTTACACCACCACTGGTACTGACGGTAACCCAACAGTCGTTGTGGAAACTCCTGAATCTACAACCACCACTCCATGGACTGGTAGCTTCACTTCTACTTACACTACCACTGGTACTGACGGTAACCCAACTGTCGTTGTGGAAACACCTGAATCTCGAACCACCATTCCATGGACTGGTAGCTTCACTTCTACTTACACCACCACTGGTACTGACGGTAACCCAACAGTCGTTGTGGAAACTCCTGAATCTACAACCACCACTCCATGGACTGGTAGCTTCACTTCTACTTACACTACCACTGGTACTGACGGTAACCCAACTGTCGTTGTGGAAACACCTGAATCTCGAACCACCATTCCATGGACTGGTAGCTTCACTTCTACTTACACCACCACTGGTACTGACGGTAACCCAACAGTCGTTGTGGAAACTCCTGAATCTACAACCACCACTCCATGGACTGGTACTTTCACTTCTACTTACACCACCACTGGTACAGATGGTAACCCAACTGTCGTTGTCGAAACTCCTGAATCTACAACCACCACTCCATGGACTGGTACTTTCACTTCTACTTACACCACCACTGGTACAGATGGTAACCCAACTGTCGTTGTCGAAACTCCTGAATCTACAACCACCACTCCATGGACTGGTACTTTCACTTCTACTTACACCACCACTGGTACAGATGGTAACCCAACTGTCGTTGTCGAAACTCCTGAATCTACAACCACCACTCCATGGACTGGTAGCTTCACTTCTACTTACACCACCACTGGTACTGACGGTAACCCAACAGTCGTTGTGGAAACACCTCAGTCAACAACTACTGTTTATAGCGTTGGATCTATTGCAACTACATTCACGGAAACTCCTTCTAACCCAAACGATCCTATTACCGTGGTCATTGAAACTACTACTTTCCGCTGGTCAAACTCGAGCTCTACGATATTAAGTAGTGACACTCCTGTTCCATCTGGTGGGGTAGGTACTGTTACTACACCATGGACTGGTAGTTTCACTTCTACTTACACCACCACTGGTACAGATGGTAACCCAACTGTCGTTGTCGAAACTCCTGAATCTCGAACCACCACTCCATGGACTGGAACCTTCACTTCTACTTACACCACCACTGGTACTGACGGTAACCCAACAGTCGTTGTCGAAACTCCTGAATCTCGAACCACCATCCCATGGACTGGTAGTTTCACTTCTACTTACACCACCACTGGTACTGACGGTAACCCAACTGTCGTTGTCGAAACACCTGAATCTCGAACCACCATCCCATGGACTGGAACCTTCACTTCTACTTACACCACCACTGGTACTGACGGTAACCCAACTGTCGTTGTCGAAACTCCTGAATCTCGAACCACCATCCCATGGACTGGTAGTTTCACTTCTACTTACACCACCACTGGTACTGACGGTAACCCAACTGTAGTTGTCGAAACTCCTGAATCTACAACCACCACTCCATGGACTGGAACCTTCACTTCTACTTACACCACCACTGGTGCAGATGGAAACCCAACTGTCGTAGTGGAAACACCAGCTGTTAAGAGCAAGCAAACTACGGTGATAGTAACAACTACATACATGCCTCCAGGATCTCCCGAATCTCCAGGTAAACCTGTGGTGATTAGTTATACGACTTGGGAAACTCCTGAAAGTTTGAGTGGTGGCTCACCTTTCCCAAGTGGTGACCCAGATTCTCCAGATTCTACTCCTCCAAAAGGTGGTTCTACTCCATCGGTTTCTACTTTCCAAGGCATGGGTTCTAAGAACTCTGTCACATTTTTGACTGCTTTAGCTGCACTTTTGTGGGTTTCTGTTTGAACTTAGTGTACTAGGAATATGATAGCATGTTCAACTACTCAACTCAAAATTTACATGCTCCTCTTTTTTTGTCCGGATACTTCAATCTTCTATTTGCTTCATTTATTTTTTTCGATATTGCTATTACAACACTCTTGATATGAATAGTACATTTAAATTTTCGACTTTTCTTCTAGACTAAGACATCAGGTAGACTAGAAAGCAGCTCATTTCTCGAATTAAAAGCAAACGACACTCCGATCTTCAACAAAACAGTCTCGTAGCAGAGGTTTGAAGTGAACCTTCCTTAGTGGAGAGTCCAATTGTCCTCCTGAAAACAGGATAATTCATATGAATATCTAGCATCTTACTGCTCTCAAAAGCGTCTAGCTAAGTCACCAAAGTTGAATGTGCTTACTAGTGACAATTCACCCTTTTGCCATGCACAAAGGCTCCGAAAACTCCCACTAGGAGCTTCATCTTTCAGCCAAATCATAGTAGACATATCACCCCTTGATCAGAATTGTCACTGAATATTCGATCATAACAGAAGAAACATCTTGTAGACTCACAGAGCTAGAAGAATAGTAAAGAAATATACGCAGGTGAGCAAGAAGATCAAATAAAGACATCCACTGCAATAGCAGACCTTTCTGAAGAAAAGAGTTGATAGTTGGTGAGCATATGGAGCCACTAAAATCTTTTGTTGGCTGTTTTGAGATCCGCCAATCAGATTCTCCTGGCCTACGTCCAAAGGTGGTACTTTAAAGGAAAACTATACAAATCTGCTGCCGGGATAAAACACGGAATATTTAGCATCACAATAACGTGTCTAAGTCCTGATCAGTCAGCAAAAAGAAAACACCAAGTGAGGTGAAATAAAAAATGGTAAAGGCCAAGGATTTAGTCTTGAAGTGCCAGATTCTCAAACCCTGTAATCGAACAGTTGATTTCAGTAGACTCTGTCTGAGTTAGCTCCCAATCTTCTGTAATTGCTTGAGGTCCTTATCAACACTTTCAAAGGGATTCCGATTCTGGATTAGCCACTTTGGAAAATGGACTGCATAAAGCTAAGTTTAACCAGCCGTTTTATACTTCTTCAGTTCCAGAAATACTCTACTACATAATTCGTTTACATTGGGGTCTCAATTATTCGATATTTACGAGGAATAGTTTTACTGTGTCGTTCTGAGGATATTTTCAAGAGACTAAACGACTCTCTATTCATGTGCACCGTTCCGTAGAATTCGTACTATACTGTCGCTGGAGAGCCTCGAACGCCCGAAGATGGCATTCAGAAGACTAACACATAAACATCGTTGGATTGTTGTGGGTTTGCAAGATATATAATTCCCATCTTTTGTATTAGTCAGCTGATTGCTTGGCATTGAAAGGGCTTTTTTATTGGTGGATCAAGAATATCGTATTCTTTCATCGATAGTGACACTTGTGGCGCTAGCCGATAAACATCTGTGACTGAAGCCTCTCTTCCCATCTTAAGTTCGCTTACGTAAAACATGTCAATTACATAATCATTTACGCTTACGTCAGCGCACTTAAGAAGTATAAAGCCTTGTGGAATGCTACCTCCCTATCCCGTATATAATTTAGGAGATCAAGCCAGTACCATGGAGCTGTTAGAAAAACAGGAAGACCAAAACTCGTTTGAGAATTATAGTCCCGAAGATGTTTCTCTGATACTTAGGGGCAACAATGATATTTTTGAAAGCAACAGGAAAACGGCAGTATACTTTAGAGAGGTGACAGTCAAAGGTGAAGATGATTCAATTCTGGTCCTTCCCTCCCTTGAGTCTTTTAAGCATCCTATTAGAATGATGCAGTCGATTACGAAGAAGAAAATCAAAACATCAGATAAAATTATTTTGAATAAGCTCAATGGTATTGTTAAGCCTGGGGAAATGGCATTGGTTCTTGGAAGGCCTGGTGCCGGTTGCACATCCATGCTAAAAACTTTGAGTGGAACAGAATTAAGTATCTATAAATCAATCGATGGCCTGATCGCTTACGATGGTATTGAGCAGAAAGACTACTTGAAAAGCTTCAAGTCGGACTTGGTGTATAATCCCGAATTGGATGAGCATTTTCCACATTTGTCGGTGAAACAAACTTTAGATTTTGCTATTGGATGCAACATTCCTCTGGGAGTCGATAGCAGAGAATACTTGGAAAGAACAAGAGGCTTGTTGTCACATATCCTTGGTATCGGCCACACTTTGAACACCAAAGTTGGGGACGAATTTATTAGAGGAATATCAGGAGGCGAGAGAAAGAGAGTTTCTATTGCTGAAGCATTTTCCAACAATGGGTCTATAATGTTTTGGGACAATGCTACGAGGGGACTCGATTCCTCAACTGCTTTAGAATTTTCTATTATACTTAGAGAATGTTCCAACTTGTTCAAGAAGGCGAACATTGTTACCCTATACCAAGCAGGCGAAAACATATATAAACTATTTGACAAGGTGACTATTTTAAATCAAGGTCGGCAAGTTTACTTTGGGCCTACAAGCGAAGCTGTACAATACTTCACTGATATGGGATTTCAGGTTCAACCAAGGCAAAGTTCCGCAGAATTCTTGACGGCAGTCACCGACCCTAATGGTAGATTTGTCAGAGAAGGGTTCGCAGGTAAGGTTCCGGTTACCCCAAAAGATTTCGAAGACTACTGGCTTAAGTCGAGTGCTTACCAACGATTACTTCAAGAAATAGATGATCACAAATCCAAAATCAACCCCGATTCAACTTTAGAAAAGTTCCATATATCCAACAAGGAAGGACACGGGACGCATACCACCTTCAAGTCGTCTTACCGGGTTTCATTCTACAATCAGTTTGTGTTATGTATGAGGAGAGCTTTCCAGAATTTGTGGATGGATAAACCATTCATAATGAGTCTGTTTGCTGCTTCTTTCTTCCAGGCAATGATGGTAGGATCGCTTTTCTACCAAATCAAGCTCGACTCAGACGGCCTATTTCCCAGAGCCGGTGTCATTTTAGGGATTGTATTATTTGTGGTGATGATGTCTATGACTGAAATTCCTCTCAACTTTGTAAGACGGCCCATGTTGAAGAAACAGAACAATTACATGATGTATCATATGTCAGCGGAGGCGTTATCGGGCCATGTTATCATGATTCCCATTTTCATCTTGAGTACGATAATCTTGACTATACCTTCTTTTTTCATGGTGGGTTTGAAGGAGACAGCAGCTAATTACTTTGTTATATTGCTTTTCACAATCGTTCTTACCCTGACCTACACAAATTTTTTTCAACTTATCGCCAATTGCAACAAACTAGTAGATCAGGCTAATGCTATTGGAGGGATACTGTTTTTTGTTTCCTTTCTTTACAATTCTTACATGATCTCTAGGAAGTCCATGCATCCATGGTTCAAATGGTTAAGTTATATTGATCCAATGTTCTATGCATTTGAATCTCTCTTGTCTTTCGAGTTTCACAACGTGGAGTATGAGTGTTCAACTTCTTCTCTTGTTCCAAATGGTCCTTCCTATCAGGACTTGGAAAATGGTACTTTTGCATGTGCTCTGGTTGGTGCTGCACCTGGAAGTTTATTTGTTGATGGGGACGTCTACGCCCAAAAAAATTACAGTTACTTTTATTCGAATGTTTGGAGAAATTTAGGAATCTTACTTGCATTTTGTATTGGGTTTGCTATTTTGAATTGTTTAGCAGTTGAATTTTTCAATCCCATAGTTATAACTAACGACAAGTTGGTGTTTTTGAAGGGAGACCTCCCCAAGAGACCAGTGAGCGATGAAGAGAGCCTGATGGAGTCAGAAACTGGTACATTGGAAGACTCTTCTGACGAAAAAAATCCCACAGGCAGTACTTTTGATGAGTTGAAGTCAAAGGACTTATTTTCTTGGAAAGGAGTAAACTACGATATTGTTGTGAAAGGTGAGCAAAGAAAGTTGCTTCAGGACGTAAGCGGGTTTTGCGTTCCCGGTACTTTAACTGCATTGATGGGTGAATCTGGAGCAGGTAAAACCACATTGTTAAATTGTTTGTCTCAAAGACTCGAGACTGGGATTGTGACTGGTGATATGTTAGTTAATGGGAAACCATTGGATAGCTCTTTTTTCAAAAGAACTGGATATGTACAACAACAAGATATCCATTTGCAGCAGCTGACAGTAAGAGAATCTTTAATTTTTGCAGCCAGATTGAGAAGGCCCAGTTCTGTTCCTGATCAAGAGAAGATAGAATATGTTGACAAGATAATCGATGTTCTACACATGGGTGCTTACAAGAATGCGATTGTTGGTATGCCAGGGAATGGGATTAATGTCGAACAGAGAAAAAAATTATCTATTGGAGTCGAGCTAGTGTCTAAGCCTTCGTTGTTATTGTTTTTGGATGAACCAACATCAGGGTTGGATAGTCAAAGTGCATGGGCCATTGTTCAATTATTGAAGGAGCTTTCTATGGCTGGGCAGTCAATCTTATGTACAATTCACCAGCCTAGTGCCACATTATTTCAACAGTTTAATCGTCTATTGTTGTTGAAAAAAGGAGGTCAAACAGTTTATTTTGATGAAATCGGAGAAAATGCACAAAAAGTCATCAGTTATTTTGAAACCAATGGAGCAAGAAGGTGTCTCAAGGAAGAAAATCCCGCTGAGTATATTTTGGATGTTATCGGGGCAGGAGCCACAAAGAGTGTTGAACAAGATTGGTCAGAAACTTGGATAAATTCAGAAGAGAGAAAGACAAATGAGTCTAGATTAAAAGATTTAGTAAACACTTACCAACATGTGGAGACATCAGAAGAACACGAAGAGAATTCAAGAAAGTATTCAGCTACTATCACTGTTCAATTTTACTACTATTTCGGAAGACTCTGGAATTCATTTGTTAGGGATATTCCCTACTTGATGGGAAAGCTTTCTCTTTCAATTGTTGGGGGACTCTTAGTGGGCTTTACGTTCTGGGACATCAAGAGCTCGATAACAGACATGACGAACGGGTTATTCGTGGCTTTCTTAATGATAACCGTTGTTATCCCAGGGTTCAATCATGCTCAAATAAAGAATCTACCCACCAAGCAATTATACGAAGCTCGGGAACAACTTTCGAAAACATATCATTCTTCAATAATGATCGTTTGCCAGTTCTTGCTCGAATCCTTTTTCAATTTCTTCAGTCAGATAACATATATCTGTTGCGAATATTTTACCTTGAAAGTTAATTACAGTGGTGAGATGTTTGGTGTTACATTTGTATCATTGACTATCTTCGCTGTCATCTTCCAAGCAAGTTTTGCCTTGTTGATTGGATTCTTGACACCTGATGCACAAACAGCCAATATTATAACATCCATGTTGGTGGCCATCATGTTTCAGGCGTCTGGAGTGGTTCAAGTGTCGTCCTTAAGTCCTGGAATATGGCGTTTCATCATCAAGTTGAACCCGTTCACCTACTTTGTTCAAAATTATGCAGTTGGTGTACTCCACAACAAAAAGGTAGTATGTTCAGAGGCTGAACTAGCAGTTTTCAATCCCAGCTCGGGTAAGACATGCGGGGAATATATGTCCGACTACATAGCTGAAGTTGGGGGTTACTTGGTCAATCCCGATGCCACGGAAAATTGCAGTTATTGTCAATTAAGTGTGGCCGATGACTTTTTGGCTACCAGAGGCATTAAATGGGTTTACCGGTGGAGAAATTTGGGGTTCTTCTGCACATACACTGTGTTCAACCTTGGGCTTGTTCTACTCTTATACACCTACATCATTCCTGGTGTTAGAAAGGTGCTTAACAGAAGGGCTTCCAAGGCCAAGTAACCTTTAAACAATTTCGCAGCCACCGTATCAGGCCGTGCAAATAGCGATATAGATAGCGAGATAATCAATGAAACATATAGCAAAAAACAAACGTGTGCACAAACTTCTAGCACTAGACACCTACAATAACATACCACAACAACACAGGCGGTATTCCTACCCACAAGCAACAACACCCGCAGACTCTGATTCAAATTTGACTTCTGTTTTGACTCGTGCCAGCTCAGAGACTCCTCTCGGGCCTTCGCGAAAACTTTCAAAATGGCTCTTTATCATCCGATCCTATAACGTTAATATGTTAAGGGCGGCTTTGAAGACAAGTAAACCGGGCTTCAGCTTGAGCTCGGTCAGATGGTTTGCCACCGAGGTTTCTGAAGAGATGACCAAGCCAAGCATCAAGTCCAATAAGCCCAAGAAAAGAAGAGAGACGATGTTCTCAGATGAGTTGAATAAAGGACCCTCTTTTGCAGACTTTCTCACGGGAGACGCCGCCAAAATGGTGATAGATCCGTTGGAAGCTGCCAGAAGAGACCCCGACCAACGGTTGCCCTCGTGGCTCAAGGTGCCCATTCCCAAAGGGAAGTCTTTCAACAAGTTGAAGGAAGACGTCAGAGAGCTAAAGCTTGCAACTGTGTGTGAAGAAGCCAAGTGCCCCAATATTGGCGAATGCTGGGGAGGTAAGAAGTCCGAAGCTACTGCCACCATCATGTTGTTGGGAGACACCTGCACCCGAGGATGTAGATTCTGTTCTGTGAAGACCAATCGAGCTCCATCCAAGCCTGACCCTATGGAGCCGGAAAACACTGCTGAGGCCATCAGTAGATGGGGATTGGGATACGTGGTGTTGACGACTGTAGATAGAGACGATTTGGTGGACGGGGGATCGCATCACTTGGCGGAAACCGTCATGAAGATAAAGCAAAAGGCCCCCCAGATCTTGGTAGAAGTGTTGGGAGGAGACTTCAGAGGTAACTTGGACATGGTCAACGTGTTGGCATCTAGTGGACTAGATGTGTATGCGCATAATATGGAGACGGTGGAGGCATTGACGCCTCACGTGAGGGATAGAAGAGCCACTTATAGACAAAGTTTAGCGGTATTGGAGAGAGCCAAACAGGTGAAACCTTCTTTGATCACCAAGACATCGATGATGTTGGGATTCGGTGAGACAGAAGAGCAAATCCTACAGACTTTAAAGGACTTGAGAGACATAAAGTGTGACGTGGTGACTTTCGGTCAGTACATGAGACCCACCAAGAGACACATGAAGGTTGTGGAGTACGTGACACCCGAGAAGTTTGACTACTGGAAGAACAAGGCATTGGAAATGGGCTTTTTGTACGTTGCCAGTGGGCCTTTAGTCAGATCGTCGTACAAGGCTGGAGAAGCCTTCATCGAGAACGTCATCCGAAAGAGAAGCCACAACGTGGGAGAAGCTCCCAGGTTGGCTCAAGTCAAGCCCAGTCCCTTCAAGGTAGAGAGCTGACTCTGTACACTAATCAATATAAACTACACAGTAGTGTCTTGTAGCACCAAATAGCAACTCGCCTCTTCCCACCACCCACGCCGGCTTCTCCAGCTAGCCGCGATACCTCGCTGCCATAGCTCCTCTATGTGGTTCTACATCAAACTGCTCATCTCCAGCCAATTCGCGACGCAATAATAACAATAGATCCAAGTCTCATAATCAGCAGGCATGTCATTGAAGGAAGACCTCAAGGATAACGATAGCGAGGACTCGCTCATCTCGCAGTTCGAGACCACGTTGACCATCCGGTCCACTGCTAACGACTACGAAGATGATGTGTCAATGGCCCACTCCACCTTCTACAACCACACCAGCTACATGAGAGATCAGACCGTCCCCATTTACGAGGAAGAAGAGGACGACGACGAGCAGCTATATCCCAGTGACATCCCCCAGTTCAAGAGCAAGCGACCCACGAGCTTGAGGACCAACCATGCCGTGAGAATGAAGCACGAGGAGCCCCGAGACGGCTTGAAAGCAGTGGATCTGCTGTTGGAACGTGAAAAAGACACCTGTACCAGATCACGGTCGAACTCGTTGAAGTCCCGGTCGAGCTCCCACTCAAGGGCAAGCAAGAGCCCGAGCCCATCTCCGATTCCAGAGGTTATTGCCGAAGAACTAAAGAAGTATGACAAGATCTTGAAGCCTTCGAGTTTGATTGACTCGTCATTGGCCAAGTTCACCAAATGTTTCGGCGACTTCTTGAAGTCCAATCCACAGATCGAGAGAGACTCTCCGAAGTTCAGAAAGGAGACAGACAAGACGCTTGTTGTGTTGTCGCCGTATTCGGCAGAGCATGCGTTTGGAAGGAGGTGGGTCACTAAATCGTACCTTGCTACTATTTTTGAGAGGCCCCAACGGTTGTTGGCCTCGTGCATTGGGATTGCCGCAGCTTTAACCATGTATCCGTTCTTCTACAAGATAGTCAACTCGACGAAGAAGGGGTCCATATTCTCGTCGCACGTCTTGAAGATCCACGGGAAGAACTGGCCTAGAAAGTTGTACGAGCTATGCTTGGAAAGCCACGAGAAGTTGAGTGAGGAAAACCTCGAGGTGCCTGAGGACTGGAACACTGGTGACATATACTTGGTTCCAAGGACAATCAATGCCATTGAGGGGGTCATTGGTGCTATCGAAACCGCTATAGACTCGTTATTCAAGCAGAACTACAACTTGTCGTTCATTGTCATCAGGCCCCCGGGCCACCATTCGCATGCATGCTTGCCCAGTGGCTTCTGTTTGTTGAACAATGTGCAAATCGGTATTGAATATGCTTTCGAGAACTACGATGTTAGCCATGTAGCCATATTGGATATCGATTTGCATCACGGGGATGGTTCTCAGGATATCTGCTGGGAAAGGGCAGGCTTTACAGGTGACTACGGAAAGGGAGAAGAGGAGGATGCTGAGCTTGGCTTTGAACCAAGGGATGATTACGGGAAGAGATTCGCCCGGTACCCCAAGGTGGGCTACTTTTCTTTACACGATATTAAGTCTTACCCTACTGAGTTGGGATATGCCACCAAGGAGAATATCAAAAACGCCTCTACCTGCATTATGGATCACGACTTGAATATCTGGAATGTTCACCTTCAAGAGTGGGAGAACGAAGATGAGTTCTACAAGCACTACCAAACGAAATACGTGTCTATTTTGAACCGGGTCAACCAGTTCTTAAACCAGGCCAAAAAGCAGTACGAGTTGGAATTCCAGCAGTATTTGATCAATAAGAAGAACAGTAACTTGAATGTCAACAGCAAAGAAAAGCCTCCCAGAGCATTCAAACCCATGATCATCATATCGGCTGGCTTCGATGCATCGGAGTACGAAAACCCCCAAATGCAGAGACACGGTATCAACGTGCCCACGTCATTCTACTCCAAGTTCACCAATGACGTCGTCAAGTTGTCGAAAATCCACAATTCCAAGCTCGTGTCGTTCTTGGAGGGTGGGTACTCTGACGGAGCATTGACCACGGGGATCTTCTCTCACCTCATTGGCCTCACCAACAGCATGGACCGCGACGCCTCCATGGACTCCAATCTCTGGAATTCCAGCTGGGGGTCCGAAGTGGTCATGAAGGAGTTGACCAAAGGCTGTAAGAAGAATTGGTTTCCATACAAGCAGCCCAAGACCGACATCACTATTTGGGCCAACGAGGCCATCAAGCTCGGCAGATCCATGATGCCCAACGCCATATTGCCCAACAACTACATCTACCAATACAAAGACGAAAGTGCTGTGGTGGAGGGGCCTCCCAATAGAATGGTCAAAGACCTCATAGATCACGACCGACTCGCCGACGACTCGGGGTCAAGACACACGAGGTCGTACTTCAAGAAACTAGCGATGGCCCAGCAACAGAAGGAGGCATAGTTCTCCAGTAGCCCCTTAGTCGCATCCACAGAGATCTTCGTTGCATTACTGAAGCTCGTTTTCTACAGCACTGTTAACATTAGCATCAATACACACTAACAGTACCTCGGCCAGTAACATAGAAAGAGTTAAATAACAGTCTAGTTGTCCGTAGGCACATCCGCACATCAACACGTCTGTCTAGATGTCTGTCTAGATGTCTGTCTCCTTCATGTCTACTTCTTGTTTCATAACTCAAGGGTTCCAATTACGCGTGAAAAATTTTCTAGCTTAAGCGTGTAGAGACCTTACACATTGACTAGAATCTATAGCCATTGCGTGTGGAGCACCACGAAGGACAAATTCGATCAGTGTCAGCAGCCGTGCTAAATTGACCCCTGTGACCCACCAATTGCGTACCAAGCCGGGCTTTTGAAGCCACTCATAAACAAAAATGCAAGAATTAACACCCTCACACCCAAACTTCGACAGGTCTAAGCTTTCCGACAAGGAGTACATCGAGCGGCTCTTGTTCGAGATCAAGGAGCTCCAGTCAATTATAGTCAGAAAGGATCAGCTCATCCAAAGCTTACAGGGCAACAATGATGGACTTTTCGACCAGAAGAAGCCGGAGTCAGACATACCCCAGAGGTCGACCCGGAGAAGAGTGAACGAGAGCAATGGAAGTGAGGACGTATTCGGTCTGGAGATCAAGGATGTAATTGATAGTCAAGAAAAGGATATACTCGTCACTCTGGAGACAGAGTCTCACCAGACAGATAAGAGTTCGGGCAATCAAAGCTTAGACAAGAGCTCAAACAAGAGCTGGAGCGAGCCATCGGAAAGACCGTTGAAAGTGAACAGACCACTGGACGTGGACGTTTCGTTGGCAAACCTTTCAACCTCGACTTCCATTGAGCAGCCAGCAGACGACTCCAGGTCGGTCGACGAAAAGAACTCCAGCCGGTCTTCAATCTACTCTGGCGAGGCTGCTAAATTAAGTGCCCCTGGAACTCCAGCCAACGTGTCCGAGATTCACAGCGAAACCACTATAGGCGTAGAAGTGGACGAGACAGGAACCGAGACGTCTGAAAATCTCCTGAAGACAAGATCCGTTGATACCCAGACTAGTGCCAATGTCAGTGGCATTTTCCAACATAAAAACCACAGTGCCAGTAGCTTCCATTCGTATAGATCCCGCATAAAGTTGCCTCCTACATTACAGCAGCAAACCCAGGTCAAGGTGGCCCAACAGCAGCAAGCAAGTCAGCCCTCAGACGAAGTTCCAGTGGTTCCAGCGGCCCAGCAGCAACAGATACACAGTTACCCAACATCTCCTGAAGATATAGCTTCATCTCCTTCTCTCCCACGGTCTCCTCTGGTAGAGCCTCCAAGAGTTCCCTTACCTGAATCTCCCAGCAAATTCAAGTCAAATGTTTTGTCACAAAACAGTACTTTGTCTCATAGTAAAACTTTCAAAGATTTGAGCATCAAGATCAATCCTCCTCCTGTGAGCAGGGAAATAACAGCCTTGAAGTCTCCTGCAATATTGAATTACCAGCTGCATGCCTCCAGTGCTTCAGCCCCTGCACCACCGGTTCCTCCCAAAGTATTGGAAATGGACCAAACTATTGATCTGTCAAGGTTAGGATCTCCAAATATTGCTAGTGAAGAGTATAGAGAAGCACCGCGTACCCCAGATGCATTTTACAACAGTCGGCCTTTGGATGGACGAGAGTTCAATTCAGGACGTCCACTCGAAGAACCCATCAGTGGTTTTTCCTCTCCTGCAGTACCACCTTCTCAATACTCCCAAGCATCTCCAGCTACGGGGCACAGTTACAAAGGTGCTGATTACGAGAATGATTCTTTAAGGACGCCAGCGACAACTGAATTCACATCTCATGATTCGATCTACAACATGAGAAGTGCTTCAGGCTCAACCAGAAACTTTTCAGGGAAGAGCAATCTGAACGTTATGATCTCGAACAATTCAAGCTATCTGGTGAACAGAACAATGGTTAATGAAGATGAAGAGCCTTTGCTCATAAAACCAGAGGAGTTCCAGACTATTTCTCTCAGTGTCATCAGCACTTTAAGTAATGGAAACACCCAAGGACAAACGTCGGTATCTCAGAAGAAGTTGGACGAGATACTCATCACAATAGCTGTAAATGACAGAAGCAGTGGTAAAGAGATGTGGAGGATCAAGAAGTCCTTGAATCAATTAATAGCATTTGACAACGAAATACGACCCACAGTCGAGTACTTTGGATTGCCGGTCCTTCCTGACAAGTCCTTGTTCTTGTCTTCTACTCCTAACAAGATCGATGTTCGAATCAATGGATTGCAAAACTATTTTAACACCTTATTTGTGATGCCACATATTCCACACTTGATCCTTTTTAGAATCTGCAAATACCTATCCTTGGACTTTGTCAACCCGTTGGATGAGTTCAAGAGCGGAGCTAGAAAGGAGGGTTATTTGGTTAGAAAGTACAAAGGATTGGGAGCAAGCTGGAAAGTTAGATGGTGTCAAGTTGACGGTCCAGTGTTGGAATTATACGACTTCCCGGGTGGATCTCTTTTGGAACATATCAACTTGGTTCATTGTCAGATTGGCAGGCAATCAAACGACACAGTTGCTGAAGACAAAGGGTACAGACATGCATTCCTTATCATGGAAAGCCAAAAGACTTCCAAGTTATCGAATTCGTTGCCCAAGCATTTCTTCTGTGCCGAGAATGATTTCGAAAGGGACGACTGGGTTAATGTTTTGATTGACATGAGTACCGTCGCAGATTCGACCTCCACGTCTACTGCAGCATCGATTAAGGACGACATTGGAGGATATCCTTACAACAATTCTCTAACTCCTAGAGCTCAAGAGTCAGAGTACCAGGACTACCTTGATACCTCCTATGGCAGTAACAACAAGATACTCAAATCTCCCGTGCCCTCTAATATGTCGTATCAAACAAGCGAGAACGATACCGTTGATCAAAAAGAGAAAGCCTCCGACAAGAAGGCCAAGAAAAGAAGTATATTCCCTTTCCGAAGCAAGGGATTGAACGCCACCACAAGCACTGGCCAGTTGTTCGATCAAACCAACCTTCTCGATAGCGATTTGGCTAATGCTATCATTGCTTCTCCAAACGCAAACAGTTCTTTCACCAGTAATTTGAGTCACCAGAATAACAATGGATTACGAAAGGAAGATTCCAGCATCCAGCTGTACCTCGATAAGATGGGACTAGACGACCAACTCAGCAAGCAGATATTTGGCAGAGAACTCACTCAAGCATTTGAAATCTCTCATCATAACTTCCATGGCCGTGAGATCCCAAGTATTTGTTACAGATGTATCGAATTCTTATTAAAGACGGGGGCAGTTTACGAAGAAGGTATCTTCAGATTGAGCGGATCTGCTTCCACAATCAGACAATTGAAAGAAGCTTTCAACAAAAAGTTTGACCTAGACTTGTTTGAGCATGAGTTGAAACCAGACATCCACACTGTTGCCGGGTTATTAAAGACCTACTTGAGAGAATTACCATCCCCCATTTTATCAGACAGGGGATACAACGACTTGAGGAACATGGTGATGGCCCACGGCAACTCGAGCAACACCTCATTGATCTTTAAAGACTACATCAACAACCCCAGGAACCTCGACAGAGTGCATTACGACTCAAGTTACATTGTGTTGAAGTTCTTGAAAGAGATCATCAACAACAAGGACTCGAACAAGATGAACCTCCGGAACGTTTGTATTGTATTTGTACCCACGTTGAACATCTCGTTGGACGTGCTCAGTTTACTCTTAATTGACTTCAACTGTATCTTCGAAGACGGTGACCCCGTCCCCGATGACCAGCGAGAGGTTTTGGATTTGAACATCCCCAATTTCTGAGCTTCAATTCTTAATTGTATTATATACTTACACACCCTGTATAACTGTTCATATTTACTCTCACCGTACCTCACCTCGTCCCGCTGGCCGTCACTACCGTCACTGCCGTGAGAGTTCCTGTGACTCTCTCACTGTCATTCACTGCCAGCGCTCCAGCCTCTCCAATTTCACTCGCGGTCGCGACCAAATGTGATAGAAGAAGCAATAGCAGTAAGATGTTTCAACGAAAGAAACCGCCGCAATTAACGGTGCATGAAGAGTTGAGACAAACATACACCGACTGCTGTGATTTGACAATCAAAAACCTCACGTTGGAGGAGGACAACCGAGTGGAGGACGCTTTAAAAGGCTGGAAATCTCTTCACACCTCGCTCTTATTCAAGCTAGAGCTCTTCGAGAAAAGCGTCCCGAAAATGGGTCAGGAGGAGCTCGATGTGTTCAACGAGCTCAGGTCGATCCGGGACCAGAATGTCAAGCATCTTATTCGGGTGCAGTTGAGGATGGACGAAGTGAGCAGAAGACATAAGACGGCAAGCACCTCGGCCACCAACTCGATTTCGTCAACCAAGTCGAACATGACAGTCCCCTCGCTACGCCAGGCATCAGGAATGCGTCTCGGTAATGGGAATGCCCAGAAGAAGAAGATGCTCAAGTCGTTGAGACCGCAGCCTCAGCAGAGTAGATTAAACTCTCAGCATAAGCAGCATCAGGCCAATGTTGCTGCCAATCTTTCGTGGCAGAAGCCCACTGTCAGTGTTACGCAGGCCAGCAATGGTGAAGATGGCGAGGGCTGCCAAGAGTTTGACGATTTCGATCAGGATTTGGAGGTGGGCTGGGAGAAGATCACTGATGAGGATCCGGAAAACCACGATGCAACCCCTAATTTGATAGACTTGGAGCTGGAGTACTTCCAGTTCAGCCATTCGATGGAGAACTTGACGTTAAAGCCCAAGTCGAGACAATCAAGTATCAGCAGCAACTCCAATTCTTCTCCGAACAACTCTATTAAGAACTTGCAACCTCCTCGGCCCGACAAGCTACAGGTCAAAAGCACTCCGGACATAAGACAGCATGACAGCGAAATACAGGTGAAGATTCCACAGAGTCGGATAGGAGCACAGTCGCAGGCACAAGCAGTCCCCACGTCTTCGGTGCCCTCAGAGAAGAAGTACGTCTACAACAAGCCCCAGCCGATGAACATCGGCCGACTAATGAAGAAGCCACAGAAAGCTTCTGTATCTCAATCGTCGTCCCCAAAGAAGGCAGTAGCTAGGCCCAAAACGTCGGTCTCTTCGCTGCCAGCATCAGCTCGACCTGCGCAGGTGAACCAAGCGAAGAAATCCAATATAACCTACACGTATGTTCCGATCTCGAAGAAGCCAGCCAAAGCTGTATCCCCAGCTAGAGCTGGTTCACCAGCTTTAGTGCCGGCAGCTTCAGCCAAATCCGCTAAGAATGGGGAGGCAGTTAGTGGAGACTCTGACGAAGAACAAGGGGAAATAGACATGAACGATCTTTTAGACCCTCGAGTTCAACACAAGATCATAGAGCTGTGCAGAGGTATTGACGAGGGAGCAGCCAAGCTGATTCTCAACGACATCGTCGTACATGGCGACGAGGTATACTGGGAAGATATTGTTGGATTGGACAGTGCCAAAAGTTCGCTCAAAGAAGCGGTGGTGTATCCATTTTTAAGGCCTGACTTGTTCAAAGGATTACGGGAACCTACCCGAGGGTTGCTACTTTTTGGTCCCCCAGGAACTGGTAAAACCATGCTTGCTAGGGCAGTTGCAACCGAGAGTAAGTCGACGTTCTTCTCCATCACTGCCTCCTCCATCACTTCCAAATACCTCGGGGAAAGCGAAAAATTGGTACGAGCATTGTTTGTTCTTGCTAAAATATTATCACCTTCCATAGTCTTCATCGATGAGATCGACTCGCTATTAGGAGCCAGGTCCGAAGGAGAACTTGAAAGTACTCGCAGAATTAAAAACGAGTTTTTGATCCAGTGGAGTGAGTTGAGCAGTTCGACCACGAAAGAAGACGATGCCAACGATCTTAAACATCAGGTATTAATTTTGGGTGCCACAAACATGCCCTGGTCAATCGACGAAGCTGCAAGAAGACGGTTCGTAAAAAGGCAATACATTCCTTTACCCGAAGACGAGACCCGGTCGAATCAAGTAAAGCGACTTTTAAAGTACCAGAAGCACACCTTACTGGACACGGATTTCCAGGAAATCATCGAGTTGACCAAACAATTCAGTGGAAGTGACATTACTGCTTTATGTAAAGATAGTGCAATGGGCCCATTGCGTTCGTTAGGAGAGTTGTTGTTACTGACACCTACAGAAGAAATTAGGCCCATGAACATCGATGATTTCCGTAACAGTGTTAGGTTCATCAAGCCAAGCGTTCTGCATGAAAGCTTGAGCAAATATGAGGATTGGGCGAAGAAGTTTGGATCGCTGGGTGTGTGAAAAATTACTATAGATGACTGTGTGCTAAAAGGTTATGAAGATAGGCTATATTTCGTTGTTTTGACCGGAACTGCCCAAAGAAGACCTTTGTATAATAGAATATAACAAGCTGAAGAAAAAAATAATAATACTATTACACGAATATAGCCTGTTTTGTAAGAAGATTGTCAACATCTGATCGAGAGCAAAAGTTTATAGAGGAAATGTAGCAAATCCATCTCGCGGGATCTAGGCCAATGGATCACACACATCGATTTCTCCCAACAATATTCTGATATTATGCACAATGTACTAACTGTGTAGGCGACCAAAAGTTTGGGAATGATTCAAGTCTGTATAACTCAACAGGGAAAATGGCAACATACCGATGGAAAATACGAAATAAGATATGAAACCATCACATGTAGGGGGGTTAGAACAATGAAGTGCACCCTATTATTAATCTGCACACTGCATACAAACCACATAATATTCACGCAAGGGATTAGTCAAGGGCAGGCTACGTGCACTACAAGGTTACTTAGGTGATCAGCAGAAAAGGCATTCCCAGGGCTTCCTCTGTCGGGTTTCCTAAGTGCATATCTGCTTAATACTATGTGCCTTATGTCTATCAAAACAGCCATTGCAACTGGATTATCCAGGTGGCAGTAAATATAAATACAGTTATCATACTTTGTATGACAATGCAACGGCATTTTCTGGAGCAACACACATATTGATAACGAAAGCTATTTTGACAACAATAGATTAATATTTCGACAAAAAGTAAAACGAGATGCACTATTGTTCTTGGAAAATAAATTTTATAAAATAAAAAACCCCTTAATATGTTTTTAGTTCAACTATATTTCTGCACTAATTGTTGGTTTCAGATCGGTATTATCAGGAATTGAAAACTTTATTCTATCACTATCGCATTATGTATCAAGCGATAATTTATATTGGGGCTATTTTTCTATCAAGCTTTTTTATTTTTTTTGCCTTTTTTTTATAAACGGATATATAAAAGATGAAAGGATCCTCTGAAATATTGGTAGAATTGTATCACAAAGCTAACCATGAGTGTTTTTCCCCAACAAGCATATCCGTTCGGCTATCAATACCCAGTGTATTATGGCTATGGTAAACCTACACATCAAATGCCTTCTGTACACCAGATTGGCCAGTATAACCAGACGCAAATGATACCCGGTGTATCATCTGCAACCGGCGCAGCTCCTGGTGTCGCTGCATCTACTGGATACCACAGCTCACTCGCAGCATCCGCATCTGGCACAGTCACTCCCCAATACATTCCAAGTGGTCCCGGATCCCCAGGGTCTTTACAGTTGCCCTTCTATTATTACAACAATATTAACGAGAAGAAGTCTAAACTGTCTACTACATGGACAGCAAAAGAGGATAAATTATTAAGAGAGCTAAAGGAGAACCAAAAGTTGGGTTGGAGGGACATTTCTTCCTTTTTCAACGATAGAACTCCTAATGCTTGTCAGTTTAGATGGAGAAGAATCATTTCCTCCATAAGTAAAGGCTCTCTGGAGACTTCCGCATCTAAAGATTCAGAAGAAAAATTAACAAAGTCCAGATCATCTTCATTTTCTTCTGTGACTTCATTACACTCTCGCTCATCATCACTCACATCGTCACCATCCCCCAGGATCAATAAGAAATCGCATCATTCAATCAACTACATTTTGAACTGAAACACAAATTAAAAAACTTGTGGGGATCGTCAGTACCGGATATTCTAATTATCCCCATCGCATTGTTTAATTCATGATAATACAACGGCATTTTATTCAAAACAACTCAAGTAAGTTTTTGTCACTAGCGTTTCTAGTTTCTTTTTTCCTTTTCAATTCTGCGGGCGCCGGAAGGGCATCCTTGGTGAATAGTCTGGTCCAGACCTTATGTTTGCTTCAGCTTCTTATTAAGTAAATAAGGTTATGTAAATTATATTACTAAAATATCTTGCGTATCGAAATAGAATTGTTGGCCTGTTTCTCGTCTATTGTTTTTTTTTTTTTTAATTTTCGAAACAGCTTTTGTTTAAGGGTCAGTTGGAATGTGCCTCGTTTTTATGGTAGCTGATCGAAAACACCACCGAAGATGATTTTGCTACTTCCGGAAAGTTGATGAGTCCCCAACAAGTTCATTGCACCTCGTACATTGTCAGCCCTACAACAATAGACGATAAAATTGATGCTTTGCCGGCCCTACTGACCAAAAACCCCTTGCTCCATGTGTAGTCCATGATACGTTTCCCCAAGAGGTCATATAGGCCGATTATGAATTATGCATGTATTGCGTTCGGTAAGTCAAAAATGCGCTTTTCAAAGGAGTATCCCCCGAATTAAAGGGCAGGTTTGTGCAGATTTGGAATCTTCAATCATAACTAAAGGTTGTACATCTTAGCCAGCTTTGCACTCGCTTACCGCTTCAGTAAGAACCCCCCTTGTATCTGCTCCGTGGTCCACAATTCGCTTATTATCGTTGTTGGTCGAATAGGCTTGACAGTCCATTGGCGAATAGGGTGATAATAAAGTTCCGGAGGTTGCACACCTCGATTTAATCCTACTGGAGAAGGTGGGCCAGGAACTCTGAGACAGAGTATCTTGACAATATAACGAACCATATGTAAGTTTTCTATTCAGTAGCAAGAGAATAAGAAATATGCAGCTAAAAGCCTCTATTGACATCACATTTCCAAGTTTAAAAAATTAACCAGAATTTGTGATATTTTAACTTTTGTGCTAATTTTATTTGTTTAATGAATTGTTGTACTTTATTGGTTAATCTGAAGACAGAATTATCAGGGCCCTGAAGCCATATATGATGCTTTCATCTAAGAGATCTCGAATATCGCGAGGTGATACCACGCAAAAACGAAGGATTTTACTAAACTAGCAAAAAATACTTTTTTTAAAAAAAACAATGCAGCTCATGATTGTCATCAGAAGAACATCCACGCATAAAAAGTAGTGGATGCTGGATCTCAAATTGCGTCTCGCAGATGCACCCTATTATGCTATGATGACCGTTCCATTAATAAGCCGTGCATAGACCCACCCTGTCTAACCCTTTTTCGAGCTTAAGCTGGAGATCTACATGCACACGCTTGGGCTGCCTGCTGCTACTTTTGGTGATAGGAGCAGCACCTCCCAAATAAAACATCTGACGATTAAGCATATGGCCATTTTTTGATTTTCTCTGTTGCGCTGTATGGCATACAGTAGACTGGGTCAATCGCCTCTAGGTCATATTTCTGGTGATCAGCAAGACTTAGCCCCATTAAGGCAAAACATGTGTGGTAGATATCTGTCTGATTCTCTCTGCGATCACTGAAACCGCCGGACTCGGCATCCTGGCAGTCGAGAATGAATTGTGCCAATTTAGGTATGTCTACCCAATTGGCTCTACCAAGGATCTTCAATGGACTGAGTACCCACCAACTGTAGCACGAGTCGGGTAATTTCTCGGGTCTGCCGTTGAAACCACCTTCTTTGACTTGTCTTTCGCTCAACCATAATGCTAACTTGTCCTGTTTGACTAGGTCTAATCTGTTCATTATAGCCAATGCTCCAATAACTGTAAAGACCTGTGCCCCGTGGCTTTCAGCTCCGGGTTCCATTCCATATGACCCGTCAAAGTTTTCACATTTGGTGAGAAACCCTGCAGCTTTGTTAACGATGTCTTCAGTCAATTCTCCGAGAATTGAGAGTGAGCTGATGGCATTGTACACAAACCGGGTGTCAACCTCTCCGTATGAATCTCCTTGGAAGCTTCCGTCCTCAAGTTGAAGGCCCTTGATGAATTTCACAATAGCAGCCTTCCTGTCGGTTAATACATCAAGCACATCGTAAATCAACAAGATTTGCAACCCTGATAGCGTCGAGAGAATGTGCCCGTCATGTTGAGGATATGCACCAAATCCCCCGCTTTTGGGGTCGTAGCAGGAGAGAACATACTCAATTACCTGCTGCTTGGGCAATGTGTCTAAAGACTTCAATCCCACAAGGGCCATGACTCCCCAATATATACCATTCAACCGAAGATGTTCAGAGAGCCAGTACTCATAGGACTGCCTGCTTGTCTCACCATCCACCTTCTTGACGTAGTCAATGTGCTTTTGTCTTTCAAGTGAAGCCATTGATTTAGGAGAGGTATTCACTATGAGTTTTTGCGTGTCGCGCATTAATAGATTTCCACGACAGAATCCTACAGCTTTGCAACCACTTTTGGCGATAAGCCTAAGATGAGTACACCTCAGAGGAAAGGTGCTAAGCGAGCAACTAAGTGCATATCACTATGTAATTGGACAATCAGTGCTTCCATGCATCCTGTTGTCAAATAGTCTGTAGGAGGCGTGGGGAATGGCTCACTAGTCTTCTACCGTCAGACCCAGTATTAGAAGTTCCACAGCTGATGATACTGGGCATACACCGTAGCACCTCCGCAGCAAGCTCATATCCCATTGTGCTTCTGCTGTGGAATAAAGTAGCTCTCCAAGTTAACTTTCCACCTCCTTGGTTACATAAACAATTGTGTGAAAGCCCGAGATTATTGAACAAAGTCACGTGAGATTGGTTGATTATCAACCACTTGGACAAAATTATTCTGGGGCTATTTAAATCAAGGGTTATCCCGTCAATTGGAAATTATCTACTCTTTCACAGTTTACAATGGCTCCATTACGTTTAGGTTCTACTGCTCCAGATTTCGAAGCTGAAACTTCCAACGGTCCAATCTCTTTCCACGAATTCATTGGTGATTCTTGGGCCGTTTTGTTCTCTCACCCAGATGATTTCACCCCAGTTTGTACCACCGAATTGGGTGCCTTCGCCAAGTTGGAACCAGAATTCACCAAAAGAAACGTCAAGTTGGTTGGTTTGTCTGCCAACGGTACCGAGTCCCACAAGGCCTGGATCAAAGATATCGATGAAGTCACCGGCTCTCACTTGACTTTCCCAATCATTGCCGACCCAGAAAGAAAGGTTGCTACTTTGTACGACATGCTTGACTTCCAAGATGCTTCCAACGTTGATAACAAGGGTCTCCAATTGACCATCAGATCCGTTTTCGTCATCGACCCAAAGAAGAAGGTGAGATTGATTATCACCTACCCAGCTTCAGTTGGTAGAAACTCTGCCGAAGTGTTGAGAGTCGTCGATGCTTTGCAAGCTGGTGACAAGCACAGAATTGCCACCGGTATTAACTGGATCCCAGGTGATGATGCCATTGTTCCTGTCACAATCAGCAATGAAGAAGCCAAGGAATTGTTCCCTAACTTCAGAATAATCAAGCCATACTTGCGGTTGACTCCATTGGACTTGAGCGAAAAGAAGTAATTACGTGAATAACTAATAAATGACTATCGTGTATTGAAAGCAACCAACTCCGCCGTGTAGCAGACTCTTATTACTTACAGTAGCTGACGTTTTGCCTTCAACCACCGCCTATATTACTGGTGAAATCTAACTATTGCCAGATTTTGCAATCGTTTCCGTCGCTAACAATGTCGCGATAATTAGCACATCTAAAACCAACTCAGTAATGCACAAGGTTCGTACTGTATCTCGAACCACGAGGTATTCCGGAGAGCTAGGCAGCCTGCTTTACCCCCGGGCCATACTCACTTACCCTCATACCACAAAACCCCAAGTCCGAGCGTCAAACACTCCCTTTCCTCCTATCGCATGTGGTCCCACCCACGACACACTGGCATTTTTCAAGCAAACCAGCTATGTTTCTATGTCCAGTGACCTGATCTCCAAGGTCGAACAAGAGAAGAAAGCAAACCTCGGAAAGACCATTGAGGAACTTAAGATTTTGATCCCCAACATGTTGAAGAAGTCTCTCCCCAAGCAACTAATATCGTCAGACATCTTACTTCGAATTTGCCCCACCCACTTCAACGAGTTGAACTACTTCTTGCCGAACATAAAGGGGCATGTGTCGTACTATACTACGTTGAAGATGATCCAGCTTGTGCTTACGTCGATTATTTTGAATCCCAATGTCAAATTGCACATTCAGTCCATCAAAGTCATGAAGCCCAACGAGTCCAACATCGAGTTTCTCTGTGTGTATCCTCACAGCACCAAGATTCAGGTTCGCTGGGCCACGTGTAATGAAGGATGCCCACATCTCTTTGAAGGAGGTTCGGGTGGTGCCGAAGTGGCAGGAAAGAACACTTACAACTCCACGGCCAATGCCAAGTTGGGATCTCATCGTTGGGCCAAAGTAGATGCCCTGAAATTCCCCAGTTTGGAAGCCGCTTCGAATGAGATGAAACTCAAGTCAATAGGCCAAACGGTGTCGCATTTGACGACGGGGTTGGTGGGGCTACTGAAGGAAAAGAACCGGTTGGAGAGAGTCATCAGTGGGATTTTCATTTTCGAGTTGAATGACGACCACTCTGAGATCATCGTTCATACTATCGAAGATGTGGACATAGTAGAGAAGAGCAAAACTGAGGAGGTGGGTGGGTTACGTATATGTTGAGAAAGTTCCTGATCATGAATACTGTAAATAGTTGTGAAATATACTTGGCTTATATCTTTGAGCCTTCAAATTCTACATGCTTTTCCTACGATAAAGAGTCGTAGTCAATCTTGCATTCTTTTGTATAAGCCTTCAAATTCTACATTCTTTTACACAATAAAGAGTCGTAGTCAATGTTGCATTCTTTTGTATAAGCCTTCAAATCCTACATTCTTTTACACAATAAAGAGTCGTAGTCAATGTTGCATTCTTTTGTATAAGCCTTCAACTTCGAGTGCTTTCTGTGGTATAAGCAGTCTTTGACAAATATGCACAACTCTGTACCTACAAGTCCTTGTCATTTGCGAATTCTTTCACTGACACTCATACTTACAAGTCCTTTGTCAAATTCTGCATGATTTCCATAACTGGCAACCCGTGCTCTGTCAAATCGTAGTTCTGCCCCACCAAATAAAAACCATACTCAGGGCCCTTGGTTGCTCTCCATTGTTTATAGCCTGAATAGCCATACTGAAATGGTGGGAGATCAAGCCCCTTGCTGTTTTTGACCAAAGTTTCTATGAATGGCGTCCGTAGGCATCTAGCATTTCTTCCACTGACCAAATCGGTCATGATAGTAGGCAAATTACTATTACCAATGAACAGGTTATTCAAAGATTCGGCGGCTGTCACAAAAGATGTGCCCAACTGAACACCACTAGCACCGTTGCTCAAGTAGTGTTTAATGTCACTTCCTGTTACTATCCCACCGGCAGGGACAACATAGCAGTCGGGGTTGAGGGCTCGAACTTTGCTGAACAAGCTCCAGGTCGACAAGTTTTCGTCTAGTTCGAAGTCTATGAAATTTCCTCTGTGGCCTCCTGCCTCGTATCCTTGCAAAACTATTCCCTCGACCTGAGACTTTAACAATTCCTGGACCTCTTTTATTGACGTAGCAGTAGCAAATACCGGGATATTGTGCTTTTTGAAGATATCAAGTGTTGTATCCGAAGGTAGCCCGAAATGGAACGATACCATTGAAGGTTTGTAACTCAATATTTTATCCAAAAACTGGGGGAATTCGTCAGACTGCTCGAATTCCTTGAAAGATATTCCACCATTCTTCAACTTAATCCCTTCAGTCTCTCCTCCGTAAAGCTTGTACCAATCGGAGACCTGCTCCTCCTTGAGGTTGTTGTCGATATCATGACTAAAGAAATTGACGTTTACGTTCGTGGACTTACTGTGCTCTTTGAACTCAGCCAATTCCGCTTCGATCTTGGCTTGGTTGCTGAGGAATGGCCCGAAAGCCAAAGAACCCAATCCCCCATAAGCACCAACAGCCGCAGCCAATGTTGGAGTGCTAATACCGGCCATTGGGGCCTGAATTATGGGATATTTGATGGCGAAAGCTTTGATAAACTGTTGCAGGGTCTTCATGTTCAAGTTAGCTGCAGTATGATTTTCCCGTGTAGCCGGAATTTTTTCGACGGGTGCCAGGAATATGGAGACCTCGGCCGTAAACCACTGTTGCTTCGTTCCAGAGTCTCCACTATGCCAACCACGCTTCTGTACTCACACATCTGCTTCCCAGATCCGCCAAATTGTTTCGGTAGCTGCCCGTAGTAATGCGACATATGTGAATATGGTTGGTGGTATAAATCGTATTGTGAATCAGACCCAAAATTAAAAAATTACAATATTACATACATTCAGTATATAGGATACCGCATCCGATCCTACAAACATTATGGATGCACAGTTGTGTTCCCCGAAGCAAATTTGAGGGCAAACCCAAAAAACTCAACAAAACACATGATGCGCCCAATTAATCTCATCTACAAGATGGACACCTGTAAAGCGTAAATATGTATTGATTAAAAACCTCTAGTAGTCGACACGACATCTTACTTGACCAACACAAAGTAAGCACCCACAGCAACAACCACAGCCACAGCCGCCAAGATTGGGACGTTGCTGCTACCCTGAGACTCAAAGTCCAATTGAGACTTGATTTCCTTCACCACGCCTCCATCTAACTTTCCGATCAACAAACCCTTCAAGATCTCGTGGGCATCGTCAGAGTGTCCAATATCGTCAAACTCTTCTGTGGCATCGGTACCAGCAACATCCAACACAACTTCCTCTCCACCAGGATGCTCATCAAGAAACTTGGAACAGTCGTATACCAATCCATTGTATACCATCCACAAGTCATCGGCACTTTTGTGTTCAGCTACTTCGTCAATAGTGTAGACCCTTAATGTTTCTTCTTCAGACATGTTTTTTGGATGTTCTATAAGTTGTATATTTTTGCACTTTTTTCGTTACACTTTAAAGATCGTTTGATTCCATGTGAAGAGACTTTCCAATCATTTTGGTTTTATATATAATCAGTAGTGCGCACACCGCAAAGGGATATCATAGCTATATTAGGAAAAGGATCCACTCGACTTCGGTCCTAGTTGTCGGTGAGTGTACAACCGTTTGCACTGCTATCTACATGTGTGAGACGTGGCAATACACCCCCGGACACGTAGTTGAAGCTGGTGAATTCGACAAATTTGCAACTCAGATATTCACATGTCCAGCAATTGTTGGAGACGACATCCTCCAAATTTCACCTTCCGATTGAGGTCCGGCTGAACTGATATATTTGGATCTGGCACTACCTACTCTAACTATCTTACTCTAAGTAACTCAAATCGATGCCCTTTTGTTGCAATTGGGATTTTCTCTTTTCCTTGTTGAGATCGAATTTCTTGGCCAACTTCTCCCAGTGTTTTTGGCTCTTTTGCTTGTCATTTCTGTTCCTACTGACGTTTTTCCAAGGGATGATCTTGAACTTGTTTTGGCTGAAAATTAAATCACTAGGATTTTCCACGACGTAACACTTGAGTAAATGCCCATATAAAAGATAGTTATTCATGGTTTCACTGGCAACCTTGGCCACTTCAAGATTATTGAACTCAATGAATCCATAGTGCTTCGATTTACCGGTCTTCTTATTTCTGGATAACTTAACTCTGTTTACTTCTCCGAATTGCTTGAAATACTTTTCCATTTCGGCTTCATGAAATCCGTCAGGGATTCTTCCCACGTATATCACACCCTTCTTTCCCTTGGCCTTACTGGTATCTATTATTCTGGAGGGTTTTATTATCACGTGTTTGTGTGTGTCTTCTAATCCCTTGATTTCAACCTCATCGTCTGCATTTTCGCTTTCAGATTCACTGTCTTCACTCAACTCGACGTCACTTTCGTCACTGACTTCGCTTTCGGAGCTTGATCCAACTTCTATTTCATCCGAGTTCTCCTCTATTCCTTCATGCTCCTCTCTCTTAGGCTCCTTGAGCTGCTTTTGATTGCCTCCTTTCTTAGCCATACTTGAATAATTTTCACCTCATCGCACTTCAGAACTTTTGTACTTGAAAGATAATATAATATATGCAGGTCACCATACATGAGTTTTAGCTAACATTGTGCCAATAGTATCGTTATGAGTTCAAATGTCCTTTTGGCCGGTAATCCGACAACATTGAAGTAGTCCCCTTGAATTGATGAGAATAGTACGTTTCCCATTTCCTGGTATTTGAATCCTCCGGCTACCTCTAAACCCTCTTCTGTATCAATATATGCTTCTAAAACCTCCGAAGAAACTTCGGAATCAAACTTCAAGATGGTGGATACTTCGTCACTGAGTACTTTTGTGTCTTTTCCGTTCACAATTGCAACATGAACTGATGAGATTACCTCGATCTCCCCAGCCTTTTTGTAGCTATCAAACATTTCTCTTTGGACAGTCTTGGCCTTTGGTTTTTCCAATATCTTCCCATCACAGTTGATGATAGTATCACAGCAGATCAAGAGTGTCTGTTCACTGAAATCATTGTTCTTCATTATGGAGAGCAATTTATGATACGACGTCTGGTGAACATACTCGCTGGGATGCAAGACTTGAGGGAGATTTTCTTCAAAGTTTGACTTGATGATGCTAATATTGGGGATCTTCAATACATCATGAAGAATACTTAGCCTTCGGTCACTTTGGCTTCCTAACACCACCGAATAATTGCTCAAGCTCAACAAACTCATGGTGCTTGATGAATTGCGAAATTTGTTAGTGTGAGATTGTGTATAGTGTTGGCTGTGGATCAGACATAAATCGTATATTACTTGGTATCTTTTTATGATAACATGTGTAAGATATTAGATGGCCTGCTTCAAAATTTCCGGAAACTGAAGAGCTCACTTGAACCCACTTCAGGTAGACTTTCTGGGATGGGAACCAATGATGTGGTGACGTAGTCGTTCAACTGTCGCTCCTCACAAGGAACATATGGCCCACATTGTTCGTAAAAGAACTTCAAGTTCGATTGTTCGCTGTTACAGGTTAACTGATGTGAGCCAAGGTGGTGAAGTTTGGGTCCTTGACCAGTTTTGGGGTTGTTGGAGAATAAACTTCTCGACCTCATTCTCTTATAACTGCACAGCAAACAGAAACAGATTACATACTCTTCTCCAAAAAGCTCTTCATATCTGTTACGGGTTTGTTCTAAACCTTCCCTGACCTTTGCTTTATCAATCTTGTCATTATGTCTCAAAACCTTGCCACATACTTCTCGGGTAAACGCTTGATAGGTGGGCTGTCTCAACTGGTGTGTGTTCCAAATCAACTCAATATCTAAAACAGGTATTACTGCAAAGTCGGCAGTTTTGAAAACTTTTATAAACTTTTTATACCTTTCAATGGCATCCTCTATCATTTCTTCCAATAGCTGAGAATGTATCCAGTTGGAGTGTTCCATGTTTGAAATGAACTTCTCTTGAGTTGAGACACATGCCACCAAGTCTTCTTGTAGATGGAGAGAATTATGAGGGATCGTTAAGTTGATTGGATTGATAGAGATGTATGTTTGTAATTGGTTGTAAGTTTTCGAAGAAACAGAAGGCCCCAAATTTTCAACAAATTCAGCAAAAGTCATCGGAACCAATTTCATAAATGTGCCGGTTAATAATTCTATCTTTTTTCTTTCTGTTTCATCAGATTCGATTCCCGTAGCTGGAAGCCAGAAATCCATAACATCCTTCCAAAATGTACGCTTGTTCAATTCATCATGAGACAACACATCTCTAAATCCACAGGCACAGTTTTCTAAACCTGCCACCCAAAATTTTGGATCAATGAACCCAGAATTTGCATCTTGACTTACCAACGGCAACAGTACAACGTCGTGAGAACAAACAGGACAATGCAAAACAAAATTGATTGAAAAGGGATCGAAGTTGCTGTAGGAATCGTATACGAATGCCTCAGAACAAATCAGGTAATTCATGAAGTTTTCGAATTTGGTCTGATCATCAATACTTGGAGTGTACAAAAAGGAGGTACCATCGATCACATTAGCGACAGCCACTAAGGGAAAAGGTTGTTTGAAGAATACTCCCAAACTGTTTCTCTTGCAATGTTTTGTGAAAGCAAGAGTGTTCAACATAAAGCAGTGCCATACCATAACCACATCGATTGGAGGAAGCATAGTGTCCAATACTTCATTCGTAGCTTGTTCTCCTCTCAGGAAAATGTAGTCCTTGATGGAAATCATAAATAGCAAAAGGCGTCTGACAGACATAGTGACATAGCTTTTCCACACAGCTTCTTTCTCATCCTTAGCATAATGAACGGTTAAACTTTTTTTCAAAACTGCAAAACACTTCAAAAGCTTTAGATGGGCTACCACTTCGTGGATTTGTGGAGTTGCACTCGAAAACTCAAAAGACCCACAAGCTTTGGTCATATCATCATCTCCCATCAACTGTTGCGCACCAGGCAATTGTCTTGGAACCGTTGAGCAGTATTTCATAGAGCTAGTTTGAGGCAGGTAACTGGATTCCGTGTGTGAAAAGATATAGTTCATCACTGATATGAAACATCAAAATTTTACACGTAATTAATTGCGTTTATATACTCTTCTGTAAAGCCATGCATTCCACCGTCGTAGGTTAACCTCATGGTGACGCCCACATCCTACTTCCAAATACGGCTGCGAAAACGTCTTGACGAATCGGAATGTGGAGCCGATATCATAAATTGGCGAGAGTCGAGCATTATGCGAATGACTGTTGCTGCACCTTAACGAATCACTGTAATTGGCAGGCAGAAAAAGAACTGAAGTATGCTACATTGTTGCACGGGTCTTTTTACCTGTAAATTTATCAATAAAAGATACTCTACCTGGCCCGTGTTTGACCACCAGACCCCAGCGACTTTTGATCGTTTTGGGCCGCAGTGGTGCCAAGAAAGGGGCTGCTCTGATCGAAGAAGGCTGCGATAATGGATGATTCATTTTTCTGCAATAGACCTGGGTGACGTCACAGGACATTTGTCCATACCTATTACTTGACTTTCTTGCCGTGATTAACCGCTGATTTACGATAAACCGGGAAACAATATAACTTTCTTCTATTGGAACTTCGGGGTGAGTTCCTGTTTCTATTTTTTTGTTTCAACCAAAACTCTTATCTACTTCGGCCATCTCCTAATGCCTGACGTCTTGTCACCAAAAATCCTATCTCAAGTTTGGTCAGTAATTAACCCCTTATCTTTGTCACCTTCCTCTCTAGCCCCTTCAGCAGTTTCCAATTGTCTGACCATCTGTTTGTAAAAATTGGTATTCCTCTCTTTCCCTTCGTATTTTATTTTTTCATCCTCCACTTTTTTTTCTACAAGCTTGGTATTAGATACCCAGCTTAAGTGTTCTGTGCTCTTGGAAACAAGTTCCCCGTATTCATCAAAGATCAAATCGGTTCCCACTAATTTGGACCATTGAAGTTTGTACACCTGTTCATCGATAAGTGTGAGGTTGGAGATCAAGTCTTCATCAAGCAGCTTGTTTGTCAATTTAGCCAATGGATTTTTGTCAATTAGATCGGTGATCTGGAATTTGGATGTGGGCTTAACAAGGTCCCCGTTCTCACCATACTTTGGCACGTCTACTGTTATGTAATAGTCCTTAATCTAGTTAGTATATTGAAGGTCTGTGGTTTATCTGGTTTGGAACCTCTATCTACTTACTTGCATCTCTTGGTTGTCCAACTTAGCCTTTTCTCTTTCGGCAGCCAACCTTCTGGCTTTGATGTCTTCGTCCGATCCTGCTTCAAATCCATAGTGGAAGTCCCAGTTCATCTCTTCCCCTTGGGACAAGAAATCGCACTTACCATTCATCTTCAATTCCCATTGATTACCATCACCTCTTTCGTACAAATCAAGCGAACAAGCTCCAGCTCTCAAAGTAGTCTTGTCCTCGTCCAAGTAGTCAAACACACTGTTGAATCCCATCAAGGACATACCCAATGCAATTTTAGTGGCAGCATGAGTGATGACGATAATATTTTCAACGTCGGGATGTTTCGCCTCAAACACCGGGAAAAACTTGCTCCAGAAATTCTTGCATCTTTCGAAAATATCTGATTCGCTTTCTCCTGTCAAACTAGGAATCACCCCAATTGTTTCATCCCTATCCCATTCCTCAGCACTCGATAAGTGCTTGAAAAATTTCGATAAGGTGTCGTAATTAGCAGGTTCGGGGATCACACCTCTATCGACCTTATACCATTCACCAACTCCTCTCTCTAACACTATTGGAATGTCTAGAGCTTTGCTCATGGGCTCTCCGGTCTCAACGCATCTATAAAACGGCGAACTCAAGATAAATTGAGGTTGTTGGTGTTTTGGGAGCGAGGCCACAAACTGTGCTAATTCCTTGGCCTGGTCCACACCATGGGGTGCCAAAGGTGGGTCACTATCAATTCCTGTGGGGTTTGGAGGGTGTGGAGGCGGTAGCCAGTTCATTCTATACCCATGCCTGGCAATATATATGTTTTTCACCACCATGTTGATGAAATATCGAGATGTTGATTTTATTTGTTTTCTCAATGCGAAACAAATATACAATACCACATCACGAGCTTCCACAAGCAGCATGAAAAATCGGGATTTTACACTTGGGTGGGCACACCGCGTACATAATAACACCAAAGGGGGCTACATATGCCGCCCCGAAAAAAGGAATTAAAACTATTTCTGGAAAACATGAAAATTATTATCTAAAAATGTTGTCACGTGACTGTAATTTGAACAGATGCATAGAGCCATTTGTAGCCTGCAGCAGATGTATTCGTTGAGTTTCATTGTGGCCCATGCCACTGTGTATAAGAGTCAAGTACAAATGCCCATTCTTCCAAAGCATTGCTTTTTTTCCAGATTCAGCACACTAGATGAAATTATTCCTATATTAAAATCCATGATAAGAATAGGACAAGGGTCAGTTATTAAAATAAATGACGCAGATTCCCCTTCTTCTACAGCTACAACGAACGATCGATCAAAAAGTTGCAGCCGTAATTTATCTCGTAAGATTCTCGCAAAAAATGTATCGTCTTTTACCCCGGATTTTATATAAATATGGGATCTACCCAAATATTTAAAAACAACATTTCAAAGATGACAAAGGATTACAAGTGGTGGAAAGACACAACAATATATCAGGTTTGGCCCGCATCCTTCAAGGACTCCAATGGCGACGGAATTGGTGATATTCCAGGGATCATCTCCAAAATCGATCACATCAAGAACTTGGGTGCGGACATCGTCTGGTTGTCCCCAATGTATGACTCTCCACAGAACGACATGGGATACGATATCAGTGATTATGAGTCTGTTTATCCCAAGTACGGAACTTTAGAGGACATGGATACATTGATCGACCAGCTCCATAGCAAAGGAATGCGGTTGATTTTAGACTTGGTAATTAACCATACTGCTGCCGAACATAAATGGTTCCAAGAAAGCAGAAGCTCTAAAACCAACCCAAAAAGAGATTGGTACATTTGGAAACCACCCAAGTATGACGAGCACGGAAATAGGCACCCACCTAACAACTGGGCATCGTATTTTGGTGGATCTGCTTGGGAGTATGACGAAGCTACTGACGAATACTATTTGCATCTCTTCGCTGCCAACCAGCCTGATGTTAATTGGGAAAATGAAGTACTTAGGAAAGCACTTTACAAGTCTGCTTTAAGTTTTTGGTTTGAGAAGGGTATCGATGGTTTTAGAATAGATACTGCAGGAATGTACTCCAAAGACCAAAGGTTCTTGGACGCACCGATTGTGTTCCAAGATAAGGAGTTCCAGCCTTGTCAGCTATACCATGAAAATGGCCCAAGAATTCATGAGTTTCATCAGGAAATGTTCAAGAACGTTACTTCTAAGTATGATGCTATGACTGTAGGGGAAGTTGGACATTCCTCGCATGACGAAGTCCTAAAGTACGTGGGAGCAGGAAGAGGAGAGATGAACATGTTGTTTTTGTTTGATTTGGTCGAACTAGGTTCCAATCCTAAAAATAGACTCATTTATGATGGCTTCAACTTGACTGATTTCAAAACTGCCGTCTTGAACCAAGCTGAATTCATTGGAACTGAAGGCTGGACCACTGTTTTCAATGAGAACCACGATCAACCCAGGTCTATAACCAGATTTGCTAGCGATGACCCCAAATGGAGAGTCCCCTCTGGAAAATTATTGGCAATGTTGATGAGTTCTCTTAGTGGTACCTTGTTCATTTACCAAGGCCAAGAAATAGGAATGACCAATATTCCGAAAGAATGGCCTATTGAGGAGTACAAGGACATTTTTTCTGTTAACTTTTACAACGAGTTGATTGAAAGTGGTGCTAGCAAGGAGAAGATTGCTGAATTCATGGCAACACTTAACTTAGTTGCTAGAGACAATGCTAGAACACCTGTCCAATGGAGTTCCTCCGCTCATGCTGGTTTTACAACAGGTAAACCTTGGATGAGAGTCAATGATAACTACCCTGAAATCAATGCAGAAGCCCAATATGATGACCCAAGCTCCTTGTACAATTTTTGGGTCAAATGTATCTCGATTAGAAAGGAATACAAGGATTTGTTAATCTATGGAGATCTAGAAATCTTGGATTTTGAAAATCAAAAGACATTTTCCTTCTTGAAAAAATCCAAGGAAGACACTCTACTCGTTGTATTGAATTTCACTGATGGAAATATTCCTTTTGATCCTCCTGTCAAGGGCAATCTTAAGCTCTTGAATACAAACGCTCCAGAAGTGTCTGAGAAAATGACTCCCTACGAAGGTAGAGTTTATATTGTTGACTAGTTTAAAATGTGAATTTTCATTTAGTATATTGTAATGCTGTAAAAATATTTGAGAAGTGATGTTACTTGAGAGGTTACTTGAAGATCCCGGGAGGAGATATAGGAAGATAGTAGCCATCATCCAAAGTCTCCATAATATCATTCAACCAGAACCCGACAAGCACCACACCATATATCAACATCAATATCACACCTTTAAAGTAATTGGATTTTCCCTCCGCATAAATGTAGGTGAACAAGTAAATCGATATCAACGTAGCAATAATGTCCCATCTAGGAAACACTAATGGGAATGTTTGCAAAGGATCACTAAAGTCCTGATAAATGGAATAGATTGCTAACACAGGTACTTGGATTAAAACAACTTGTAGGGCATAGGCACTACCAATTTCCATAGACAAAGCTACGTTTCCTCCTAAAGCAAAAGAAATAGCATTCAAGAATTCGGTTGTGTTTGGAACTAAGGCAAAAACTGTCAACCCCAAAAACTTAGGATTGAGGGGGTAATCTTGAAGGACTCCGTCCACAACATCAACTAAGATTTCGGCTATGACAGCATAAAGAATAGTTGCTGTTAACAAAATAATGGATGATTTAGCACGAGACCAATTGGGTGCATCATGCCCAGCTCCTTCGTCGTCAGCTTCCTCTTTTAAGTCTTTAACGCTCTCTCTTCTAGGGGTAGACTCTGAATTCTGTCTGAGCTCTGCAGATGCAGAAGTTTTGGGCTTGATGGGAAGCGTCAACTTAGGATTTCTTTGCTTTGTCACTTCCAATGAAGGCGATGGCAAGGCAGTGGAAATAGACGAACCCGCTGTTCTTTTCATATCCATTGGTGGCATATTGGAGGTTGAAATCGAAACATTTAAAGTTTTGGGTTTCCTGCTATCAATACTGACAAAGCTCGGAGATCTCAATGACAGAGACTCGTCTTTCTTGGGAGGGTGGTGCTCAGCAGTTGTGGCCCAGATCAAAGAAGCATGAGTCCTTAAGGTGAAAAGTAAACCACAAGCATATGCTAAAAGCAATGCACTAGCGATTGTGAGTGAGAAGGGACGAATGATGTTATAGTATAGTTTGTCCAACGCAAAGGAAGGTTGGATGAATCTACATTTTGTACAATCATCTTTGAAGGTATCCAACGCAGTTACTTCACACTTCTTACATCTGATCTCATAAGACCCATAAATTTGATAAAATAATGATGGAGCAAATAACATCACCATACCAAATAAAAGCATCGTGGAGGAAACACCTGCAGATCTGGGGTTATATCTTTGAGTTTTTCTTTTGAAGGCACCTGCGCACATTGACATTCCAGGCAACAACAAAACACCAGCCAAAATCGACCCGATCATGCCCCCTTCAACGATCTTTGCCTTTGATTGAGATAATGCAACACAGTAGAGAAAGATTTCCACTACAGTTGAAAAAAAGGCATTGATCACTGCACCCACACCCATAGATGATTGGGCCGAAATCGATGCCACAGCCTGTCCAATATAAAATGCCAAAGGTATCGTGGAAAAAAGACAAGCGCAGAATAGAAACACAGGCTTAGTTATAAATAGCTCTAGTTCCCAGCGTTCTTTAAGCACATAAAAGTCAAATATAACAAAAACAACTGTCATCAAAAGATTCATGAAGAAAACGTTGGTACCATCGATAGTGTACTTGTAGTAGTGTAATGCACTACATCTGTAAGTACACAAAAGAAGAGACTGACCATCATGCTTTCTTTGATCAGAGCCAGCTCCAGCGTAATATTTCTTTTCTTCTTCGAATTTCAATGCCAATGGGTGCCTCTTCAAATGCGTGCACAAGAGCATCGTGACGTTGGACATGGGTATGGTGAATACAAGTAGCCAACAGATTATTCCTACCAAATAAAATATAGGCTGTAAGAATCCGTAAAACAAGACATAGAATATTACCCTAGAGAAAGTCCACCTCCCTCTACCGAAGAATCTCACCTTGACGTCATTTCTGGTTTGATCCTGTTCATCATCATCTTCTATGGCACCTGAATTGTGTCCATTATCTTGGCTTGAGTCGAGGGTATCGTTCTGAAGAAAAGAATAAGCATCTCTCAACGGTCTACCTTTGTGATCCTTAATCAAAGGCTGAGACTCGGTGTTAGAGTTTGTATTCCTACGTGGGGGAGCAAAGAAGAGTCTTCCTTCTTCTTCACTTCTCCATCTGTGGAACTCCCCGATCGAAGACCCATAAACATCGTCTTCATCCAAGTAGTTTTCGTCCTTTATTAACAAGACAAACTTTCCAAATGGAGACAACCAAAACTTTCCAAGTCTGTATATCAATTTAGTGTACACCCATGAGTGTCTCTGTATTCCAAAACCAGATATCACAAACAAAACCAACGAACATAACGTGCACACAAAGTATAAAAATAAACCCAAGGTAATGGACCACAAGAAATTCGTTACGTGGACACCCCAATGTATACCTGTTGGCCTATGCTGACTGAAATCATGAATGTCTTCCTCAGCCCTGGCGGCCACGGATCTCTTCTTCTTATATAAGGAAGGCTTCCAGATCTTTATACCGAATGGATGAGTGGAGTTGATGGCATTCTGTCTTTCCCTCAAGTTCAACGATTCAATCGTCTGAGACGAGGAAGAAGACTTCACGGACTCTGAGTCGTCATCATCATCGCCATTGACTTCGTCATCGTCCTCTATCAACGGAGTACTGACCACCTTGGCATTAATATAGTCTCCGTCAAGGTCCTCAAGAACTTTCATATTCTCCTGTGCTGCTAACAAATGGTCTCTGATGGTCGCCTCCGCTGGAGGATATATACTGGAGTCTATCTCCTCTATCTTGGACATCTCCGGGTGTTCAGGAAAGTAACTATTACTGCCCTCCTGACGAGGTAACTCCTTTTTGGACTTTTTTAGATATAGGGCCTTCAAGGCATCGTTGTAACCCTCGAGGTATTCTCTATCTAACTTTGCCTGGCTCCTCTGCATGTTGTCGTCATCGTTAGCATCATCAATCTCATCGTCGATATCATCATCTACTGAAAACAAAAGTTTGTTATGGCCCGAAGGTAATCTCTTGATATGAGGCCGTGATTTTTTTCGTAATTTGGATGACGATTTGGGTTTCAATAGGGGTGAAGCGTTGCCTGAATTGGCTGCCGATACTACACGTGAGCCAGGTGCCTCCCCTGAGTTCTTCTTAGCTTTGGGATTGTCAGGCATCGAGAGTGTTTTTAGTTCTCTTAAGGTACCTTTTCTCGTGTAATTGATTGGTGTGCGACTTGGTCGGGGGGCCTAACAATGGAACGGAGATTGATCGAGAACCGCACGGGACCAAATCAATGGACCCCTATTGTTAGCCCCTGGTGATCGGTAAAAAGGGTTCTAATATATGTATTGCCTACGTTCAACTTCCTAATCTATAGCCTTGCCCTGCGAAACTACTGGTTGTTGCAGTGCTCTTTACCTCTTTTGTTGGAAATGCAGTAGTTCTTTTTATCGAAGGGTTCATGGGGAACTTCAAAACACGGTACAACCATTTGGGGGCCGTCAAATAGCCTTTGTCGAAAATAGCGTCTGGTATGAAGTCATCTTGCTGGGACGACAAGTCACTGAACTGTCTGGTCCCCACTCTGTTTTTAGAGCCTCCAGGAGTGTAAAACCTACCGTAGAATTGAGGGATAAGATTGTAAAATGGTAGAGTATCAGACTGCAAGCACTGGTAGAAATAGCCACTCACAATCCCAATGGTATTGTCCACCACCGCGTGGTACCCCTCTACAATGCCTCTAAAGCACAACAAGAACAACGGAAGATAATAAGCTTTGATGGGCACCAAACCAAGGAAATTGATAGTGGAATTTTTCAGAGACCTCGTCCAAATATACACCACGCAACTCATCATCATGGGATGGTGCTTTGGGGGATGTGACGGGTCAAACAAATAGTAAGCTCCACAGAGCCCGATGATGAAAGTCCCACATATCAAAGTAAACCAAAGGCAGTCAGGAAAGCTACGCTTGAACTTGCCTATCTCCACATCGTTGGCAAACTTGTAGAACATGTAGATGCTCAAAATGATGTCCATAGGATTGCCCCCCAAACATGCAGCCGGTACCAAGAACGACGTGAAGAATGTGTAGCACTTGAGTATCAACAACAAAACTTCTTTGGCACCGTTTAAGTAGCCCCCAAATTCAAGGACCTCTCGAGTGTACTCTACTTCCTCGACAAACAGTGGCACGTCGAATGTGAAATGCTGCACCTTTGCCACTCCCAACGAGATGAGAAGACTTAGACACACGCTGGTAACGGTGAAGAACCGTGTGATCGGAGGTATATTCCCTATACTCTTTGTTAACGAGTTCTGGTGGTTCATAGGTTCAGTGAAGAGTGAAGAAGATTCGATCGCGATTTGGCCTCACAAGAGCTATTTAGTCAACTGGCGTGCCAAGCTGCGACAGATCCGAGATGTTCATACAAGGAGAGATGTGGTAACGATCCTGGCTGGCATCGATATTGGGGTGCTAGTTTCTGGGCCGTGTGCCGTTGACGGCCATGGGCATAGACCTTCAGGACTTTCTACTGCGTACTTTGGCTGAATGAGAGTAATGAAAGTGCTGGGAAATGATAGAGGGCTTAATTGAAGTAACTGGAGTAGTGAGACTCATGAGTAGATTTACCTCAAATATGACTGACGATTTGCTTCTCTTTTAGGGTCGACTGTATTTCTGCTGGCCCAAATTGAGGTCCTCTGTTTCCTCTTGCTATAAAATCGCCTTCATGCCCGAAAAAAAACTGGCCCTTCCGGTGCCTTGAAGTGCATTCGGCAGTGCTATCGACACACACGAGCACCACACCCACCCCTCGGAAACCTTTCTAGACATTCCCCTGCCACATTTTGCACCTTTTCTCATCGAGTGCGACTACAACTGAAAATTCCATCTTCCGTACACAACAAATGAAGTTGGTGGCATTCCTAATGCATCTTCCCAATTCCACGAGTCACCCGGTGACCGTGGAATTGAAGAATGGAAACTCAGTCAATGGTCAAGTGCTTTCTTGCTCTCCTACAATGAACCTAGCCCTCAAAAATATCAAGCTTATCCAGCCCCACCAAGACCCCCAATTCTTGAGTTACATGAACATAAGAGGTAACCAAATACGTCAAATCTTGCTACCAGAAGACTTGAATATCGACAGTGTATTGGCTAAGTGCGTACAGAAGCCGAAGGCAAAGAGTGTCTCGAACGGAGGCAAAGTTTTCAAGGGCCCCCAAAAACAAACCAAGCCTTTCAAAAGAAGAGGTGTTTAAGGCATACAACCTAACGACTTTCACGAGTAAACCCATCTACGTCATCTCCTAGAAATAATTTATCATTAAAATATATACAAGTGCAAAAAGCTAGCTACTGGTTGGCAACGAACAGTTGCATCACCACCAGCTTCTCTTTCTAGATTGTCTCTTTTTGAGCTGTTTCTTGTAGCTTGGCCTAGCTTCAATAATAGTCTGGTCCATATTGGCAATGGCGTCCTTCTTGGCCTGTATCTTGTCTTCCATATTTCTCTCCCATTTATGTTTCTTGTGGTTCAAAATTCCTCTCATCCAGTTCTTATTGTAATACTTGTCTTCGTAGAAACGTTTAGGCAATGGTGGTAACAAGTCATGCACCCCAAACTTATATGCCATCTTGAACAAGTCAGCCGATCTTCTCAAGGAATATTTGGATCCTTGCCATCTACCAGTTTCTGGGTTCTTGTTTGGTAAGAATGGGTTCATGTTGGGATCGTTGATGGTCGAAGGTTTTTCTGTGTATGATGCAAAAGGTCTTGGTGGATATTTGATAAAGAATGTATGAAGCTTCTGTGGGAGCTTTCCAAAGGCTTCTTTGGCACTTAAAGACATCTCTGGTTATTAATGTCAGAAACGAACCGATTTTTCAATTTTTCAAATTTTTTTCTTTCAATTTGAGATTGAGATTTTGTGTAATTTTTCATCCAGTTGCAACCAATACTACTGATCAATGTACTCTACAGGTTCAAATATTAGTCTCCACATTCGATAAATAGACTATTAAAAGATTATGTATTCTATAAGTTAGGGGGGCAGGCATTGGGTCATGGCATTTGCGGGTGTCGATAGGACCTCGCAATTACTGGGGGCCATCGATGATACACTTGACGCATCCATTGCCGGCAGCAACATCTTCGTAAGCCTTGATGGCCTCTTCAAAAGAGTATCTATGTGTAATCAATTGCTCGAAGTCTACAAGTGCTTTTTCCTTACCGTTTCTGTAATTCTTTTCCAATAATGCAACAGCTGTCTTGTAATCGTTGTAGCCGTATCTGAAAGATCCGTACAACACCAATTCCTTGGTAGCAAATTCAGTGATAGGGAACTTAACATATCCTTGGGCATTACCGACTTGGACAAAACGTCCCCCAGTGGCCAAAGATAACACACCCATTTGAATACATGGTTCAGCACCAGTACACTCCAAAACCACAGTTGGAGATCTTCCCAATTTAGCGACCAACTTGTGGTAGTCACCTTCGGTCTTGGAGTTAAAAATGTGGGTGGCAGCACCGATATCTTTGGCCATCCTCAACTTGTTGTCAAAGATATCAACAACACACACAGCTGAGGCACCGTAAACGGTTGCAACACTGGCAGCCAATAAACCAACTGGACCAGCACCAAACACAACCACCACATCACCAAACTTTACGTTGGCCAACTTAGAAGCGTGGATACCAACGGTCAAGGGTTCAACTAAAGCACCCAATTCCAAAGAAACGGTATCTGGCAACTTAACCAAGAAATCTTCAGGGCACTTATAGTACTTGCACAAAGTTCCAGGAGGGTTTGGTGTTCCTTCTGGAGCTGGAGTGGCAGCAAAACTCATGTGTGGACACAAGTTGTAGTGACCACTCTTGTATTCGTCACTGAATCTGGAAGGTAAACCAGGCTCAATGGCCACTCTATCACCCACCTTCAAAGAGGTGACCTTCGGACCGACTTTGCTGACAACACCAGAACTTTCATGGCCCATGACCATTGGCTTGTTCAACTTGAAAACACCGATTTCTCCGTGCAAGTAGTAGTGGACATCTGAACCGCAGATTCCAGTTTTTTTCACTTCCACCAAAACGTCGAAGTCTTCACTGATTTCAGGAGCTTCCTGGGTTTGGAACTCGAGGTCCTTGATCTTGTTTAACACTAAGGAAGGATTGGCAACCATGGTATTCTGCTATATCTGTAACAAAGTTTTTCGTTGATGAATTTTCCGTCGTCGTGAGTCTATTTATATTTTATATGTTTCCTACCCCATATTACCAAAAATCTCTCCGGACGGAAAAATCAGCGCAATCAATTATTGCTTCTTAATCTGGAGTGGGGGAAATGGAAAAATGTACATTTAGTTAGAGCGTAGCAGCGCTACGTGTAGGAATCATACCAGATGCTATTTGGCGAGACATAGGAGCTGGGTGGAAAAGCAGGCATTGAAGGGTTTTGCCGTGTTTGGTAGAGATATGACTTTCTGTATTTAGAGGCCGGCTACTCAGGGAAATACTTTATTTTCCGAGATTAAGCTAAATTGTTGGGTGATGTTCATAGAGTGACTTAACGTGACAGGATTCGTAGAAGTTCTAAAGTGGACTTAAAACAATACCTGTGTGTATGAACGTTTTTGTTTTAGTTTGTGCTTCGAATTTACAGATTTGAAATATATGTAGATTTTGCAATTTTCAGTAGACATTAGGTGAAAATCAAAGCTGAGTAAAGAATAAAGATAAAACATTGTTTACATACACCCGGAGAACATGACTCTCTGTCTCTTGTCACACACACCGACACTGAATAGCTAAGCATTCCAGGAGGGTGCCCCGATGAAGGCTAACTATTGTAGGCTCTCCAGTTCGCATACGGTCTAGATCAGTAGATTAGCAGCACAGAAGGGTTTAACAATCGGATACTCGCCTACAGCTAATAGGCATAGGCCCTATTCCTCTTTCGAAACAAAATCTTCAAGGAGTAGGGCACGTTCCACATGGGTAGTGGGAGGAACATTCTGATTCACTAAACAGCAGAACAACAGAGCTTCTCAAACGTTGTTGTGCTAATCAGCTCAACTTGGAGCCCAAGTCATCACTAAAGCTACTCCTTAGCTATTCGAAAGTAACCACTATGTAAGTGATCTCTGATATACTTTTATTGTTAGTTTTATATATGTTATGGATAATTATAAACCGTTGCATGCAATTTAATCATTTGGCAATAGTTTGCAAAGCTTCCAATACTTCCAATTCAATGTTAGCTTCAGCGGCTTCAACTTCGTCAGAAGAACTAGCCCTTTTTTGGGCATCTGAAATCAAATTCTTGACCTCATTGGCATCGAATTGATCTGGCTTGAAAGCTTCAATAGCACTTATGGTCAATTTATTGCCTGGTTGAACAGTAGCAATACCCCCACTAACGAAGTATTGTTCAGTTTCACCACCTTTAGAAATGATTTCCAACAAACCTGGTCTCAATTGTTCCACAATAGGAATGTGGTTAGCTAAAATACCCAAATCACCATTGACGGATGGTAAGTTAACTTGTTCAACTTCACTTTCGGAGTATAAGGTCTGGTGAGGCAACGCCAACGACAATTTCAAAGCATCGGAACCAGCCTCAGTGGCATAAGTTCTTCTGGCAACAGAGGCGGATTGTCTGGCAACTTGACGTAAGGTTTGTCTGAACATTGTGAATCTGTTTTGTTGGATGAAAGTTTCGGCTTTCTCTAAATTTTTCAAAGAGAGCGAATGCGATCTCAGTTTCACAATTTAATTGGTCGACGTCGACTTCCTGAATAGGAAGTATGTGGCTGTGTGGGTGATCTCTGGTAGAATCGGGGTTTATATTACAATTGGTGAGATATACATTAGTCATTACCGGCAAATTGATTAAGGAAGTTGTCGACGTCAAAGTCCTCTTCCAAAGAGTTGCTGTTTTGGGGGTTCACGTCGTCTGATGGATCCAACAAACTCATATTTAGGCCGTCCAAAATCAGGTCGTTGTTGCCCAAGATGTTGTTCACATCCAACTCTAACTCAGCACCCTTACTATCATTACTGGTATTGCCGTTGGGTTTGTTGCCATTATTGCTGTTGCCGTTGCTGCTGTTATTGTTGTTGTTATTGCTGCTGCTGTTGCTGTTGTTGTTGTCGATACCGAGTTCGCCCTCAAAATTGTCCATCAAATCGGGATAGTTTATTGACGATAAGATATCGGTAGGATTGGGTATATCCCCATCTAGGCCATTATCGGTGACATTTTTGGCCGTACTCCCAGCCCCAGGCTCCATGATATCGTTCGTGTTGAAATCAAAGTCTGTGGAAATAAAGTCGTCAAAGAGAACCTTGTCTTGTTGAGCTTGCTCTTGAGCAGCAGCAGCCTCAGCTTGTCTCTTTCGTTCTTGCTCTTGCTCCTGTTGCTGTTTCTTTTTACGGTCATTTTCTTCCTCCTGCTGCCGCTTCTTGTTCTCTTCTTCCTGTAGCTTTCTCTCGGCCTCTTTTTTGCGCTCTTCTTCCTCCCTTAACTTCTTCTCTTCTTCCAACTTCTTTCTGACTTCCTCCTCCTTTTTCCGCTCCTCCTCTTTAAGCTTCAACTCTTCCTGCTTCTGCTTGCTCTCCAAGATCTGCTCCACACACCACTTGGTGTCGTTGAACTTGGCAATCGTCTCATCAAGAATATCATCGAATCGGCTGATACTATTGCCTAACTGGGCTGTCACTACCGGAGGAATAAGCTGATTGTTGCTGCCGGTAATGAGGTTACTCTGCTTCTTGTTCTTGTTGATGATCTCAAAGATGTACCCGGACGACCGTAGAATATCATTCAATGACTCCGTTAACTTGGTTTCAAGGTTCATGGCTCCTGACTTGTACCGGCCTTGTATTTGCTAGTTGTGCCCTATTGAACCCGCAGCTGAAAAGTCGTGGAGGAGGCACATTGACCAACCGGGGATGCGTCGTGTGCTGCCCACCAGGATGGGACGCGGTCGCGTTGAAAACAACTGCAGCACAAACGATACATCGCGCAAACGATACATCATACAGAAGATACATCACACGGACGATGTATACCAGCCAGCTTCAGCAGGGGCCATTGGCGCCGGTGTGGATGGCGGCCAATTACGAGAAGAAGCTCACGAAGCAACAGCTTCTCAACACCAACCTTGTGACGTCCACAAGCTTGTTGAACCAGCCCATTGCCGGCTCCCACAACATCACCTTGCGGTTATCGGGGCAGCTTTTGTTGGGAATTGTGAGGATATACTCGAGAAAGACAAAGTATCTTTTGGACGACGCTAACGATATCTTGTTCAAGTTGAAGAATGCCTTCAAGTTCGCCAGTGGTGGTGTTCTCTTGGGCAGCGAAACCGGAAGCAGGCTCCACATGAGCACCAGTAGTCGAACTGTTATTACGAACCTTGACAGTATTACGTTGCCCGACCAGGTTACAAGATTCGACTTATTGTACCAGGAGCGTCTTCGATTGGACGATGATAGCCGGCGGTCCACGGGCGAACCGTTTGGGTTTTCCAGACGAAACGACGTGAGCCTGATCCAGGAACACGACAGCGACCATTCGATCGAGTACGGTAGATTTGACGCTACCGGAGACGAAGATAATGACGATATGATGCATGACGATGTTGATTTTGACTTGGACTTCAACAACAACTTTGATGACTCGATCGAGGTGGGAAGAGAAGCTCCTCCACCGGCGAATCCTGATTTTTCTTCCTTCAACATAGACGCTGATGACACTGGCAACAAATTCGGGTTGGAGTTCGACGTGCCTTTGGAGACCGTTGACGAGATGGATACGTCTCTTTCTCCACCTGATTTGAACGAGCCATCTACTCCTCAAGCAGAGTCTGTAGCACCACAAGAGCCCAAACAGCGCAAAAAGTTGGTGGGCATAACTGGCGATGGCAACTTGAAGACAAACAAGAGGAAGATTCAGGTGGACTCCGAAGAAGACTTGAACAATGGTATCACCATTGAAGAACTTAAGCATTTACAATATTTGCAGTTGAATGGAGATTGGAGAAACGACACGGCTACGTTCAAACTATCCGATAATGAAAAGCTACTCTTGATCAAGGAGTTGTCTGAGCCAGCTGCTTTAAAAAGAAGGAAGATCTGGGATTTGAATTCTGAACTAGCAAGATTATGTGACGATATGAGCAACAAGGAAAGAAATCTGTTGGACAATCAGCAAACAAAAGACAATTTACAAGAAGAGGAAGACCAATTCCACGGTAGTTTTGATGACTTCAACTTTGACCTCTCGTTGCCAGAATTTGGCAATGAAGAAACTGATGAGCCCGACTTTGATGCACAATTTCCTCACTTTGAAGCTGAACATGAAGTGGCATCCTCTATGAAGCAGGTTGCAGACTTGATAAGGGCTGAAAATACCAACGACGCAATAGCATTTGAGACAATTCTTGAAAAGGATAGTTCAAGTAGTGATCCTCTACCATTGGGAACTGTTAAACGAGGAAACTCTAACATGTTGAACATGAAAAAGGAGGCATCGAAATGTTTTTTCGAGTTGTTGGCTTTGGCAACTCGTGATTGCATTTCTATTGAACAACAACCAGGTGACACAGAAACTGATATTTCTAATAATATCACTGTCTCCACCAGAGACAAGTTTTTCAGTACTTTTAATTGAACCTCACATTATAGAATTTACCAATGTATATTAGATTATATCATGAATTGTATCGTTACTCGTTTGTTTTGCTTTGTACTCTACATCCAATTTCAAGAAGTTTATTACACCATCCGAAAAGCCCATATAAACAAGATCTCCAGTTTTGGCAAAGGCTCCCGTAGTAGGGTGACTAGAGCTATACTTCTTCAAAGAGAATAGTGGCGAGTTAGTTTGGACATTCAAGTCCCAAAAATCAATATTGACGGCCACTTTATTGTCAAGCTCATTGTATAACCCAAACGAAATGAATTGAAATTGGGTATCGGGGCGTTTAAACAAGCCCAATACCATATAGTTGGTAACTAGTCTCAATATTTCCTTATGATTGTTGTAGATGTAGATATTAGCGTCGTAACATGTCAAGGCTGTTATGGGTAAATCGTCTTTATATCCAATAATCGTTAAAGAGCTCACGATCTTGGTGTCAGTAGACGAATTAATATACCCTAGATTACTATCGTTGATTAATTGATGCATTGTCCCAGTCTCCGTCACAATAGTCATTGAATTCAAGAACTTATACTCCGTGAACAAGTCATGTTCGTTGGTATCTTGTATGATGGCATGTTTAATTGACTTTGATGGCAGTTCCAAGATGCCAAAAGATTCATCAACTTTATTAGGTAGAATTATTCCTTCAAACTGTGGATACTCTAAGAAGTTTGTGGACCAAACATTCACCAAACCATCTTGGCAAGTGGTGATGAAGGTATTCGGTTCTGTGGTGATTTGTAAAATGGAGGTGATCGGTGCCCTGTGCAATCTTTTGCGTCTGTAATCGCTTGGGCTCATTAGGGTGGGTAACATCATAGCATCGTCGCTGAAGGCACCTGTAAGCTCCCAGACAACTACTCTCCCATTTGTTAGCCCACCTATAACTTTCAAAGACGAAAAATTATCGAATCTCATACAGCTTATGGGGGATGAACAAACAAGGAAATTCATTGGAACAACCTTCCCACCCTTGTTCTGATATATCACTGCAAACCCAGGGAACTCATCGTTTCCAGAGTCATTGAAATTCACCAAGAATTCATTGGTGTGTGGTGACACTTCTATGGATATGGGAATACGGTCTCCAATGCAGTTAATCTCCTTTGTTATATGCAAAAGTCCCCTCACATCGTCCAAAGGCTTGGTGATTACTTCTTCCTGCTCAACTGAAGTTGTTAAAATCTCGTGTAAGAGTGTGACGGCACTTTTGAGCAGCTTGTTTAGTTCGTTTACGTCAAAGTCTTCTTCAAGGATAATCTGGCATGGTTGTTCTGGAGTCAGATGGACCGGTTCTGGCTCTTCTTGCTTCTTTAATTGTACACCCGTCACTTCAGATTCCTTGTTTATGGTCTGCACTGACTTGTCGAACTTCGACACTTCTGCAAAAGAAGTAATCACCTTTGATGTGGTCCTATTTACATTCACTGGGTTTGTTTGAACGGCTGCATCCACTTTCACAACTTTGGCCACAAACTTCTTTTCCTGGCCCGGTTCTTCTCTGGACGATTTCTCTTCGCTGTCCCCGAGCCTTCGCAGTCGCAATTCCTCCAACCTCTTCCTCTTCTGCTCCAATATCGCTTGACGGTCCATTGTATTCAGTGCTTGATCGCGTTTTTTATTTTTCAGTGTTGAAGCTGAAGCTGGAGATAATACACCATGGAGGTAGAGGATATTCTTAGGAACTTCGACAATGAAGTAGATAAGAAGACACGCACATTACAAGGTGACCTCTACACTCGGCTAACTCGAGCCATGTTGAACGAGAGAATGGCTCCCGAGCTATTACCGTATCAAGAACATCTACTAGAAGAAGTTTTAACCAAGATAACAAACCAACAGCAATTTTTGCTTGATTCTCACGAATACGGAGATGTAAATATAGACTCGGGGATAATAACAAGTGATTTCAAGCTACAGTTGATGATCATGGAGACAGATATCGAGAGATTGAACTATTTGGTCAGGTTGTATTTGAGAGTACGGCTTTCCAAGCTTGAAAATTTCACTATTTATTACATCAGACTCACCAGCGAACGAGAGGATACCAAGGACAAGCTTCTTTCCTCCGAAGAACACGAGTATTTGACCAAGTATATGAATCTTTTACAAAGTCTTTACAATAACTCGATATTGAAGAAGATACCCAGAGAGTTAACTTATTTGGACGAGGTTGATTCCAATGTGCCTATGGTTACTAGTCCCGATGTGGACGAGTTGGTGTTTATTAAAGTATTGGCAGATGAGAACATCAAAGTCACCATCGATGAAGAAGAAGAGTTGGAGATGAAAAAGGATGATGTCTTTGTTGTAAAATACAACCTAATTAGAAGATATTTAGAAATAGGTGATGCTATCTTGATATGACCTTCCACGTATATATGTGCATGTATGATTGTACTGAATGTTCCATTAAAATAGAACTTCGTTGCAGCCTCCAGGGCATTCTATGTTTTGGCCGTCTACAAACCATTCTCTGAGGCAACCAAAGTGACCTCTGTGACCACAGTTCAAGCTGACTACGACATTCAACCCAATACATGACTCGTTGCAGTAAACGCAGTTCAGCTGTTTGCTCTTGCATTTCTCACAATACCAGTATCCAAACACTTCCGATTCTCCTTGGTTGAATTTTAGCTTAGCTTCCTCGTTGACGATTAAGCTGTTACAATTTTGACAGAAGAACTTCAAGCTGTCGGTATAATACAACTCAAGAAGCTTTTCCTGTAACTCCCTTGGCGAGTCGTTGAGGACGTTCATGGCATTGACATATAACCTCTTTTTTTGGAGGACTTCGATGTAAAGTGATAACCATTCCAAACAAGCTTGCTTCTTGAGGAAGTACAATCTGAGAGATTTAACAAATGGAAAGAACAACAAACACAAGGTCGAGCATAAGATAACGTCCCCTTGTAATGTGGCGTGATTCAAAGCTTTCTCCAACATGTTATTGATTGTCCAGGGGACCTCAAAGCTATCCTTAGGCTTCTCTTTTCTACCTTCGAACGCTCGAGTTAAGCCTGATTCCTTCAGAGGTTCACGTGCCGCCTGGATAATATTACTATCAGAAGTTTCATCAACTTCGGGTAAGCCGTTATCAAAGCTTTTGTTTCTAGCGAACCCATATGTTGGTGCAATAGAAGACGGTCTCCTACTTTGGAATGCACCCCCATAGTTGCTGGCGAATGATCCCAATGAGCTTCTGTTATCCACGGTGTGTTGTCCAGATATTGCAGAAGAAGAAACGGAGCTACTCATTGCCTTACTCAATATGTTCAAGTTTTCGTTATCTAGGTCATTTACAGGAGTGGAAGCATTTGAATAAAGGAACGACCCTCGTTTACATTTGATTCTGTTCATAACAGCGGTGCTCTTTGGAGAAGAACCTAATTTGAACCTTTCATTTCCCGGCCTAGTATTAGGCGAAACGTTGAGCTTTGTTTCCAGCTTGCTTCTAGCGAGAATTGGAACTGACGAATGTCTCTTTAAACTCTTTTCTGTTGAATTGTCTCCAGACTCTTTAATTGCTGTCTGCTGTTCTTTTTCTTTTCTGTTGCTTACCTTCTCCTTGTTGTCTTCTTTCACTTCCTTGTCTTTTTCGGTGCTTCCTCCGGTATAATTATTTGACTTATGTTGCCCTTGGATTGTCTTCTCGTTAACATCGTCCTCTACATCGTCATCTTCGACAGCTTGTTCACTATCGTCATCTCTTTGAGCAGCAAGTCTCAAGCTATTGACATGTGCTATCATACTATTTGATCGAGACGCACTGGGGCTTAAGGGACTTATACTCAAAACATTAGCCAAGGAATTGTTCCTATTCTGATTGATCATATCAATCAAGTTGTTAGTAGAGGAACTTTTCGTCTCGGACCAGGAACGAGGATTGGCATTGGAAGTTTTCTTATCTGAAGCCAGTTCGGATCCCCCATAATTAGTAGTCAGTGTCGAGTTTGAGTTGTACGAGCCGATCAAGTTATTATACTCCGATAGCACTGACTTGTTGTCATCATTCTCATCAGCATCTGTGATAGCATCGATGTCTCGATCGTCATCATTAGCTTCCGAACGTGCTACATTAGTGTTCAAGACGCCATCCACATGCTGACCCAATCCAACAGCCAACATTCTCCAAATTTGGCAGTCTTTGAATCTATTCACACTCGTGGCTACACTGGCATTTAACAAGCAGACATCAACCAATGAGAAGCCATCAGGAATGGTCAAAACGTAATTATTTGATAGGGTTTCAAATACTATATCATCGTTCAAGGGAAGAGCCAATGAGACGGGGACAACGTAAGGAGATGCATGGTTGATCATAATAGCACGTCTCATGTCTGAGCTATTGAAATCGGGTTTATGCATTGGAGAGCCCTCTGAAATATTGGATTCAATGGTGCTCTGAGATGGATTTTTACCCAAGATTGGTCGTCTCGCCAAGGGCAGGTCATGCATGCTATACGAGCTCATTGAGTTCCTTAGTTGGGGTGAGGACAGGGGGCCTTTTGAAGGCAACCCCGTGTTATGGGTTGCAGATCTAAAAAGAGCTGGCCGGCCTGGACCCAGGGACTCAATTGGAGATGTAGCGAGAGAAGAATTGGGTGGACTAGCAAAGCTATTTGGCGTGGAGCCTATGACCACCTTATTGTAGTCATTCGATTCATTGATGTCAGCCAAATTGATGTCTGTTTCTGAATCATAAATTGTATCAAAAAAGTTTTCGTTATTCAGTTTGTCCAAGGATTCGGTGTTTTCGAACTCATTCTGCACTTGATCCAAGAATGTTATCTCCCCGATGCTGGTTCCCCATGCCTGTGATACTGGATTAAGGAGCTCTTTGGGCCTAGTAATATTATCATACTCTAGATACGAATCTAGACATCGAGACAGGAATTGGTTACCTCTAGTCAAAGTCCACAAACGTCTCTTCGAATGAATATTCTCAGCCCACATAAAGTTTAGATAAGGCCTGCTGGAGTTGATGATCTCTTTAGGAATATATTTTCTTTTCAAGTTAAATACAGTAATTGTAGGATCTTCATTCAAGTACAGACAAGCAAAATCATACTTGAATAAGGGGTTCGAGCTTGAGCTCATATCTTTCTCATAGTGTCCAATAGCTTCGTCATCATCATTCGTAGACTGAAGGTTAGAGTAGGGACACCATCGAACTTTCATTACCGGTCCATAAGTATTGATGACATGCTCTGGTGAAGTGTTACTATAACTGTTTTGACTTTCTCCAAAATTCCAAACACACACCTTCTGGTCTCTCCCGCATGTTATCACGTACTCCTTTTCTGGATGGATGTTCAAAGACAAGGCTGGGCCCGTATGAAAGTTCCATTTACGTTCGGGTACAACTTGCGACTGAGACGACTGGTGAGTGGATCTCAAGTCGTACTTGTTCAAGGTACCAGAGTCATGGACTGATAAAATGACCAACTTGTTCTTCACCAACGAATGGTTGGAGAATTGACAAGATCTAACCGAGTCATAGTTGCTCTTGGGGACAATATTTACTGAAGGTTTGTTGTTCGCTTGTCTTAAGTCCCATAACTTGATCGAACCATCTTGTGAGCCCGATATCAAGAAGTTGGATGACATGTCACTATTCAGAGGATTCAAGAAATCCAACGAGTTGATGCATCTTTTGTGGTCTGTTAGCTTCTTAATGACTCTCGACTTCCCGTTATTTAGCACCTGGTAAAGCGACAAGCTCCCATTGACCATTCCTCCGGCTATCATGTTGGAGTGGCTCTTGATTGTGTTGAAATTGTGGAGTTTGTTGCTCCCCGGCAACCTCGAAGCTGGATTCGATAGAGGCTCAAGAAGATTAGCTTCATTCAAGATAGACGTCTGGTCACTGCTCAACGTCAACAACTTCAAGTAGTTTTTTCCGCCTATCACCACGTTGTTGCTAAACCCCGAATCTTTCACAAGCTCCAAGTTTGTCAAGCAGCTGACCTCTCTCTCACAATTGTACACCACATTATCAGACCCAGAGGTCCTGAAATATCCATTTCTCGACTTGCCCGAGCTCGACGTCGACGGAGGTGATTGGTTATTGGAACTGCTGTCTATAGAAGACAGGTTGTTTAGCGTCCCATAGATGTTGAATGCAAACTTGGCCAAGTTCAGGTGGCCGGAGTTATTAGACATCCAGTGGTTCGTAAGTTTCCAGTATCTTCAAGTGCGAAAAGTTACAACTGTTGTCTTGAGTCAAAAGAGACATGAGCTTGATTACAGCCGGTACGTTGATGATTGTGAAGGTGTTTAAAATCATGAAACTAATTGCCAAAATTGGAGTGTCGTTGGGAAGTCTAGTTTTGGTGGGGCTCTACTCTTATCAGTCCAAGTTGATTTACCCATCGGGCATCAACGACGGAAGAGGATACTGTGCGACTCCTGACGAGTACGATATGCCAGACTATGAGTTGGTTGAATTGGAGACAGAGGACGGTGAGACCTTACAAGGGTACCTGTTGAAGCAGGACCCCAAACTGCCGGGTTACACCAACAAGACGGTGCTTATTTTGTCACCAAATGCTGGAAACATTGGGCATGCTTTACCTCTTGTGGCTATATTTTACCTCAACTTTGGCTACAACGTGTTCATCTACTCGTACAGAGGGTACGGAAAGTCCACGGGTCAACCTTCTGAGAAGGGGCTCAAGACTGATGCTCGGGCTGCTATGAAGTATTTGAAGGAAGACAAGCAATTTCTGGAAAGCTCAATCGTGTTGTATGGGCGGTCCTTGGGAGGTGCTGTTTCCATATATATCGCATCTACGATGGCTGAATCTATCAGTGGTATCATATTGGAGAACACCTTCTTGTCAATCAGGAAGACTGTGCCCCATATATTCCCGTTTTTGAAGTATGCTACTATATTTGTTCACCAGGTGTGGGATCTGGAATCCCTTGTACCTACAATACCCCCTGAGATCCCGGTGTTGCTCTTAAGTGCCCAAAAAGATGAAATAGTGCCTTCTGAGCACATGGACAGGATATTTGAACTTCTTCAATCCAATGATAGAAACATCTACAAATTTGCCAACAGTCAACATAATGACACGGTGATTCAAGAGGGATATTGGGACAAGGTCCACACATTTATCAAAGAGAAAGTAAATCCTGTAGGCTATTGAGAAATGCTGACACGAGAAGCTGGTGTCAACAGTCGGTCTTGGAGCTTCGGCTTTAAAATACTTGTGGTGCACAGTATCTTCACAACCGATTAATTCGCTACATCAAAATCTTTATAGGCTTTTCTATTTATACAAAAGTAACTGGAATTACTTACAGAAATCATTAAATTTATAAAACAATTTGAGGTTTGGCATTCTTATCAGTTGAAGCATCATGGGAAATAAACTCAACCTTTTGTTCGTCAGCTAACTTCAAAACCTTCTTTAATCTTTCTCCAACAGTCTTCAACTTAGTCTCATCACAATCTCTGGTCCAGATACCAATTTTAATCACCTGCTTTCTAATGTTTAAAACAATCCCGTTAACCTCCTCTTCATCATCTTCGATAGTCTCCCCGATAAGTGACAACAATCCACGTAACCATAAGTCGTTAATAGTAGCATTGATTTCTCTTCTGTTACCAAATGAATATTGCCATTTACCACCCTTAGCATTTTGCTCGTCTTCCCATTCGGGCTTGATTCCTTCTTTAAACAAATGGTAGTCGGACTTCATTGGTAATTGATTTGCAGGTGGAATTGAGTTGTAGATTCCCCAAAACTCTTCTACCGATGAAAAGGTGATGACTGGCTTCAACAAATCGTGCCAGTTTTCACTTTTGTTAACTTGAGGCTTTGTGTACCACAAGGTCCATTTGTTATTCAATGGATGCTTGGCAGTGAATTCTTCTTTGTTGGTCAAAATTGTGTCCTTGTTATCCAAAGATAAGGCTTCAGTTTGGGTAGCTAATTCTTCTGACATTCTTGACTATTTGTACTCTGGTTGTTTCGAATCTACAAAACGATACGGTGGATGAGAAAAATTTTTGTTTCCTGAGCGACAGCAGTGGCCGCGCGTAAATTGTGGAATGAGTCCGCTGGTGTATGGCAGGCGCGCGTAAAATTCATACTGAAATTTGGGTTTTTCATTTGGTATATATAGAGTACGGGTGCTGGTGGTGGCCGGGGTACAGTAAAGACCGGGTACGGTAGAGGGAAGGGAGATCCATAGACACTCCCCAGGTGGACGTCCAACGACCGAATGTCGAGACGGCAGACGTCTTTCATCACCAAGACATCGACAACACAAAGGCCTTCGATCTACAGCACAGCGGCCCTCCATCCAGCTAAATTCATAACGGTAAAAAGGAAACATGACGGGGTTGCAAACTTAGTTACATAAAACCAAGAACCACAACGAATAACCCCAAAAATCCCGAGAAAAGACCAGCTTCAATAGTGCGTCCGTCGTTGGGAGAGGAGATGGTGACTTTGTCATAGGTTCTGATGCCCCCGAGCGAGGTTTTGGCAGACTCGGCCAACCCAATGTTGCCTGATTTGATGTCGTTAGTATCGGCCAGGGTGTAGGTGGTCATAAACGACTGGGAATAGGCGGTCTGGATGGCTGTAGTCTTGCCTTTGGAGGTTATGGTCACCCAGATACTGGTGGTGGTCTTCTTGTTTTTGGCGTCGTCTCCACCGTTTTGGTCAGCCAAGGCACTGATGCCTACGAATAGCGACAAGAAGAACAACACAAATTTAGCAAAGTTCATAATTGGATTGTGGGAGTAGTGGCAGTGTTGTGCGCTATAGAATGATTTGTGGAGGCTTTGGAGAATCTCTAGGATCTAAACCTCAAGTGAACTGTTGTGGAAACGAACGATCTATGATACGTAAAACACGGGATTGTTATTCTGTTGCCAGAGTTTCGAATTACTAAAATAACGCTGCGCGGGAATTTGGTGAAGGAACGATCATTGCATCATGGCGGAGCTGCCGAAGAGCCCTTGAACAGAGGGAGGGGTTGCTTTGTTGGACCACAAACACCCGGCTGTAGTATGTAGCGGAATTTGTAGGGAGGTGCCGAATGTGGGCCTCTTGGTGCAATCAGTTAGCGCAACTGTTGGCATTCCTGTATTCAATCGCGTTCCTAGAAATGAAAAAAGTTTTGAGATGAGAAGAGCTTGAAATATTCAAATCATAGGCATGGCTAAGAAATCGTTAGCTGACGAGTTATTGGAGCTCGATAAGCCTCAAACAGACTTCGATATTGAGAACGATGATTTCATACAAACTCACTCTGGAGAAGACGAGGGAGAATCGTCTGAGGATGAGTTGAAAACTGGCCACTATGTACCAGTGACCAAGTCGAAGTTGAGGAAGAGTGAGCCTAAAAATATATATGGGGGCAAAGTGAGCAGCAGGAGTGAGATATTCGATGCTTCCGGGAGTGACGAGGCTTCTGAAAGCGGTGAGAGTTCCCCCAGTGAGCCCAGTGAAGGCGAAGATGGAGAATTGGTGGTTAGTTCAGGAGAACTCTCTGACTCCGAGTCAGCTGTGTCCCTTGATAACTACAATTCTGACTCAGACTCCGACTCCGGCAGTGGGAAGGATGTGGTTGATGAAGAAGAGGGCTCTGAAGACGAACATAAGAGAGAGACCTTGAAATCATTGATCTCTAAAGAACGTCAAACCATCGGTAAAAGAGTGGCTCAATCCAACATCAACGATTCTTTAAAGGGGTACTCGATCATGAAGCAAAATCAGCTCTTCGACCAACTCATTGACTCTCGTATAAAGTTGCAGAAAGCCTTGAACAAGTCCAACATTTTGCCTAAAGACTCGGAAGTGGCTGAAGAGTTCGTAACTCCCAACACAAAAAAAATGACCACCAGTATTGAAGAGAAGTGCTTCACTCTTCTCGACAACGTCATGCAATTAAGAAACACATTGTACAAGAAGGAATCAATTGAGCCTGTCAAGTTGCCAAAAAAGAGAAAACTCGAAAGGTATTCGGAAGCCGCTACAGAATTTGATGCAAAGTTAGCCACCTTCAGATCCATCACCTTGACCAAATGGTCCAATAAAGTAATGAGTTCCTCGGGCTCAAACGCATTGAATGCTGGAAAGTTCAAAGTCATCAACCAGTCAGCCGAACAACAAGTCATGAATAATTTGAATGACATCGAAAGGTTGAAGAAGAGAACCTACTTGAATAGAAGTGGTGTCATTCCATTGGGATTCAAGGATGAATCCGATGTAGGAGATGACGAGGAACAAGAAGAAAACCCTGACATTCCCAAGCAGATTGTTACTAAGGGCAAAAATGAAATACCACAAATATTCGATGACGAGGACTTCTATCGTCTCTTATTGAACGATTTGGTTGACAAAAAGATCTCGTCAAGCAACCCTGTGAACGGAATCAGTATGTCCATAAGACAAACGCAAAAGGCCCAAAAAACAAACAAGAGCGTAGACACCAAGGCTTCTAAGGGAAGAAAGTTGAAGTTCAATGTTCAAGATCCTATTGCCCATTTTGAAACTCCATTAAATTTGAAGTGGGACGACTATCAAATCGATGAATTTTTTGCATCATTGTTGGGACAAAAGATCAATATGAATGAGATTGACGAAGAAGAAGAAGTTAACGAAGACCACGATATTGTCAATGGAGAATCAATCAAGTTATTTAGTTAAAGTATGATTTAATATGAAGCTAATAAAAGAGGTATTAATCGACCTAGTGAAATGGAGGCTATTTCTTGCACACACAACTTACTTGCAGAAGTAGTAGCTTGAATCCGGGAAGGCATGTGCCGACTCTGATTGGGGCATAGTAAAACGAAGGTATATATGGTTCCGCAAAGAATTAACTCAAAATGGCTGCAAAATCAACACTTAGGGGACCCATGAAAGAGAAAGACCGGGGTTCTAAGGCTCCCGGGTTTTGAAAACACTCCTAAATCAAGAGTTGAGCTGGATTAAGTAGGCATAATGACGGAGAAAAAAATCAAAAAACTTAGAGAACAGAATAGTCAGGCTATGAAACAACTTTGTTGTGATTTGACAATGTATATGACGGGAAGTTGTGTCTCTTTAAGATCAGCTGTCAACTTATAATTAATTCGGTTTCTGTGGCTGCTATCTAGTCGATAACGTGGGTTGCCTCGCCTGGTGAACCTGGTTTCTTCTAAAGGACGGTTTTAAAAGGTTAGAGACAGTTGTGAGCTATAACTTAAACAAGGACTTTTCGTTAGGCGTCATTTGAAATAAATACCTCAGGTTCAACTTGGTGGACTGTGATAAGTGAGAGTATTGTCGCTTGTATGCATGAACATATGGAAGGTAGAGATGGTGAATTCAAAAAAAAGGATATTGAATGAGGCGAGATTCGAACTCGCGCGGCTTTACGCCAACAGGACTTGAATCTGCCGCCTTAACCACTCGGCCACCCATCCGTTCCTTGCAGTTATTTCATGCAGGTTTGACAAGACTGAATGTTCAAGGAGATTCATACAGTCGAAAATTATCACATTTAGTGCTCAAATGTGTAAATTTTCAAATCACAGCTTCCTTTATAGACTTATGTAGTTCTTAGGTTACAATACTTCAATCCGAGTTGACCCGTTTATTTGAAACCTTTTAAAACAGCTCGGTTGCGTCTGTATTGATAAGGCCAAAATTCATGACTATCTTTTTTTTGTAGAACTTGAAAGGATAATGATAACTTGGGAAACTCTTGGAATACCTTCGAAGTTCTCAATACCGGAAAGACTCTCAAGGTAACTCAAAGCTAAGGATTCTAAAGGTATTCTCTTGGATTGAGCAAATTTGTACAATGCATCTAAACGACTCTTTTTTTTTCGAAAGATTTCAGGCTGAAGTCTATCCAAATTACTTTTAATAGGATCCCCTTCGAAAGCCTTCAAAAATTCTGGATTCTGAGCGGCATTGTCAGTCATCCTCTCATCAGAGTAAGAAACCTGGTGCCGGCACCATCCCTTAGGTATTGGATGGCTTAGAGCTGGACCAGTTATCTCCAATCTACTAGATTGGAGAATACAGAGGAAACCTGATTTTCTGCCTAATGAACTCTACAAGTATTGTAAGCTGAGTGCTAGAAGGTAAAGGCTGCTGTCCAGTTGAGCTATGCTGTATGCCAGCGTAACATCTTTTCGCTCACAGAGAAGACATTTGTCAGCACCATTATGAACAAGTTAGCCTAGAATGACGGCTCAATAGTTTGTCTTCAGTAGTCCAGTGGTCATATATGTACAAGAGCCTTCCAATACCTACATAAATATGAAGTAGGTGTAATCAAAAAAGGTATATCTATTAAAAGTGACCTGATTAAGGGAAATCAATGGCCTCGAAAAACGCAAATTAAACAAAAAGAAGGAGAGGAGCTTCCGAACAATAAAAAAAAACACATACAAAAAAAGATCCCTTGGCCATTTGGAATCACGTGGGGCAATTAGCAAGCTTAGAAGGATATCCACAAAAGAGCAGACAATGCAGCTAAGAACGTCAAAGAGTTCTTAGAACCCATGGCTTCATAGGTAGAAATTGCTGGTACGGAAGCACCCCCGTTTGGTGAACCTGAACCGTTGGAGCCTGAGTCACCGTTTGGACGACCAGTTGTTACAACGGTTTTAGGTGGTACAGGAGTGACAGTTGTATAAGTTGTTACCACTGGAATACCTGGTGATCCTGGAGATCCTGGAGGTGTGTAAGTGGTAGTTACCACCACGGTAGATTGCTCGTGGTGAGGAGTTGGTGTCTCAACAACAACAATCGTTTTACCATCGGTACCAGTGGTAGTATAAGTAGAAGTGAAGTCACCGGTCCATTGGGTAGTGACGGTAGGAGTCGATGTACTGACGCTTGGTTCAGGAGTTTCAACAACGATAACCGTTTTACCATCGGTACCAGTGGTAGTATAAGTAGAAGTAAAGTGACCGGTCCATGGGGTAGTGACGGTAGGAGTCGATGTACTGACGCTTGGTTCAGGAGTTTCAACAACGATAACCGTTTTACCATCGGTACCAGTGGTAGTATAAGTAGAAGTAAAGTGACCGGTCCATGGGGT